>CAJZHU020000002.1:565572-1049036 GCA_916048285.2 Bellardia pandia
TTTCGAATTGATTTACAGCTTTTTGACATTGTAAGTGATTAAGGGACCAGTGGCAACACAAATTTCGTTACCTCGTTTCTAACGTTTAAAAAAATGATAAAAATCCATTTATGATCCAAATAAGCTGAAACAGTCCTTGAGATACATATCAGAGAACAGAAAGAGACCATTCACATTTGCTAACCATTCGCAAATTCATTGCTTTTGCATTGCTTTTACTCGACAATAATAAAAATGTGCATTGCTGTTTGTTTACTCATTCCTTATTACTGATTGCTATTTTACATTCCCTTTTTGTTATGCCGTTATACATCAAGCAACGAAATAATTCAATGCCACATGACAAAACTAAAAACATTCACACCATTCGTTGCTTTCAGTGAATGAAAACATAAATAAAGAGCAAAAACAATACAAAACCTAATGAAAAAATAAATATTTTTTGGTTGTTGCTTTATGTGCGATTTGTTGACAGTAAAATAGTAAAGTTTGATATTTTTTGTTAGTATGTACAACTTATACAATCAGCATTGAAACCATTCATACCAATCGTTAACCATTCGTACCAATCGTTAAGTATTCGTTGCTTTTGGGATTATACGTTTACATTTGTACAAGACATGCAATGCAAGCATCATTTTTCGTTACACTCCGTTTTGTGAATATTGGCATGCATTGCTTTACGGAATTGATTTATGTTGTCAACATGAGGTTCGTTTTTTGTGATTGTATTCAAAATCTAAAATTAACCAATCAATCCGTTCTCTGATACATATGTATATGCTTACATGTGTTTTAGTTCAAGAGATAGATTACTTTATTTTTTATTTTTATACCCTTCACCTTCATGAGAAGGGTACATATAAGTTTGTCATTCCGTGTGAAATTTCCACAATATAATTTTCCGACCCTATAAAGTATATATATTCTGGATCCGTATAGATACCGGAGTCGATTAAGCCATGTCCGTCTGTCTGTCTCTCTGGATGTTGAAATCAGTTTTTTGAAGTCCCAAGATATATTCGGGATCCAAATCTTTAATAATTCTGTCAGAAATGCTTTCGAGAAGTTTGCTATTTAAAATCAGCAAAATCGGTTTAGGTCAACCAGATATTTTTGTCCATTTTATTGCAATATTTTGAAATATATTGCAGATAATCTTACAAGCCATCTTACAAGCCATTTTAAAGAAATGATTTGTTTAAAAATTTGTTTTTGGAATGCGAACGGCCTCCGCCAACATAAAAACGAACTAGAACACTTCCTGATGGATAAGCAGATTGATGTCATGATGATTGCTGAAACTCACTTGACGGCGACAGCGAACTTCAAAATTAATGGCTACGTGTTGTATGATACTAAAGATCCCCGCGGAAGAGCATGTGGAGGTTCGGCAATTCTTATAAAGAACAGAATAAAACATTATTTAATGAACAACATATGTGAGGATTACCTACAAGCAACAAACATTTGTATTGAATTCTGTCAATACAATTTTGTTTTATCATCAATTTATTCGCCGCCTCGATTTGCAATAAAAGAACACCAATACTACAGCTTCTTCAATTCCCTTGGAGCTAGATTTTTAGTTGCTGGTGACTTTAACGCCAAACACACTTTTTGGGGTTCACGTCTGGTGACCCCGAAGGGTCGTGAACTCTTCAACACCATTGCCAAAATGGGATTAGATGTACTCTCAAGCGGGCATCCCACCTACTGGCCGACGGACCGACGGAAGATTCCCGATGTTATTGACTTCGGAGTAGTAAAAAATATCCCTGTAGAATCGATACAAGTGGAGCCTTCATTAGACTTGTCTTCAGATCACTCTCCTTCTATTATTTCAATGCGTTTCCTTCAAGGGAATGGCTCTCCATTTCGGGACATATCTAAAACCAGAGTAAGTTGGATAAAGTATAAAAAGTATTTAAGTTCCCACTGCACGGAAAATGTAGTGTTGAGAACTACCGAGGATATTGATGGGTCGATTGGCAAGTTTACTGAGGACATACGAAGAGCTGTACATCACGCCTCCACATACGACGTTGAGTGCAGAAGTGGGACAAATAGAACTTATTTCGCTGAACTCGATCATCTCCTGTCAGAAAAAAGAAGAGTTAGAAGAGAGTGGCAAATCCACAGGTCTCCTGAACTGAAAGCTAGGCTACGGGTATGCAGAGATATACTAAGAAATTTCTTAGAAACCCAAAGAATGGCTTCACTTAAATCTTACTTGGAGGGTCTTGATAGTACCCCACAATCTGACTATTCGTTATGGAAGGCGGCACGAGGTTTAAAAAGACCAGTTAGAGGAAAACCTCCTCTGCGAAATCCGACTGGTGACTGGGCTAGAAATGATTCCGAGAAGGGGACTTTATTTGTTAATCATTTGAGGAAAGTGTTTACTATAAACAACTCAAATAATGCATCTGATTTGCCTCCACTCGTTATTAGACCTCCTGTACCTCTAAGACTTAGCATTAATGATGTTCAAAGCGCTATTGGTACTCTGAATCTTAAAAAAGCTCCAGGTATGGATAAAATCAGCAACAAAATGCTTGTGGAGTTACCTCGTGTAGCTAAAAGAATTATCCTATTTATTTTTAATGCTATTTTACGCCTAGAATACTATCCTGCAGATTGGAAGGTATCTATGATTACCATGATTCCTAAGCCAGGGAAGGACCCCACTAAAGTAGAGTCATATAGGCCAATTAGTCTACTGCCGACAATTTCAAAACTGTTTGAAAAATTGTTATTGGCTAAGTTGATTCCAATTCTGAACGACTCTCAATGTATCCCAAATCACCAATTCGGGTTCAGAGCTAAACACAGTACCATCGAACAAACACACAGATTGGTAAATGTGATAAGACAGTCGTTTGAAGAGAAAAAATACTGCTCCGCCCTTTTCATTGATGTGTCGCAAGCGTTCGACAAAGTCTGGCATGAAGGTTTAATGCATAAAATTAAATTAACTCTGCCTGCTAACACCCACAAACTTATGAAAAGTTATTTATATGGTCGCAAATTTACAATCAAAGAAGGCGATTTTTTAAGCCCCGCTCAGCCAATTGAAGCAGGAGTACCCCAGGGTAGCATACTGGGTCCAACTTTATATTTGATTTATGCATCCGATATGCCGTTAGACCCCATAATACATACTTCAACTTTTGCAGACGATACAGCCTTTATTAGCGTTCATAAGGACCACCAAGTTGCATCACAGAATTTGCAGAATTATGTTTATAAACTAGAGAATTGGCTAGAGCTTTGGAAAATCAGGGTAAATGAACAAAAATGTATTCATATCACTTTCACATTGCGAAAAGATACATGCTCGTTCATCAGAATAAATAATCAAATTATCCCGCAACACAATGAAGTCAAATACCTCGGAATCCACCTCGATCGTCGTTTAACTTGGAAGTCTCATATCGACGCAAAACTTACCCAGATGAGATTAAAAGCAGTGCAAATTAATTGGCTAATCGGCAGAAATTCTACATTAAAGTTGGATTGCAAACTTTTGTTGTACAATGCAATTCTAAAGCCAATCTGGTGCTATGGAATTCAATTATGGGGTACTGCCTCAGCATCCAACATTGAAAAAATTCAAAGGGGTCAAAATAAGATTCTACGTACAATTACTGCAGCTCCATGGTATGTTAAAAACTCTCGAATCCACAAAGATCTAGGCATTCCTTTGGTGAAAGTCGAATTTACAAAACACGCCTCAAAATATGTCAGCAAACTTGAACACCATCCAAACCCACTTGCACGAGACATCCTTAACTTTACTGGCCATGTTCGGTTGAGAAGGAGGGATACCCTTGCTTTAACTCAGACGCAAAACAGATGACTGGATCAGTGGATGTAAATTTGTTGTAGTATCATAATATTTTGTCTAGCACTGCACTTTAGGTCAAACGACACATTTTTCTGTGCGAAAGTCCATTTTTACTATTGCAGTTTTACTATTGTTGTTGTTGTTTTTTAATTCTAAAGACTTCAGAATAAAAAAAGTGTTTTTTGTTTTAACTAAATACAAATAACCGTTATACAGCAGCGTGTCGAAGTCAACTGATTAAATTTTTTCTATAATTGTGTTCCTAAGTTAAGTAGTGCGGGGTCAACTTTAAGTGCGTATATCTCGGACTGTGTTTGTGGTAATTTATTAGAGTAAAATGGAAAAGAAAGAGCCAAGTAAGTAGATATATTTTTAATTTTAACTGTTTTATATATATGTCGCTATACTTAATAAATAACTCATTAGCGTAAACATCTATAAATAGTTAAATTTTTATAAAATGTTTATATTCTGAAAGCTTTTAAAAAAATATACCCCATTTCTCCACTCTCAAATAGCACAAAATAATTAGAATATTATCTAGTGAGTTATTTGGTATTTATCAAAAATTGCGATTTTTTGCGTTTTGCGAGTAATGCCTCTTTTTGTTAGGTAACCTCTGTATAAAAAAGATTGATCTTTTTGAAGTATGGCGAAAGGAAAGTACAAAAAAACAAAAAGTTGATGCCGTTTTGAAACAGGTATATGACAAACTTGAAAGCTCGTCGATTTCTGATGAAATGGTGAAACAAATTACCAAAAAATTAATTTGTTCTGCGTAAAACTAGAACAAAAGTGGAAAAAGTGTCATAGAAAGACAAATGTATTCAAAAGCCAAAACCAGGCATGGCTAAATGCTGAATTAAACATTGTGGTAGATGGCATTTTAGAAAAGGCAACAAGTGGCGCTGTTGGACGTCCTCGTGTACCATTCAGCGAAAAATCGGAATTTGGAAAAAGAAAAGAAGCGGCAGAGCTTGCAAATGCGAAAGCTGATACAAGTCTTCTCGTTCGTGCAGCAGCAACATCAGCACGTAAAGAAGGTGATACCGATTTGGCTGCAATACTAAAAGAAAGTATTCAAAGTCCAAGAAGACCATCAAAAATGCGTAAAATTTGTGACGAGCATCCTAAGAAGCCAATTCCATTTACTGCGGATGAGGCTTTAGCCTTCCTCCTTGAACATAATTTGTCTAAAGAGCAGTATAATGCAATACGCCAGGAAGGCAAATTAAGGAATTGTGATATATATCCCCATTATAGTAAAATAACTGCCGCGAAAATGAAATGCCGTCCTGAGGGTACAAAAGCAGCAGAGAACCTTGCGAATGTTCCTCTTCAATCTATTCTATCGCATACAGCAGAAAGAATTGTACAAATGCAAAAAGAAGTTTTTATTGCTTTTTGATTTTTTGATTTTTTTGAAATTATCTAATTCTATACACTGTGTTTAAATTAATGGGTGCTAGAGGGTTAATTTTTGGTCACTTATGGGTTAAATTCCATTTTTTTATTGGAACCATCCATAATTATATAATCCATATAATAACTGTTTCGATTACTCTTATAATGTAGTCGTAATTAATTTAGCACAGAAAAAGCTGTCATTTGACCTAATGTGCACTGGCTGGACTTATTATTTTCTTTTAGTATTAAGATTCGAAAACTTATTGTCATTTCATTTCTGAAGATTCAATAAATAAATTAAATGTATAAAAAAAAAAAAAAAAAAAAAAAAAAATATTGCAGATAATACCATGAAATTGTGTATACGTTGTTTGCATGATAAAAGAAGAAAGTGTGCGGAAAATAGTAAGAATCGGTCCATGATTTCTCATAGCCCCCATACAAATATATATATTCCCGAAATATGCCTTAATGATAAATAAATGCCTATAAAATTGGAATATCAAGACAAAATTCAGCAAAAATAAGTTTTATACACAAATAAATTTTTTTTAGTTCGGTCCATGTTTGACCATAGACCCCATATAAAGTCCACTTCCAAAATTCATTTAAATACGTATAAAACAGATATAAATAATGTTAAACGGCTAAAATTTGACACAAATACTCTTTATAGGCAAATAAATTGTTGTACTAAATTTTATGGTGGTCGGCCCAGAATTGGTCATAGCTCCCATAAATGCAAAAATAAGTTTTATACAAAAACAAATCGCAAAACGAAATTTTTTTTAGTTCGGTCCATGTTTGACCATAGACCCCATATAAAGTCCACTTCCAAAATTCATTTAAATACGTATAAAACAGATAAAAATAATGTTAAACGGCTAAAATTTGACACAAATATTCTTTATAGGCAAATAAATTGTTGTACTAAATTTTATGGTGGTCGGCCCAGAACTGGTCACATACAAGGACATTTTTCCCTATATATATTGTATAAATATCGGTACCGACTCAAAACTTTGCATTTACATATATACAAAAATCATTCCACAAAATTTTGTGAATTTCGGCCTATTTTTACCCGTATGCCCCATATAAAGCCCTCTTCCGAAAATCACTTTAATACTCATAAATCTCTTATAAATAAGGGTACCAATCCAAAATTTTACACGGATCATTTACATACATGCCTAAATCAAACTGCTGTATTTTGAAAATATCGGTACATATTTGACTACATCCCCCACATAAGGTCCACTACCGAAATCCACGTTAATACTAAGATATATCTTAAATATACCGTTATGTTGAAATTCGACGTGAAATATCCTCATATGCATGAAAATGACTGTTCCAAAATTTAAGAAGATCGGCCCATATATAAAGTATATATATTCTGGATCCTTATAGATAGCGAAGTCGATTAAGCCATGTCCGTCTGTCTGTCTGTCTGTCTGTCTGGATGTTGAAATCAGTTTTTTGAAGTCCCAAGATATGGTCGGGATCCAAACCTTCAATAATTCTGTCAGAAGTGCTTTCGAGAAGTTTGCTATTTAAAATCAGCAAAATCGGTTTAGGTCAACCAGAGTTATGAACCAATATGTGAGACCACCTCTATAAAAATTTGAGATTTTTCGTCCATTTTATTGCAATATTTTGAAATATATTGCAGATAATACCATGAAATTTTGTATACGTTGTTTGTACTATAAAAGAAGAAAGTGTGCGGAAAATAGTAAGAATCGGTCCATGATTTCTCATAGCCCCCATACAAATATATATATTCCCGAAATATGGCTTAATGATAAATAAATGCCTATAAAATTGGAATATCAAGACAAAATTCAGCAAAAATAAGTTTTATACAAAAAGAAATCTTAAAACGAAATTTTTTTTTAGTTCGGTCCATGTTTGACCATAGACCCCATATAAAGTCCACTTCCAAAATTCACTTAAAGACGTATAAAACAGATATAAACAATAGTAAACGGCTAAAATTGGACATAAATAATCTCTATAGGCAAATAAATTGTTGTACTAAATTTTATGGTGGTCGGCCCAGAATTGGTCATAGCCCCCATACAAAAATCTTCCCGAAATATTGCTCAATTATACATAAATGCCTATAAAATTGGAATATCAAGACAAAATTTAGCAAAAATAAGTTTTATGCAAAAAGAAATCGCAAAACGAAATTTTTTTTAGTTCGGTCCATGTTTGACCATAGACCCCATATAAAGTCCACTTCCAAAATTCACTTAAATACGTATAAAACAGATATAAATAATGTTAAACGGCTAAAATTTGACATAAATACTCCTTATAGGCAAATAAATTGTTGTACTAAATTTTATGGTGGTCGGCCCAAAATTGGTCATAGCTCCCATACAAGGACCACATTTGAAAAAGACATTTTTCCCTATATATATTGTATAAATATCGGTACCGACTCAAAACTTTGCACAGATCATTTAAATATATACAAAAATCATCCCACAAAATTTTGTGAATTTTGGTCTATTTTTACCCGTATGCCCCATATAAAGCCCTCTTCCGAAAATCACTTTAATACTCATAAATCTCTTATAAATAAGGGTACCAATCCAAAATTTTACACGGATCATTTACATACATGCCTAAATCAAAGTGCTGGATTTTGAGAATATCGGTCCATATTTGACTATGTCCCCCACATAAGGTCCACTACCGAAATCCACGTTAATACTAATATATATCTTAAATATACCGTTATTATGTTGAAATTCGAGGTGAAATATCCTCATATGCATGAAAATAACTGTTCCAAAATTTAAGAAGATCGGCCCATAATTTTTCATAGCTGCCATATAGAACCATTTCCAAAAAACAAATAAATTCGGGTCAAAAAATATTCTTTTCGGATTTAACCCATATTCGGTCCACATTTTATAATCATGATATATATCGTTGGAAAGGTATTTTTAATACCTTTTATTTAGTGTATTACAAATTATCAAGCACCCAGTAGTTCCCGAGATATAGGCCTATATATTTTCAACTTTACGGGCCCGCCCCCTCGAAAATAGGCGTGACCGCCAACAAATTTTTTTTTTGCTGGTATCTCCTCCAAAAGCCCTATTTCATTTTGTTTTTTTTTTTTTTTTTTTTGAGCAAAATCACTAAAACCGAATTGTACCCCTTTTTATACCCTTCACCATCGTGAGAAGGGTATATATAAGTTTGTCATTCCGTGTGTAATTTCCACAAAAAAAATTCCCGACCCTATAAAGTATATATATTCTGGATCCTTATAGATAGCGAAGTCGATTAAGCCATGTCCGTCTGTCTGTCTGTCTGTCTGTCTGTCGGTCTGTCTGTCTGTCTGTCTGTCTGTCTGTTGAAATCAGTTTTTTGAAGTCCCCAGATATACTCGGGATCCAAACCTTCAATAATTCTGTCAGAAGTGCTTTCGAGAAGTTTGCTATTTAAAATCAGCAAAATCGGTTTAGGTCAACCAGAGTTATGAACCAATATGTGAGACCACCTCCATAAAAATTTGATATTTTTCGTCCATTTTATTGCAATATTTTGAAATATATTGCAGATAATACCATGAAATTTTGTATACGTTGTTTGTGCTATAAAAGAAGAAAGTGTGCGGAAAATAGTAAGAATCGGTCCATGATTTCTCATAGCCCCCATACAAATATATATATTCCCGAAATATGGCTTAATGATAAATAAATACCTATAAAATTGGAATATCAAGACAAAATTCAGCAATAATACGTATAAAACAGATATAAACAATAGTAAACGGCTAAAATTTGACATAAATACTCCTTATAGGCAAATAAATTGTTGTACTAAATTTTATGGTGGTCGGCCCAAAATTGGTCATAGCTCCCATACAAGGACCACATTTGAAAAAGACATTTTTCCCTATATATATTGTATAAATATCGGTACCGACTCAAAACTTTGCACAGATGATTTAAATATATACAAAAATCATCCCACAAAATTTTGTGAATTTTGGTCTATTTTTACCCGTATGCCCCATATAAAGCCCTCTTCCGAAAATCACTTTAATACTCATAAATCTCTTATAAATAAGGGTACCAATCCAAAATTTTACACGGATCATTTACATACATGCCTAAATCAAACTGCTGGATTTTGAGAATATCGGTCCATATTTGACTATGTCCCCCACATAAGGTCCACTACCGAAATCCACGTTAATACTAATATATATCTTAAATATACCGTTATTATGTTGAAATTCGAGGTGAAATATCCTCATATGCATGAAAATAACTGTTCCAAAATTTAAGAAGATCGGCCCATAATTTTTCATAGCTGCCATATAGAACCATTTCCAAAAAACAAATAAATTCGGGTCAAAAAATATTCTTTTCGGATTTAACCCATATTCGGTCCACATTTTTAATCATGATATATATCGTTGGAAAGGTATTTTTAATACCTTTTATTTAGTGTATTACAAATTATCAAGCACCCAGTAGTTCCCGAGATATAGGCCTATATATTTTGAACTTTACGGGACCGCCCCCTCGAAAATAGGCGAGACCGCCAACAAATTTTTTTTTGCTGGTATCTCCTCCAAAAGCCCTATTTCATTTTGTTTTTTTTTTTTTTTTTTGAGCAAAATCACTAAAACCGAATTGTACCCCTTTTTATACTCTGTTAAATTACACTGAAGATTATTAGGAACATCAGACAGACTCTGTAAATTATGGTAAGAATTGATAATTAAATCAATTAAAATGGTAAAAATTAGACAACATTTCAAAATATTTAACATAAATTATGTTGGTCGTAAAATTGTCTTTCAAACAATATATCAAATACTAATAAAATTTGCACTAAGACTGAATAGAAAACACAGAATTAGGATATGCTAGTCCAATAACCAGTGTAGTTTTTGTATTTCTTAGTACGGTTAGGTGGAGGGTATTTAAGATTCGGCACAGCCGAATATAGCACTCTTACTTGTTTATACTCTGTTTGTTAAATTACACTGAAGATTATTAGGAACATCAGACAGACTCTGTAAATTATGGTAAGAATTGATAATTAAATCAATTAAAATGGTAAAAATTAGACAACATTTCAAAATATTTAACATAAATTATGTTGGTCGTAAAATTGTCTTTCAAACAATATATCAAATACTAATAAAATTTGCACTAAGACTGAATAGAAAACACAGAATTAGGATATGCTAGTCCAATAACCAGTGTAGTTTTTGTATTTCTTAGTACGGTTAGGTGGAGTATGCCCCATATAAAGCCCTCTTCCGAAAATCACTTTAATACTCATAAATCTCTTATAAATAAGGGTACCAATCCAAAATTTTACACGGATCATTTACATACATGCCTAAATCAAACTGCTGGATTTTGAGAATATCGGTCCATATTTGACTATGTCCCCCACATAAGGTCCACTACCGAAATCCACGTTAATACTAATATATATCTTAAATATACCGTTATTATGTTGAAATTCGAGGTGAAATATCCTCATATGCATGAAAATAACTGTTCCAAAATTTAAGAAGATCGGCCCATAATTTTTCATAGCTGCCATATAGAACCATTTCCAAAAAACAAATAAATTCGGGTCAAAAAATATTCTTTTCGGATTTAACCCATATTCGGTCCACATTTTATAATCATGATATATATCGTTGGAAAGGTATTTTTAATACCTTTTATTTAGTGTATTACAAATTATCAAGCACCCAGTAGTTCCCGAGATATAGGCCTATATATTTTCAACTTTACGGGACCGCCCCCTCGAAAATAGGCGTGACCACCAACAAATTTTTTTTTTTGCTGGTATCTCCTCCAAAAGCCCTATTTCATTTCATTTTGTTTTTTTTTTTTTTTTTTTTTTGAGCAAAATCACTAAAACCGAATTGTACCCCTTTTTATACCCTTCACCATCGTGAGAAGGGTATATATAAGTTTGTCATTCCGTGTGAAATTTCCACAATATAATTTTCCGACCCTATAAAGTATATATATTCTGGATCCTTATAGATAGCGAAGTCGATTAAGCCATGTCCGTCTGTCTGTCTGTCTGTTGAAATCAGTTTTTTGAAGTCCCCAGATATACTCGGGATCCAAACCTTCAATAATTCTGTCAGAAGTGCTTTCGAGAAGTTTGCTATTTAAAATCAGCAAAATCGGTTTAGGTCAACCAGAGTTATGAACCAATATGTGAGACCACCTCCATAAAAATTTGATATTTTTCGTCCATTTTATTGCAATATTTTGAAATATATTGCAGATAATACCATGAAATTTTGTATACGTTGTTTGTGCTATAAAAGAAGAAAGTGTGCGGAAAATAGTAACAATCGGTCCATGATTTCTCATAGCCCCCATACAAATATATATATTCCCGAAATATGGCTTAATGATAAATAAATACCTATAAAATTGGAATATCAAGACAAAATTCAGCAAAAATAAGTTTTATACAAAAAGAAATCTCAAAACGAAATTTTTTTTTAGTTCGGTTTATGTTTGACCATAGACACCATATAAAGTCCACTTCTAAAATTCACTTAAATACGTATAAAACAGATATAAACAATAGTAAACGGCTAAAATTGGACATAAATAATCTCTATAGGCAAATAAATTGGTGTACTAAATTTTATGGTTGTCGGCCCAGAATTGGTCATAGTCCCCATACAAAAATCTTCCCGAAATATTGCTCAATTATACATAAATGCCTATAAAATTAGAATATCAAGACAAAATTCAGCAAAAATAAGTTTTATGCAAAAAGAAATCGCAAAACGAAATTTTTTTTAGTTCGGTCCATGTTTGACCATAGACCCCATATAAAGTCCACTTCCAAAATTCACTTAAATACGTATAAAACAGATATAAACAATAGTAAACGGCTAAAATTTGACATAAATACTCCTTATAGGCAAATAAATTGTTGTACTAAATTTTATGGTGGTCGGCCCAAAATTGGTCATAGCTCCCATACAAGGACCACATTTGAAAAAGACATTTTTCCCTATATATATTGTATAAATATCGGTACCGACTCAAAACTTTGCACAGATGATTTAAATATATACAAAAATCATCCCACAAAATTTTGTGAATTTTGGTCTATTTTTACCCGTATGCCCCATATAAAGCCCTCTTCCGAAAATCACTTTAATACTCATAAATCTCTTATAAATAAGGGTACCAATCCAAAATTTTACACGGATCATTTACATACATGCCTAAATCAAACTGCTGGATTTTGAGAATATCGGTCCATATTTGACTATGTCCCCCACATAAGGTCCACTACCGAAATCCACGTTAATACTAATATATATCTTAAATATACCGTTATTATGTTGAAATTCGAGGTGAAATATCCTCATATGCATGAAAATAACTGTTCCAAAATTTAAGAAGATCGGCCCATAATTTTTCATAGCTGCCATATAGAACCATTTCCAAAAAACAAATAAATTCGGGTCAAAAAATATTCTTTTCGGATTTAACCCATATTCGGTCCACATTTTTAATCATGATATATATCGTTGGAAAGGTATTTTTAATACCTTTTATTTAGTGTATTACAAATTATCAAGCACCCAGTAGTTCCCGAGATATAGGCCTATATATTTTGAACTTTACGGGACCGCCCCCTCGAAAATAGGCGAGACCTCCAACAAATTTTTTTTTGCTGGTATCTCCTCCAAAAGCCCTATTTCATTTTGTTTTTTTTTTTTTTTTTTTGAGCAAAATCACTAAAACCGAATTGTACCCCTTTTTATACTCTGTTAAATTACACTGAAGATTATTAGGAACATCAGACAGACTCTGTAAATTATGGTAAGAATTGATAATTAAATCAATTAAAATGGTAAAAATTAGACAACATTTCAAAATATTTAACATAAATTATGTTGGTCGTAAAATTGTCTTTCAAACAATATATCAAATACTAATAAAATTTGCACTAAGACTGAATAGAAAACACAGAATTAGGATATGCTAGTCCAATAACCAGTGTAGTTTTTGTATTTCTTAGTACGGTTAGGTGGAGGGTATTTAAGATTCGGCACAGCCGAATATAGCACTCTTACTTGTTTATACTCTGTTTGTTAAATTACACTGAAGATTATTAGGAACATCAGACAGACTCTGTAAATTATGGTAAGAATTGATAATTAAATCAATTAAAATGGTAAAAATTAGACAACATTTCAAAATATTTAACATAAATTATGTTGGTCGTAAAATTGTCTTTCAAACAATATATCAAATACTAATAAAATTTGCACTAAGACTGAATAGAAAACACAGAATTAGGATATGCTAGTCCAATAACCAGTGTAGTTTTTGTATTTCTTAGTACGGTTAGGTGGAGGGTATTTAAGATTCGGCACAGCCGAATATAGCACTCTTACTTTTTTATACTCTGTTTGTTAAATTACACTGAAGATTATTATGAACATCAGACAGACTCTGTAAATTATGGTAAGAATTGATAATTAAATCAATTAAAAATGGTAAAAATTAGACAACATTTCAAAATATTTAACATAAATTATGTTGGTCGTAAAATTGTCTTTCAAACAATATATCAAATATGTACTAATAAAATTTGCACTAAGACTGAAAAGAAAACACAGAATTAGGATATTCTAGTCTAGTGTAGTTTCTGTATTTCTTATTACGTTTAGGTGGAGGGTATTTAAGATTCGGCACAGCCGAATATAGCACTCTTACTTGTTTATACTCAGTTTGTTATATTACACTCAAGATTATTATGAACATCAGACACACTCTGTAAATTATGGTAAGAATTGGTAATAAAATCAATTAAAAATGGTGAAAATTAGACAAAATTTCAAAATATTTAACATAAATTATCTTGATCGTAAAATTGTCTTTCAAACAATATATCAAATCTATATATATAAAAATAAGTGTACATTTTGATTGTCACTCCATAACTCAAGAACGGCTAGATTGATTTGCTTGGAATTTTTTTATTAGATTTGAAATTTTCAGCAGATGGTTTATATGAAAAAAAATTTCAAAAAGAGGACCAGGAGGATGACAATTTTTGTCTCTCTGAAACTATCTGCTCAATTTTAATAAATTTTAAAACATAGATAGATCTGAGTTTGGAAGGACACAAAGGTTATATATTTTTTCAAAAATAGGACCACGAGGGAGGTAAAGGACAATTTTTTCCTCTCTGAAACTATCTGCCTAATTCTAATCAAATTTAAAACATAGATAGTTCTGAGTCTCGAAGGACACAAATACCATGTATTTTTCAAAAATATGACCACGAGGGAGTAATCTATATACATATTTATATATAAATTAAATGGGCCATGTATGTAATGGCATCACGTGAGAACGGCTGGAGCGATTTGGCTGATTTTTTTTATTCGATTCGAAATTCTAAGGAGATGGTTTGTAAAGAAAAAATTAAAAAAATCCGGGTAAAACTCGGAATTTTTTTTGTGAATCCAGTCAACTTTAACCCTACACTACATGACTTTTTATATTTGATCGGAAAAAAATGTTTTTTAAGGGGAAATTACCGTCTGATTACAGAAAAATTATTTAAAAAAATTTAAAACAATAATTTAGTAGATATTATGCAATTTTTACATGTATCACTAGTGATACAATATGCAGTAGGGAAATGTATAACCTAATAATAAATAATAATATTCCAATAATAAAATTGTGTATCACCAGTGATACAATATGAAGTGTAGGGTTAATAAAAAAAATCCCCCTAAAGTATGCTGTACAAATTTGCAAATAAATAAGAGCAGGCAGGTTGTGAATACATCTTATTCTATGAAATACAAATCAATAGTAAATACCGAGCGAAGCCGGGGCGGTCAGCTAGTACTAATAAAATTTGTACTAAGACTGAATAGAAAATACAGAATAAGAATATTCTAGTGTAGTTTTTGTATTTCTTATTACGTTTAGGTGGAGGGTATTTAAGATTCGACACATCCGAATATAGCACTCTTACTTGTTTTAATTTTGCTTGATTTTTTTTAAAAGAACTTGTAAGCATTTATCTCTCCCCTATAAAAAGTTAGAACATGTAAAAAGACCCACAGTTTTTAATCTTTCCTGAAAAATACTTTTTTTTTGAAAAAAATTTGCTTCGGGACTATATATAATTTTTATATGATACGGAAAGAGAACTTAATGCATATGCGTGTAAAATAAAATTTCACTCATTTATGCGAACATAACCCTCCCCAGACCTATCCAGACTTAGCCAATTTTGAAAAAAATGTAGGTTTGTATAGCCCTATATGTTACTTAAATATGTATACAAAAAGCTTTTTTAATATCGGTAAATAACGTCAGTGTGAACACTTTTATAGAAAAAATTCAAATTTTGGAATATTTTTTGAAAATAAAAAATAGCAAAAATTATAATGCCACTAATTTAAGGACAGTTAGATCTATATTAGTTTTATATTTTGATATGATATATAAAAAGCTTTTATTTACTCTTTAGATGCTCCACAAACCTTGTACTCGTTTAAAAATTTTATTCTTTTTATAGGTATACATTAGTTAATGATAAATCGACTTCGATTATGGTCGTTAATCGATTATTGCCTTCAAAAATCGATTATTTTGTGGTATATTTTACACTACCAACTTTATACTGAAATCGACTTTTAGTGTCGATTAATCGAAAAATCAACCTATAAAACTAAAAGCGCGGGTTTTTTGGAAGTCGGTGTGCAAAAAAATAAAAGTAAAATTTAGTTAAAAGTGAAAAAATGGCACCAAGCCACGTCAAGCCACGGCAATATTTAAAAAAAAATGTATAATGGAAAAAATGCAAAGTGCTGCATTTGCAAGGAGTTAGCTTTTTGTGGCATCACAACTACCTTATCAGCGCATCTGAAAAAATTTCATAAGATTTAAAAAATAAAATTTATTAAACAGAAATATGTAAAACATACAGTAGACGCTTGTAAATTAGAACCACTTTGTTCCTGGGGTAATTCTAATTTTCGAAAAATTCTAATTTCCAAAGGTTTTTGTTTTAATAAAAAGCAACATAAAAGTGCAGCTTCGTTTAGAAAATACACAAAAAAAACACTACTGCAGATTTTTTAATTTTATTTATATAAAACCAGCACAAAAGATACAATAGTATTATTAAAGGTGTCTACTGACTATCCTATTTAGTCGTACGATATGTCAAAAAAAATCGTGTGTGTTTATAAAGTATGATAGTGTGGCCTAAAAATTTAACTAAATAACAGATTTTTTTGACAAGTCTGTCCGACTTGGAAAAGTTGTTAAATATTTTCATAAAATGGTAGTTTCTATGCGATCAGAGTTGTATACATCTGAAAAGAAAACAACAATTTAATACTATGTTTCCACGACGACTTGAATCACCTGCTTCGCTCTCTGAATCATGTTTATGAATCATGCTGTTTACATGACCAAAAAACTTGATTCGATTTGACAGTTGTTTTTAATAAACAAACAGAATAAGTAAAACAGAATTTACAATTTGTGGAAAATATTTTTTTTTAATGGACAAAAAAACTGAGTGAAAATTAGTTAGCTTATTTGAAAAAAAACATACATTCGTACGTATTTACTTTCTTTACTTCCAGCAACAAGAAAATAATTTGCTTTGTTTACAATAATATTAAATTTTTACAGTTAGTGCAGATAAACTTGCGATAAAAATTAGAGAAGAGTGCAATTTTTCGTGCTTCGCAAGTAGATTCAATATGAATCTACTTGATTCGCTCTTAAAATTTTGTATGGTGAAGCAAGTTGTTTCACTCATGATTGGGGTGTGAAGCAGAATAGAGAGCGAAGCATGTACCGTGGAAACGTAGTATAAAAGACAGACGTTTAACATTTTTTAATTGTTTGTATAGTTTATACAATTTATTATTTTCACATATAACAACAAAATACAATGAATAAAAGTTAATGTAAAAGGCAGAAAACTGCGTTTGTTTACATTAGCAAAAACATATGTTTTTGCATCTTTTTTGTATAATAGTGTGGCACCTATGACATACTTTGATGCGATTTTCTTTTGAGTGTGATAAAAATTTCAACTTAACGCTGCCGAAATATGACTACGCGTACCAAATTTCACACAATAATGAACAAAAATTCACTGACAATAAAAATTACATATTTTTTAATATGTGGAAGCCAAATAAAAACCATGGCCCATAATCATAGTCATAGAAAAAGCATACTTTAAGCAAAAGCATGCTACTTCAGAACAAAATTTATATGTTTTTGTTGCTTAAAAGTATACTTTTACTTAAAGTATGCTTTTTCTATGACTATGATTATGGGCCCATAAAAACAATTTTTCAGTGCTGAAAACAAACCAAAAATAAAAACGCTCTCGGAAATTATAACTGACGGTTCTAATTTTAGTGCATGTAGTGTGCTAAAAACCTTAATTCTAATTTCCGAAGGATTCGAATATCCGAGAGTTCTAATTTACGAGCGTCTACCGTATTTTTAAGTGCGCTTTTTTAAAATAAATCAATTGAATAAAATTGCATGTTTTATTTTTTCAACAAAAACAAGTTGTAAACATTTTTGATTTTTAGTTTTAAAAAAAAAAAAATAAAAAAAATTGTAATCGACCAAAAAAATCGACTTTTATGTTCGATTAATCGATTATAATAATCGAGTTGAAAATGGTTGATCGAATAACCGAAAATCGATTATTAACATTTCTTACCATTCATATGTATACTAGATATTTCATGCAAAATGAATATACACAGAATGGGGAAATTTAATGGAAATACATCTGTCATTTCTAAATCACTAGACTGATCGAGATAAAATTTTACATGTATTTTACGTATTAAGTTCTCTTTCTAAAATTTGTTTTTTTATACCCTTCACCTTCATGAGAAGGGTATATGTATGTTTGGCATTCCGTTTGTATTTTCCACAATATAATTTTCCGACCCTATAAAGTATATATATTCTGGATCCTTACAGATAGCGGAATCTATTAAGCCATGTCCGTCTGTCTGTCTCTCTGTTGAAATCAATTTTCTGAAGTCCCCAGATATCTTCGGGATCCAAATCTTCAATAATTCTGTCAGACATGCTTTCGAGAAGTTTGCTATTTAAAATCAGCAAAATCCGTCCATAAATAACGGAGATATGAGCAAAAATGCAACACAACCTAATATCTCCGTTATTTAATAATTATTAAATAAACAAATTTTGAAGAAATTTTGCTGTTTACACGAGTTTGAAGCATTTTGAAGACCAATTTTGAAGAAAATTTCAATCGTGTAAATCTAGCTTTACTTGTTTCTTGGAAGTTTGAATTATTTTGTTTCTTTTTTTTTAACGGAAACATTTAAGACTCTTAAATACAAAAGTTGATTTAAAGTTTCAAATTCAATGGGACTAAACCTGCCAAATATAACAGGTTTAGCATACTTAGGCTGTCCCGATAGACCAGGCGATAGTGTGCCGGACAATCAGTCAGAGGGTTACGGGTTCGATTCCCGCCAAATACTCTGGGTGTTTTCTGCAGGTAAGCCTAAAAGCATGTTTTGAAAAACGCTTAAAATTGGCGTTTTCAAATACAAATTCAAATTGAAAACGCTAATTTTAAGCGTTTTGCGTTTTTCAGAACATGGGCGTATATAAAAAAAGCTTCAAATATAAAAACAGCATACAAAAAGAACAAAAGAATAAGAGTAGATGATTTTGTACCATTGACGGAAATCGTAAGAACTGGGGGGTTACTGTGTATTTCGATTCGAAAAGAAAATCATTCGAATTTGTATACTTTTTACATTGTATTTCGAAAGCTTTTGCTTTCGAATCGAAATACACAGTAACCCCCCTGATGATATATAAAGCGTTTAATACAATAATTAAACCACATTTTGAATTTGGTTCCACAATAATATTTACATGCTGCACTGATACTCATATTGAAAGATTACAAACTCTACAAAATAGAGCTATGGATGAATATAAAACAACGACTGGCACTCAACACTATAAAACTGATTCAAAAAATACGACAGGGAAATTCACCAGATTATTTATGCGAACAAGTGAGATATGTTGGCGATGTACAACCATACACACTACGGAATGCTGATAACTTCAGACTACAACGAGTAAAAACATCTTTAATGAAGAGATCTCTTTTCTACAAGGGCCTTAAACTTTTCAATTCTTTGCCAAATGAAATCAAGAATGAAACCAATAATAATGTCTTTAAAAAAATATGTGTGAATTTTGTTAGAAACGAAATATACATTTTAAATGGATTAATGTAAACTCTTAGAACTAAACCAATCTAAACTATTATGTTTTGAAATTATGTATCAATATGAAGTCAAGAGTATTTTGAATACTAATAAATAAATAATAATAATAATAAGCTCAGAAATTTCTCAAGGTTAAATACATTGATACTATTCCAGTAAAAATTTGAAATGCATAAAACCCTCAACTACATTTAAGGCAGAACTTTCTACAGAAAATAATAGATATCCCAGAAAGTGAAATTATTAAATTTTTAGAAGACAAAAAAGAAAACATGTTAGAGAGCAATATTCGGATGTGCCGAATTACAAATATAATCAATTACATCCTGCCATATAGCGGTACTTGATGTCAGTAAGGCCTTTGATTCAGTATCTCATAATGCAATTTATGGGACACTTGAATCATATGGATTACCACGTGAGTCGATTGATTACATAAAACATATAGTATATTCAACTGCCTGCATTCGGCGCTCGGGCGATACGTGGGTTTCGGAACAAATGCTATTACCCGGTAGAGGAGTAAAGCAATGAGATCCATTATCTCCCGTACTGTTCAATCTAGTTGTGGACAGACTGATCCGAAAACTCCCGTCTAAGATTGGATGCAGGATTGGTAATTCAAATTCTAATATTGCCGCATTTGCTGACGATCTAGTGATCTGGGCCTCCACTCCCAAAGGTCTCCAAAAGCTGCTTGACAGTACAAGCGAATTCCTCTCCTCGTGTGGCCTGAAATTGAACAGCGCTAAATGCTTTTCTGTGTCCATCAAAGGGCAACCTAAACAGAAAAGATCAGTAGTTGTTTAACAAGACTTCACAATTGAGGGTCGTGTCATTCGAACTTTAAAGCGATCCGAAGAGTGGGCATACCTAGATGTAAAATTTACCGCAGAGGGCAGAACAAAGGTTGATCTGAAGGGTGATCTTACTGCTCACAAGAGCACCCCTTAAGCCACAGCAAAGATTGTTTGCATTAAGAGTAGTCAAAATTAGATCCAATTTCTAAACATTTAAAATAAATCATGTTGCCCAAATAAAAAACACAGATTAAGGATATATGTATAACCAGTGTATTTTTGTATTTCTCATTTAGGTATTTAAGATTCGGCACAGTACTCTAACTTGTTATAATTTTATTTTCTTAACATAACCGATCTTGTTTTTGTTATATTTTGAGCGCAGTATGGTCTAGTTACCCTGCGCTTTTTATTTTATTTATTTTGTAAATAAATAAATATCTACAAAATCAAAGTCAAGAAGGTGTTACCTTATTCATTAAAACACTGTTACCGAAATAGTCCAAAAGACCATTGCTGAAACTATTCAAATTATGAATACAGTTTTAAATCGGTGAATGCAATATTTTGTCCCGTAAAGATAATTCGATTTTCACAAACAAAACATGGGTCCTGAACAACATTTATATGATTATAGTTTTAATAAAAAGTGTAAAACGTACATATTAAACACTATGTATAATATTTTGCATACTCACTTAAATATGTTGGAATGTTACCTTATATAAATCCTTTTCCGTGTCAATTTCCACAATTCTAGCCCGATACCAATAATCATCTTTAATGTATTGCGATAATACAATATCATTTAATTGTGGGGGAGGGGACATTTGTTTTTGTAAAGATGATATTTGATTATCATGCCAAGAGAATGTTTTGTAATCACTACTGTCATCATTTTGGATGATACCATAAAATGATATGGGACTAACAATATGTGTTACAATAATTTGTATATTATCGCCAATTTCAGCGAAAATATTTAAAGCAGGTTGTTTTGTAGGAGAGGCATACACTGATGGCCGTGGTAATTGCAATTCAGCCGAGTTTGCACTTACGTTTTCGTCTTCATTTTCCAAATCTTCATAGTCTAAAAATGGATTCGATGTCCTATTGTTTGTAAATGTTGAAGTATTTTCCTTGTTTGTTTGTTTTTCTAAGATTACTACATGTAGCACCTTATCATCTTGATGTAGCATACGAAAAGATAGTTTTTCAAATTCATTTTTATGCAAGGTCCGTTCACATTTCTCATGATCTTTAATGGTGCACTTCGAAAAGCAGTCTTCAATACCTTCCAATTTACACTTTATTGCAAGGGGAGGTATTTCTTTGTAACGTAGAGGCGTTTCAAATGTAGTACAATGGTTTGTCAATGGTATTATTTCTCCAAAATCGACTAAATACACAAACTTTTGAGCTTCTGCAGATTTTTCGTCTGGAACAATTACAGCTCTCCATAGACATTCTCTCATAGTACTATCTTTTTTTTCTAACACACAAAAAACATCGTCCGGCGACAATGACTCTCGTGAAACTGGTTTGAAATTTATATTGCTGCTTAAATCGTATAATGTCTTGTAATCTTCCATTTGGCAAATAAAAAATTCAAGTTTTTTGTAGTCCCGAACATAAACTATATATGCGTTAAACTCATAACCACTTTTGAAGAGATCAAGTCTTTTTGATGGCAACAAAACTTCTAACAAATTGTTGATTTTCTTCGATATATCATAAAATTTATTTGTAGCAAAATTATCCTTTGATTCATTTTGACATTTAATCAAACAATTATTATTATTTAACTCAAGATATTCTAGTTGTTTGGCTTTTTCATAACTATAAAATATATTTTCTTTAATGTTAGCACATTTTTCTTCCATTTTAATTCTACCACTACATGTTATTTTTTCGTCATCAAATTCCACTCTGTCTTCCAAATGAGGACCTCTCCATTCAAGAAAATCTTTTAATAGTCGTGTCTGCGAAAAATTGGCATTGTCTAAACAACCATTGGACGATGCATTGATCACGGTCTGATCCAAATTATTAATTTCAAGCTTTATGTTAAATTTACGCGCCATATTTAAGACGGTCACCAATTGTGTCATGTACCGATCAAAAACGATAAGGCCAAATATGTTAGTAACTCCTCCCGTGGTATTTAAGTCCTTGAGTAATTTTTGACAACGTTCACTTTCTTGGATGAATTTTTCGATATTCATTTTTAATGAATTCAATTCATCCCGACAGATGGTGTGCATCATAAGCATTTGTTCTTTAGTATATTCCATTTTTTATACTTGCTTTAATTGTTGGTCTGTATAATATTTCCTTTTAGTTAAGTAGAACGAATAGCAATGAAAAATTCTTTCAATCTCTAATATACTCTGTGATCTCTAATCGAATGTTTCAAAAAAAAACTTCAATTTATCTGCACAAAGTTCCGTTAATTTTTACTTTAGTCTGTGATTTTTACTTCTCCATTTATTATTTTCTATTGACAACCAGCGTTGCCAAATGTGCAGATTTATCTGTTTTTTTGCAGTTTTTTGAAGTGCAAAACAGGCTTGCAGATTTTTACTCCAAAAACATTTTTTTTAAATCAATGCATATTTTTCAATTTTATTCGAATAAAACAAAGAAGCAATCAATATTATTATTCCCACTCTATGTGGAATTTTGCGGACCAATGATTTCAAAAAAAAATTTCAATTGCAAAAATTGTGTACAAACAAAAGAACTAAATTTAATAAGAATATGTACAACTAATACATACAAAAGTATGTCTAATTAATTTTCTATGATCTCTTTACATATGTATCTGATAATTTAAATGAAATACTATACGTTATGTTTTTACTGTTAATTTTATATACATATATTTTAAATCAAATATAAAAATTATATTTTGTTTTCTTTTTTTCTTCAATAAAAATGAATTAAATATATACAAATATCATTTTATTACATATCGCACACATTCTTCAAAAGTGACTCAATTCAAAATTTTAATTTGTCGGGTTTGTATGCTTAAACAACACACAACACAATTGTTTATCTATAAGAAAAATATCAAAGCATTTTGTTACAGTTAACAAGTTACTAAAAAAACAGTTAGATCTTTCTTTATATTTCATTTGGTATAAAGTTGCAATTTAATAGTGATTTATTTTTTATTTGGTTTTCTTTTTTTCTTCAATAAATTAAACATATACAAATATCATTTTATTACATACCGCACACATTCTTCAAAAGTGACTCAATTCAAAATTTTAATTTTTCGGGTTTGTATGCTTAAACAACACACTTGTTTATCTATATTATAGATTCTATAAGAAAAAGGTCAAAGCATTTTGTTACAGTTAACAAGTTCTAAAATACAGTTAAGCCTTTCTTTATATTTCATTTAGTATAAAGTTGCAATTTAATATGTAGTGATTTATTTTTAGTTGTGTCATATAATAAAAATTTTGAATTGAGTCACTTTTAAAGAATGTGTACGATACTATTTAATTTTGTATTGAAGGTGGAGATTTTTTTCGAAAAAAACAGATTTTTTTTTGGGAATTGTCAGATTTTGTAAAAAAAAATATGGCAACACTGCATGTACCTTATAAAAACACATATTCGTTTTACTCTATTAAGAGTATTTGCAATACTCTTAAAACAAATTCTCTTAGAAAAAATTATTTTGAAGAGACAAATGGAATCAGTGATGACAACTTTTGAGACTCAAAATGCGTAAACGTTTTTGGAAAAAGGGCTAAATGGGAAAAAATCCATATAAAGCCACATCCAATTTCCTTTTTTCGCGCTTTTTCGTATTTTGAGTGACTAAAATCGGGCTAAATCTAGCCCGAAAAGGGCAAAATTGGTATCGCTGAATGAAATAGAAAAAATTTGGTGGTATGTTGTTATCAGCGTTGCCGTTTTGGTTACTTTTAACCAAAATTGGTTACTTTTTTTCCAATGTGTACTTGTGTACTTTTTTTCCGTTTTGGTTACTTTTTTTTAACACAAAAGTAACCATTTTTTACATTGTTTTTACTTTGACTTAATTTTTACCACTAATTTTGGTGATAAACTAAACTACCACAATTTAAAAGTTTTTTAAAAATAAAACACAAGATTACAAAAAAATACATGCCTGTCTCCAAACATAACAAACACAAGCATTGTATTGTTGAACGAGTAAAAGGTTCTTCACAAACACCATCTAAAAACATGCTACTAAATGCATTTTCATATTGATGTTTGACGACATCGGAACAAGTTAATTTTTCTTTTGTTTTAGATATGAGAGGACCTTAATAAACATTCATAAATTATGTTTTTACCAGAAAACTAAAAAAAGCTTTTTACAAATTAGCGTGCTATTTAATTTTTTAATAATAAAGTGTTTTTTAAATAGTTAAGATTGGGTTTCTTTCGTAAAAAATGGATAAGTTTGTACTTCGAATTAAAAAATAATAATATTGGTTTTAAGCACAATTTTTATTTTTGTTAGATTTTTATTTAAAAAGGCTGCTCAAAGTAAAACTAATAATGTCGAGTTATCCTCTGGAAGTGATGATGAGAATAGGTATATTTTCATTCAATTTCAATAACTTTTTTTAAATATGTAATATTTTGTTGTTTAGTGATATTAAAAACAGCCCGAAAAGAAAATTCCGTGTATTGTGGTTGGATGAGTTTCCGTGGCTAAGAAACAAAGAAGGATGTTGTTTCTGCGCTGCCTGTGAAAAAAAAAATTGCAAATCACGTAAGTTATTTACGAAAGCACACTAAAAAAGTGTTCATAAGCAAAATCTGGAAAATAAAAATAACATTTGCAAGTTCTCAAAAAGAAACTCTTAATAAGCAAGTGCACCAAACAGAGCTAACATTAGTAATGTTTCTTTTTCCCCACAATTTGCCTTTTTTTTATTAATGGACTATCTACCAGGCTTAATAGAGGAACGCTGTCCCGACTCTCAAATTGCAAAACACATTAAATGTGGCAGGTACAGCAACTCAACTAACAGAAATGTTAGGAAGTAAATCTAAAGCAAATTTAATTTCCAAACTAAAAACGACAAAGTTTTCGTTAATAGTAGACGAAACAACAGACGTATCCACAAAGAAATCACTAGTTCTAGTCGTTCGCTATATGGATAAATCATCTAAGAACATTCAAGACAGATTTTTAGCCTCATCTACTTAAACTTTATCTACAAGTGTTTTGTAACAAATGTAATGAAATTAATAATTACATTGTTAATATTGTTATTGCTGAATTATTTTTTTCTTTCAATTGTAGCTAATTATAAGACTGAACTACAAACTGAAATGCAATGGTTAATTTATATTTTACATATCGTTGGTCTCATGTAGAAAGGCCCTAACTCGCTATTTTTCGACATTAGTTTTTTTTGCGATTCCAATGCATTTAACGCAAATACACCTCCTCACAAAAATTTATTGCAATAGTGTAAAAAATAACGCTTTTATAAGCAGTTGTACAAAAAAAGTTACATGTTGAATATTACAGTTTCTATTATGTTTTTACCTTCTCCTGTAAAGTTTCAAATATGCGAGTTAGGGCCTTTCTACATGAGACCATCGATATATATTTTTTAGCTGAAGTATAAATAAAATAAAATTTTAAATATGTATATAAAAATTTTGGTTACTTTTTTTTGCTTTTGGTTACTTTTTTTTTACATTTTGGTTACAAAATTTTTTTGGTCGTGGCAACGCTGGCCAAGACCTCTATTAGGCCCCGCTTGTAAAATTTTGGCACAAGTCCCCATTTTTGGTCTATAGTCCCCCAAATAGTTTGAGTGATTTGTATGAAATTAGTTTTTGAAAAATTTTGTTCGAACACCTATCTGTACAGACAAAACCTAAGTATGGGGAAATATAGCCAAGACCTCCCTCTATTAGGCCCCGCTTGTAAAATTTTGGCACAAGTCCCCATTTTTGGTCTATAGTCCCCCAAATAGTTTGAGTGATTTGTATGAAATTAGTTTTTGAAAAATTTTGTTCGAACACCTATCTGTACAGACAAAAACTAAGTATGGGGAAATATAGCCAAGACCTCCCTCTATTAGGCCCCGCTTGTAAAATTTTGGCACAAGTCCCCATTTTTGGTCTATAGTCCCCCAAATAGTTTGAGTGATTTGTATGAAATTAGTTTTTGAAAAATTTTGTTCGAACACCTATCTGTACAGACAAAAACTAAGTATGGGGAAATATAGCCAAGACCTCCCTCTATTAGGCCCCGCTTGTAAAATTTTGGCACAAGTCCCCATTTTTGGTCTATAGTCCCCCAAATAGTTTGAGTGATTTGTATGAAATTAGTTTTTGAAAAATTTTGTTCGAACACCTATCTGTACAGACAAAACCTAAGTATGGGGAAATATAGCCAAGACCTCCCTCTATTAGGCCCCGCTTGTAAAATTTTGGCACAAGTCCCCATTTTTGGTCTATAGTCCCCCAAATAGTTTGAGTGATTTGTATGAAATTAGTTTTTGAAAAATTTTGTTCGAACACCTATCTGTACAGACAAAAACTAAGTATGGGGAAATATAGCCAAGACCTCCCTCTATTAGGCCCCGCTTGTAAAATTTTGGCACAAGTCCCCATTTTTGGTCTATAGTCCCCCAAATAGTTTGAGTGATTTGTATGAAATTAGTTTTTGAAAAATTTAGTTCGAACACCTATCTGTACAGACAAAAACTAAGTATGGGGAAATATAGCCAAGACCTCCCTCTATTAGGCCCCGCTTGTAAAATTTTGGCACAAGTCCCCATTTTTGGTCTATAGTCCCCCAAATAGTTTGAGTGATTTGTATGAAATTAGTTTTTGAAAAATTTTGTTCGAACACCTATCTGTACAGACAAAAACCAAGTATGAGGAAATATAGCCAAGACCTTCCTCTATTAGGCCCCGTTTTTAGAATTTTGGCACAAGTCCCCATTTTGGCCTAATAGGCCAAAAAGTAGTTCGAGTGATTTTTTCATATGTTCTGATTCATTTGCTTATAAAACGCTAAATATTTGAGTGTTTTATGACATGAAATATTTTTATTATATAAATTAAAAAATTGTTATTTTAATATTATTTTATTATTTTTAATCAAATTTTATATAAAATATTTTAATAAATTAAAAATAACGTATAAGTGACTAAAAGTTTGTTAGAAAAGTTTGTTGAAAGCCGAAAATCCTCTCCCATGCACAAAAAAGAAGAAGAACAGTCACTCATTGTAAAGTGGTATGTTGCCGTATAAATTTATAGAATTTATGTATTAAAGTCATTATTCAAACTTGGCAGCACTAAAAATTCGGCCTTAAAAGCAGAAACCACTCATTTGTTCTCTGCATATTTTTCTCAGAGAGCACTTTTCATTTACTCTCTCTGAAAAATGAGTGAAATTAAAAAAGTTTGTTGAAAAAGTTTGTTAAGTTCACGGGTATTGATTCTGTATTGTGTTGCCGATTTGCACTCACCTTGTATATTCCCTGCCAACATTTTCTATTGCGGAAGTGACTCAGAAGTGACGCTAAGAAGTTGAAACTCATCTTCTGCGATACCATTTTCTGATCGTAGAAGTGTCTTCCGTATTGAGAAGTTGTACCCCCCGGAAGTAACTTCAAGAAGTCACTTCAGCGTAACTTCAAAAAGTCACTTCAGCGTAACTTCAAGAAGTCACTTCTGCTTAACTTCTTTGCTTTTGATTTTTTTTTGCCTTTACTGATAATACACTCATATTGACTATGGGATAACAAATATGTAAAAACTACAACAATAACAAAACAAAACCACACTTTATCACTGACCGACCACAGCAAATGACAAAATAAAACTAATTTCGATGATGTCGAAAACTTCTTTTTGGCATTCTTTTCATTTCTTTTATAACGGGACATGTCATGTTCGGCTGGTGTTGTAAACAACAAACAATCTTCCAAACGTCCTCTGGATGATTAAAAGACGACTGCAATGTAAATTGTTATTGTTATCTTCCAATTAACGTCTGGAAGTGAGTAAGACGTAACGCCTTTGACGATGGACGATGAAAGAAACTTCCAATTGCTGGCAGGGTTTACACCAGTTGTGTTCAAAAATAATAATGAAGATGTATTGGTGAGAGATTTTGCCTAGCAAACATATTGTCTAACACTTAATATAAGAGGCCATTTAGACGATGCAATTTTGCATGCAATTAATTGCATGCAACTGATGTTTGTTGGCAAACGGGTGAGAGAAGCAAGAGGGGTAGAAAAAGTTGCACGACTTCGTTTGTCATGCAATTTTTTGACATTTCCTTTTACCATTGTTTGTGTTTTACTAATTTTGTTTTATTCTTATTCTGACTTTGAAGTGTGCGTTATAAAAATTAATGCGCAAGAACATTTTCAATTACTTCTTCTGTGTTAAAATCTTCCATTTTTTATATTTTTTAAAATTTTTGTATATTGTATTTATGTAAATGTATGTATATTATTTTATATACATACATTTTTATGTACATATATTTTTTCTATATTATATTTACATATATTTTAAAATTTTGTTTTCTTTGTTGCGAATGAAAAACTAAAGAGGAATGTGTAATTAAACGTCAAAAAGTTGCATGATTTGTTGCACGTAAAATTGCATCGTATAAATGCACAACATTTTACGTAGCAATTTTAAAAGAGAATGGAAAAAATTGCATGCAATTAATTGCATCATCTAAAAGGCCTCTAAGAAAAAAAAAAAAAGAAAGTGTATGCCAGATATAAACACCTAAAAAAAAAAACATCAGGAACCGTATATAACAATTATGAATATTAAAAAATAATTCTAGAACAGTTATTAAAAAAAAACCATAATAAGTCCATCTAAAGCATTTTTTTTATTTTTCGTGTTCAATTGTAATTGAACCGCGTGTGTTTGCTATGCTTCGTCCAACAAGAAGCAACAACAATGTTTAATAAATTTCTGAAAAAAAATGTCAATAACCATCCGCATGTGTTCACATCGCTTGCTCAACGACGACTAAATGAATTTTTAAAAAGAGCATAACAAATGTGTAAATCCACCATGATACAATCAGCTGTTCAGTGAACAACTGAACGAAAAGAACGACCTAGTTCACTTTTTTCAACTGAACTAAAATGAACAATCACTCAAATGAACGATTAAGCCCAAGCCTAATAGCTTTCCGTTGGAAAACGTAAATGCAAAAACATACAGAAATATACAAAGAGACACTAGCAAAATGTAATGCATTTTCTGGCCTGCTAAAGCCTTCGTCAGCATTCTTTGTGTCTATTGGTGTTAATTTTCAAACCTCTTATATTCAACTTTTTAAATTAACTAAATGAGAATTTTTCCTCTTGCGAGTACTATTGTAAAAACTTTTTATAAAAATTTTCTTATTCGAAGATTTACTTCTAGTTAAATATAAAAGAATTTGAAATTTATTTTTGTATATCCCTGTTAAATGTTCTACATAGCTTTCCGTTGGAAAACGTAAATGCAAAAACATACAGAAATATACAAAGAGACACTAGCAAAATGTAATGCATTTTCTGGCCTGCTAAAGCCTTCGTCAGCATTCTTTGTGTCTATTGGTGTTAATTTTCAAACCTCTTATATTCAACTTTTTAAATTAACTAAATGAGAATTTTTCCTCTTGCGAGTACTATTTTGTAAAAACTTTTTATAAAAATTTTCTTATTCGAAGATTTACTTCTAGTTAAATATAAAAGAATTTGAAATTTATTTTTGTATACCTCTGTTATATTCCACATTAGCCTTCCGTTGGAAAGCATAAATGTAAAATCATAGAGAGATATACAAAGAGACACTAGCAAAATGTAATGCATTTTCTGGCCTGCTAAAGCCTTCGTCAGCATTCTTTGTGTCTATTGGTGTTAATTTTCAAATTTCTTATATTCAACTTTTCAAATTTACTATATGAGAATTTTTCCTCTTGCGAGTATTATTTTATTGTAAAAAAATTTTTTTAAAAAAATTTTATATATTCGAAGGTTTACTTCAAAGTTAAATATAAGAATTTGAAATTTATTTTTGTATACCTCTGTTATATGTTCTACATAGCTTTCCGTTGGAAAACGTAAATGCAAAAACATACAGAAATATACAAAGAGACACTAGCAAAATGTAATGCATTTTCTGGCCTGCTAAAGCCTTCGTCAGCATTCTTTGTGTCTATTGTTGTTCATTTTCAAATTTCTTATATTCAACTTTTCAAATTTACTATATGAGAAGTTTTCCTCTATATATATAGATATATATTAGTATTAACGTTGATTTCGGTAGTGGACCTTATGTGGGGGATATAGTCAAATATGGACCGATATTCTCAAAATCCAGCAGTTTGATTTAGGCATGTATGTAAATGATCCGTGTAAAATTTTGGATTGGTACCCTTATTTATAAGCGATTTATGAGTGTTAAAGTGATTTTCGGAAGAGGGCTTTATATGGGGCATACGGTTAAAAAAGCCATCAAACATTGAAAAAATTCAAAGGGGTCAAAATAAAATTCTACGTATAATTACTGCAGCTCCATGGTATGTTAAAAATTCTCGAATCCACAAAGATCTAGGCGTGCCATTAGTAAAAGTCGAATTTACAAAATATGCGTCAAAGTACGTACAATCGGTTGAGAAGGAGGCATACCCTTGCTTTAACTCAAGCGCAAAACAGATGACTGGATCAGTTGATGTGAAATTTTTTTTAGTATCATAAAAATTTTTGTCTAGCATTGGCTGGGCTTATTATTTTCTTTTTAGTATTAAGATTTGAATACTTATAGTCATTTCAATATATGAAGATTCAATAAAAAAAAATAATAAATAATTTAACAAAATCTATATCTATATATATAAAATTCAATGTATGTATGTATGTATGTATGTATGTATGTAACGTATAGACTCCAAAACGGCTGAGCCGATTTTGATGAAATTTTCACAGCATGTTACTGTGACTCTGGAAGGAATAATAGGATATATGAAGTTTTAATTGTACAAGCGGGGGTGGCACCGCCTATATAACCCAAAAATTTAAATCCCCATATTTTGGGCATTTTTTGACCTACATTCGTCAATGATATGTGGTACATATAGTATTGGGATAATTTGGAATACGTACCAGGAGAAAAGTGGGTGAGACCACGCCCCTTTTTAGGAAAATTAAAAATCGTAATATATTCTTAACTACTAGACCGATCGTCATTAAATTTTCACAATAGGATATTCTTACGAAATAATAAATTCTTGGCTATGTAAGTGGACAAAAGGAGCATTGTAATAAATACATTAAAATTAAATAAATAAATGTTTGTAAATATATAAATACGTTTTATTTTATTTTATGACGAGGGGGGGGGGGTAGCAAAGCACACCGGGTTTAGCTATTTATCTATCTATCTATATTAGGGTGCACCTTATATGTATGGGACAAGTTTTTATTAACATATTTGATCGTAACTCCCCCCAAAAATGTTCTACCTAGTAAAAATATGGGCTGTGGAAAATTATATGCGGATTGTAATACGGAAAGGCGTGCCGCATCCGCCCAAAAGTTGATAATATTGTTATGGCAAATTGATATGAGAGAATTATAATTGTTTAGTTGAGTGGGGTTCGGTTCATAAAACACTGGTAAATTTGTTGTATATGTTGTATAAATTGATTTGACCCAAACCCGTTGTCAAAATAATAATAATGAGAAAACAGTTAAGTCATACTATAAAAATAGGTGTTTTTATTTTAAGAACATCGAGATTTTACCAGCAAATGTAATTTATCGTTTGTGGTCAATTAAATCTGGCGGCTTTTAAAGTTCGGGGAATTCTCAAATAAAAACAAACGCACTTAGATTAAATTAAATTTGTGTTGAATGGTAACGTATGTAAGCGCATATTCAATAAAAAAAAACGTTTTTGTACAAGAAATAAAGCGAGAAAACAATTAAGATTGAATAAATATGAATATAAGACGACAAGAGCAGTTCGGTGCTAAATTGCCTTCAAATGGTCAAGTTTTGCGTGTTTTATTCTACAATATGCGAAAAGTAAAACTAGAGTTGCGGGCTAGTGCTTCCCTTGTAGTGAAAGAGGTAGAAGTTTTATGGAACAAAGCACGAATACCAGTTAGATCTTTTGACAAGTGTGTCTTAAAAGTTGAAGCTTTGTATTTAGAATGGAGAAACTTGCAAACAAGTTCGAAACGCCGGACAGTACTCCAGGAAACACATGAAAAAGAATTTGTAGATAAACTTGATGATTTGTTTGATGTTGCATATGCCGATGCATTGAATATTATAACTCTGGAAGAAGATAAGCTTTTTTTAACAAATCAAAGAAAAAAAAGGAAGACCTGGTGCAATGATAGGTTGTGACTCCAACTTGGCAAAAAAAGAAAAGGAAAAATCCCTTCAGGAGGAGAAAAAACAACGTTTAAACGAGAAACATACAGTCGTATTGCAAGGTAAATATTGAAGGTGTAGACGATTTCAGTCAAGCCTTCACTTGCAAGTCCTCAGTTTTATTTGTATATAATAATATTTTTACAGTGAGATTAACATTATTCTGCAATATTTTAAAAAAAAATTTATAGATCAATTTGAAACCGTCCAATGGCAGTCTAGTGATGAAGAGACTATTGAAGATTGTGAAGTGGAACAATCTCCAGAGTCACCAAGTGAAGTAGGTCCTAGTACTTCACGAAGAAAACGAGGTAGATATAATTTTATCACTCCAAAGCTTGTGTCAGTATTAGATAGGTGTTAAATAAGTGACCGCGACGCTGTTCGAATTCTTATAGCAACTGCGGAAGCGTTGCAACATAACGTTAGCGATTTAATTATAAATAGCACCTCAATTCGCCGATCCCGTACAAAGTTTCGATTTGATTCAGCCAAAAAAATCCGCGAATCATTTAAAAACAAAGAAATTAAGGCAGTAACTGTTCATTGGGATGGTAAAATGTTGCCATCATTGATGGGTAGGGAACATATTGATCGTCTACCTGTAGTTCTATCTTTTAATGGGACAGAGCAGCTACTCGGAGTCCCAGCAATAACTTCAGCTACGGGAATGCAGCAAGCAACGACTGTCTTTGACTTGCTCAAAGAATGGGATCTTGATGAAAAAGTGGAAGCCCTGTGCTTCGATACCACCGCATCGAACACAGGACGAATACAAGGCGCATGTGTGCTTTTAGAACAAAAACTAAACAAAGATCTTCTGTATTATCCATGTCGTCATCACATATTCGAAATACTTTTGCGGAGTGTCTTTGATGCAAAAATATTAACATCTTCGGGTCCTAATGTCAAAATATTTCATAGATTTAGAAATTCTTGGACTAAAATAGACAAAAGTAATTTTAAGTCTGGAGTTGAAGACTTATGCTTGGTTTTCACTATGTCAGTTTTGTTGTCAAATTGTCCAAATTGTTGGTAATTTCATAACAATTTAGACAATTTGACAACAAAACTGACATAGTGAAAACCAAGCATTAGACGTGAAAAATGTTATTGGGAATACAACGGAGATACAAGAGTTTACATTAAAGAGGTTAGAAGACATGCAACCGAGGGAAGATTACAAAGAGCTAATACAATTGGCAGTCATTTTTCTAGGAGGTTCACTTCCAAATTTTTCATTTCGAATGCCTGGAGCGTTCCACCACGCACGTTGGATGTCCAAAGTTATATATAGTTTCAAAATTTACCTATTTCGGAACCAGTTTATGCTGGCTGAGTGCGAGTTGAATGGAATTAGAGATATATGTGTTTTTATTATAAAAATATATTTAAAAGTTTGGATCAAAGCTCCCATTGCCGCAGAAGCTCCTAACCAAGATTTTACAGTTTAGTTGATAAAAATTTAAGTCAGCAGTTAATGCGAAAATTCTGCAATCATTTATGGTACCTATCGCCAGAATTAGTAGCGCTTTCATTTTATGATACTCAAATTTCAAACAAATCAAAACGACTCATGGTTACAGCGCTAGTCGACCCAATGAAGATGACAACAAAAAAATTACAATTCTTCCTCATCACATAGAGCAGTACGTTAATAAAAATATTGAAGATTTCATCTCGCAAAAAACTTTAAACTTTTTCAGCCGATATCCGATTCCAACGGATTTTTTTAAAGAAAGATCCTGGAGAATGGGAAAACAATAAATCGTATAAAATCGGCTTGGAAATAGTTGGCAAATTGAAAGTTGTCTATGATACTGCTGAAAGGGCCGTAAAGCTTATGGAAGAATACAATCAAGTTTTGTCGCGTGATGAAGAGGAGAAACAGTTCATAATGCAAATTGTAGCTGATTATAGAAAACAATATCCAAATGCAAACAAATCGGTTTTATTAGGCGTATGAAATGATTTAAAATTTGCTTTTGTATGAATGGTAATAAAAAAGTTAGTGAAAACTTACCGAAATAAATTAAATTTCTTATTCCTTTTTTGTACGTTTTGTGAATTTTGAATATAAAAGATTTTTTACATAGAATTCAGATTCAGAATGTAAAACTATATACCCATAAGATATCTCAAAGTATTAAAGATTTTCATACGAACCACTATTAAAAATACACTGATGGTTATTTAATAGTAATTTAGAAAATTTTGTCATTTTGTGGGCGGATGCGGCACGCCTTCCCCTGATCCAATCTTCCTAAAATTTGACACAACATACTTTTTTCTTACGGAGAACATTTCTAGGGGGAGTTACGGTACAATTTCGCAAGTTGAAAAATAAGGCGCACCCTAATATAGATAGATAGATGTAGATTAAAAGCAATATAATTTAAGGTGAAATGGGGTGAAAAATGGGGATTTGGTAATAAAAAAATGTATGTAGTTAAAAAGTATATAAAACTTTAGGTAAATACATATTACAAAAAAAGTATTTTGTATAGCAAACATTGTTAGTGGTATAAGTAAGTATCTGAATTAAAAAAAGGGGGCGATGAAGTAGGCGTGGTTCATAGTTATATGGCGACGTTAACAGTATTAAGAGCAATATACTACCAAATAAAAAAAATACGTTGGAATGAACAAATTTGTATAGAGAACAAAAAGTATAAAACTTTCAAAAATTTGGCGTGAAAAGGGGCATGGCTTAAGAAATTTTTATTTTTACCTCGCCTGGAGTATATAATGTGTATACAATTTGAAGTAAATCTGTTAAAAACTATATGGGAGCAATTACATAATTTTTAAAAAGTGGGCGTAAAAATGGGCGTGGTAAAAAAAAAGTAACCTATTAATCATACCAGAGTCCCAGTTAAATACTGTGAAAATTTCAAAAATGTCGGTCCAGAGGTTTGGTCTCCAATTACAATATTTTAAAAAAGTGGGCGTAAAAGGGGGCGTGGTAAAAAAAAGTACCCTATTATTCCTTCCAGAGTCACAGTAACATGCTGTGAAAATTTCATCAAAATCGGCTCAGCCGTTTTGGAGTCTATACGTTACATACATACATACATACATACATACATACATACATTGAATTTTATATATATAGATAGATTAAAAGCAATATAATTTAAGGTGAAATGGGGCGAAAAATGGGGATTTAGTAATAAAAAAATGTATGTAGTTAAAAAGTATATACAACTTTAGGTAAATACATATTACAAAAAAAGTATTTTGTATAGCAAACATTGTTAGTGGTATAAGTAAGTATCTGAATTAAAAAAAGGGGGCGATGAAGTAGGCGTGGTGCATAGTTATATGGCGACGTTAACAGTATTAAGAGCAATATACTACGAAATAAAAAAAATACGTTGGAATGAACAAATTTGTATAGAGAACAAAAAGTATAAAACTTTCAAAAATTTGGCGTGAAAAGGGGCATGGCTTAAGAAATCTTTATTTTTACCTCGCCTGGAGTATATAATGTGTATACAATTTGAAGTAAATCTGTTAAAAACTATATGGGAGCAATTACATAATTTTTAAAAAGTGGGCGTAAAAATGGGCGTGGTAAAAAAAAGTAACCTATTAATCATACCAGAGTCCCAGTTAAATGCTGTGAAAATTTCAAAAATGTCGGTCCAGAGGTTTGGTCTCCAATTACAATATTTTAAAAAAGTGGGCGTAAAAGGGGGCGTGGTAAAAAAAAAGTACCCTATTACTCCTTCCAGAGTCACAGTAACATGCTGTGAAAATTTCATCAAAATCGGCTCAGCCGTTTTGGAGTCTATACGTTACATACATACATACATTGAATTTTATATATATAGATAGATTAAAAGCAATATAATTTAAGGTGAAATGGGGCGAAAAATGGGGATTTGGTAATAAAACAATGTATGTAGTTAAAAAGTATATAAAACTTTAGGTAAATACATATTACAAAAAAAGTATTTTGTATAGCAAACATTGTTAGTGGTATACGTAAGTATCTGAATTAAAAAAGGGGGCGATGAAGTAGGCGTGGTTCATAGTTATATGGCGACGTTAACAGTATTAAGAGCAATATACTACCAAATAAAAAAAATACGTTGGAATGAACAAATTTGTATAGAGAACAAAAAGTATAAAACTTTCAAAAATTTGACGTGAAAAGGGGCGTGAAAGGGGCGTGGCTTAAGAAATTTTTAATTTTACCTCGCCTGGAGTATATAATGTGTATACAATTTGAAGTAAATCTGTTAAAAACTATATGGGAGCAATTACATAATTTTTAAAAAGTGGGCGTAAAAATAGGCGTGGTCAAAAAAAAGTAACCTATTAATCATACCAGAGTCCCAGTTAAATGCTGTGAAAATTTTAAAAATATCGGTCCAGAGGTTTGGTCTCCAATTACAATATTTTAAAAAAGTGGGCGTAAAAGTGGGCGTGGTAAAAAAAAGTACCCTATTATTCCTTCCACAGTCACAGTAACATGCTGTGAAAATTTCATCAAAATCGGATCAGCCGTTTTGGAGTCTATACGTTACATACATACATACATACATACATTGAACTTTATATATATAGATAGATTAGGGTGCGCCTTATTTTTCAACTTGCGAAATTGTACCGTAACTCCCCCTAGAAATGTTCTCCGTAAGAAAAAAGTATGTTGTGTCAAATTTTCCAGACTTAAAATTACTTTTGTCTATTTTAGTCCAAGAATTTCTAAATCTATGAAATATTTTGACATTAGGACCCGAAGATGTTAATATTTTTGCATCAAAGACACTCCGCAAAAGTATTTCGAATATGTGATGACGACATGGATAATACAGAAGATCTTTGTTTAGTTTTTGTTCTAAAAGCACACATGCGCCTTGTATTCGTCCTGTGTTCGATGCGGTGGTATCGAAGCACAGGGCTTCCACTTTTTCATCAAGATCCCATTCTTTGAGCAAGTCAAAGACAGTCGTTGCTTGCTGCATTCCCGTAGCTGAAGTTATTGCTGGGACTCCGAGTAGCTGCTCTGTCCCATTAAAAGATAGAACTACAGGTAGACGATCAATATGTTCCCTACCCATCAATGATGGCAACATTTTACCATCCCAATGAACAGTTACTGCCTTAATTTCTTTGTTTTTAAATGATTCGCGGATTTTTTTGGCTGAATCAAATCGAAACTTTGTACGGGATCGGCGAATTGAGGTGCTATTTATAATTAAATCGCTAACGTTATGTTGCAACGCTTCCGCAGTTGCTATAAGAATTCGAACAGCGTCGCGGTCACTTATTTAACACCTATCTAATACTGACACAAGCTTTGGAGTGATAAAATTATATCTACCTCGTTTTCTTCGTGAAGTACTAGGACCTACTTCACTTGGTGACTCTGGAGATTGTTCCACTTCACAATCTTCAATAGTCTCTTCATCACTAGACTGCCATTGGACGGTTTCAAATTGATCTATAAATTTTTTTTTAAAATATTGCAGAATAATGTTAATCTCACTGTAAAAATATTATTATATACAAATAAAACTGAGGACTTGCAAGTGAAGGCTTGACTGAAATCGTCTACACCTTCAATATTTACCTTGCAATACGACTGTATGTTTCTCGTTTAAACGTTGTTTTTTCTCCTCCTGAAGGGATTTTTCCTTTTCTTTTTTTGCCAAGTTGGAGTCACAACCTATCATTGCACCAGGTCTTCCTTTTTTTTCTTTGATTTGTTAAAAAAAGCTTATCTTCTTCCAGAGTTATAATATTCAATGCATCGGCATATGCAACATCAAACAAATCATCAAGTTTATCTACAAATTCTTTTTCATGTGTTTCCTGGAGTACTGTCCGGCGTTTCGAACTTGTTTGCAAGTTTCTCCATTCTAAATACAAAGCTTCAACTTTTAAGACACACTTGTCAAAAGATCTAACTGGTATTCGTGCTTTGTTCCATAAAACTTCTACCTCTTTCACTACAAGGGAAGCACTAGCCCGCAACTCTAGTTTTACTTTTCGCATATTGTAGAATAAAACACGCAAAACTTGACCATTTGAAGGCAATTTAGCACCGAACTGCTCTTGTCGTCTTATATTCATATTTATTCAATCTTAATTGTTTTCTCGCTTTATTTCTTGTACAAAAACGTTTTTTTTTATTGAATATGCGCTTACATACGTTACCATTCAACACAAATTTAATTTAATCTAAGTGCGTTTGTTTTTATTTGAGAATTCCCCGAACTTTAAAAGCCGCCAGATTTAATTGACCACAAACGATAAATTACATTTGCTGGTAAAATCTCGATGTTCTTAAAATAAAAACACCTATTTTTATAGTATGACTTAACTGTTTTCTCATTATTATTATTTTGACAACGGGTTTGGGTCAAATCAATTTATACAACATATACAACAAATTTACCAGTGTTTTATGAACCGAACCCCACTCAACTAAACAATTATAATTCTCTCATATCAATTTGCCATAGCAATATTATCAACTTTTGGGCGGATGCGGCACGCCTTTCCGTATTACAATCCGCATATAATTTTCCACAGCCCATATTTTTACTAGGTAGAACATTTTTGGGGGGAGTTACGATCAAATATGTTAATAAAAACTTGTCCCATACATATAAGGTGCACCCTAATATAGATAGATAGATAAATAGCTAAACCCGGTGTGCTTTGCTACCCCCCCCCCCCTCGTCATAAAATAAAATAAAACGTATTTATATATTTACAAACATTTATTTATTTAATTTTAATGTATTTATTACAATGCTCCTTTTGTCCACTTACATAGCCAAGAATTTATTATTTCGTAAGAATATCCTATTGTGAAAATTTAATGACGATCGGTCTAGTAGTTAAGAATATATTACGATTTTTAATTTTCCTAAAAAGGGGCGTGGTCTCACCCACTTTTCTCCTGGTACGTATTCCAAATTATCCCAATACTATATGTACCACATATCATTGACGAATGTAGGTCAAAAAATGCCCAAAATATGGGGATTTAAATTTTTGGGTTATATAGGCGGTGCCACCCCCGCTTGTACAATTAAAACTTCATATATCCTATTATTCCTTCCAGAGTCACAGTAACATGCTGTGAAAATTTCATCAAAATCGGCTCAGCCGTTTTGGAGTCTATACGTTACATACATACATACATACATACATACATTGAATTTTATATATATAGATATAGATTTTGTTAAATTATTTATTATTTTTTTTTATTGAATCTTCATATATTGAAATGACTATAAGTATTCAAATCTTAATACTAAAAAGAAAATAATAAGCCCAGCCAATGCTAGACAAAAATTTTTATGATACTAAAAAAAATTTCACATCAACTGATCCAGTCATCTGTTTTGCGCTTGAGTTAAAGCAAGGGTATGCCTCCTTCTCAACCGATTGTACGTACTTTGACGCATATTTTGTAAATTCGACTTTTACTAATGGCACGCCTAGATCTTTGTGGATTCGAGAATTTTTAACATACCATGGAGCTGCAGTAATTATACGTAGAATTTTATTTTGACCCCTTTGAATTTTTTCAATGTTTGATGGCTTTTTTAACCGTATGCCCCATATAAAGCCCTCTTCCGAAAATCACTTTAACACTCATAAATCGCTTATAAATAAGGGTACCAATCCAAAATTTTACACGGATCATTTACATACATGCCTAAATCAAACTGCTGGATTTTGAGAATATCGGTCCATATTTGACTATATCCCCCACATAAGGTCCACTACCGAAATCAACGTTAATACTAATATATATCTATATATATAGAGGAAAACTTCTCATATAGTAAATTTGAAAAGTTGAATATAAGAAATTTGAAAATGAACAACAATAGACACAAAGAATGCTGACGAAGGCTTTAGCAGGCCAGAAAATGCATTACATTTTGCTAGTGTCTCTTTGTATATTTCTGTATGTTTTTGCATTTACGTTTTCCAACGGAAAGCTATGTAGAACATATAACAGAGGTATACAAAAATAAATTTCAAATTCTTATATTTAACTTTGAAGTAAACCTTCGAATATATAAAATTTTTTTAAAAAAATTTTTTTACAATAAAATAATACTCGCAAGAGGAAAAATTCTCATATAGTAAATTTGAAAAGTTGAATATAAGAAATTTGAAAATTAACACCAATAGACACAAAGAATGCTGACGAAGGCTTTAAGGCAGAATTAGTCTGTACTTTCTGTTTCGTTCCGAATCAGCTGACTTGATTCTGTTAAATAGAAAATGTGTACAAGTCGTTAGTTGTTTTGTTACTTTTCTTGCCGTTGCGGACGAACCTGTTGAAAACAAAAATTTGCTAAGTATTTGTAAGTGACAGCACAAAACAGCTGACATCTGCACAACAAAAAAATGTTTGGTTTATTACAAAAATGTTCAATTTCTTTGAATTTAATTAAGTTTTTGTATAAAAGTTATAAAAATATAAAAAATAAACGATGGATGACGAAAAACTCATTACTTTAGTGGAAAGTAATGACATATTGTACAATAAAAAAAACTTTTATTTGTATTTTTTGATTTATTTTCGCGGTGTGTTGTCTGTTTACCTAAAACAGCTGATACACGTATACGGAAAAACTAACTACAAAAATTTAACAACAGAACGACACGGAAGAGAAAAGCAACAGAAAGTAAAGACTAATGAAGCCTTTAGCAGGCCAGAAAATGCATTACATTTTGCTAGTGTCTCTTTGTATATCTCTCTATGATTTTACATTTATGCTTTCCAACGGAAGGCTAATGTGGAATATAACAGAGGTATACAAAAATAAATTTCAAATTCTTTTATATTTAACTAGAAGTAAATCTTCGAATAAGAAAATTTTTATAAAAAGTTTTTACAAAATAGTACTCGCAAGAGGAAAAATTCTCATTTAGTTAATTTAAAAAGTTGAATATAAGAGGTTTGAAAATTAACACCAATAGACACAAAGAATGCTGACGAAGGCTTTAGCAGGCCAGAAAATGCATTACATTTTGCTAGTGTCTCTTTGTATATTTCTGTATGTTTTTGCATTTACGTTTTCCAACGGAAAGCTATGTAGAACATTTAACAGGGATATACAAAAATAAATTTCAAATTCTTTTATATTTAACTAGAAGTAAATCTTCGAATAAGAAAATTTTTATAAAAAGTTTTTACAATAGTACTCGCAAGAGGAAAAATTCTCATTTAGTTAATTTAAAAAGTTGAATATAAGAGGTTTGAAAATTAACACCAATAGACACAAAGAATGCTGACGAAGGCTTTAGCAGGCCAGAAAATGCATTACATTTTGCTAGTGTCTCTTTGTATATTTCTGTATGTTTTTGCATTTACGTTTTCCAACGGAAAGCTATGTAGAACATTTAACAGGGATATACAAAAATAAATTTCAAATTCTTTTATATTTAACTAGAAGTAAATCTTCGAATAAGAAAATTTTTATAAAAAGTTTTTACAATAGTACTCGCAAGAGGAAAAATTCTCATTTAGTTAATTTAAAAAGTTGAATATAAGAGGTTTGAAAATTAACACCAATAGACACAAAGAATGCTGACGAAGGCTTTAGCAGGCCAGAAAATGCATTACATTTTGCTAGTGTCTCTTTGTATATTTCTGTATGTTTTTGCATTTACGTTTTCCAACGGAAAGCTATGTAGAACATTTAACAGGGATATACAAAAATAAATTTCAAATTCTTTTATATTTAACTAGAAGTAAATCTTCGAATAAGAAAATTTTTATAAAAAATGTAATAATATATTTGAATTAAAAAATCTTTTTAAAAACATGGACTATCTAATTATGAACTAAAGTCTCTTATAGAAAAAGTCGTTCTTTAATTACAACTTAAAAACAGGCAAATCTGGCATGTCTCTATACATAAATGTGTTCCTAAAACAGCTGTATAAACAAAAACATTTCATTGGTATATTTTTGTGTCAACAAACCATTTGATTGCTGTGGACAAAACAACAGATACAAAGTTAAAATTATTTAAAATTTTTTCGCAATTCATCTTTTAAAAACACAAAAAAGCAAAAGAACAATACTATGGACATTTGTATATAGCAATCAATACAAATAAAACGGATGCTGCCTTCTCAATGGAGACCACAAAAGATGCGTTAATATTTCTCACTTTATTGGATAAATAGCAGCCTTAAATTAAGAACTTGTAAGTATATATGTAATTAGTTGTATATTTTGGACTTTAATTTATAATAAATGTCATTAACACCATTCAAGACGCTCAGTTGTTTAAAAATTCTATTGTTAGGACTTCAGAAATATGCATCAACACCTAGGACATAAAATCTAAAATTGGATACAAGGATAATAATTCATAACACAATACATTTGGTAACGAGAGAAATTATACTTACTTAGTTTTCCAGTGGCCTGATAAACGACAAAAAGAAGTTTTAGCTGGCGATACTTTTTACAGCAGTATCTTAAAGTTTACAAGTTTAAGTGTTAGTATAATTTTTAATAACTCACTCTATTGCTCAAATTAAGACACCTGAAGAACGTTTACCACTAGTGCTCGGAAATGTATCTACACAGATTCTTTAAATATCTCATAATAGTTAATTATACAGAATTTGAAATACATGAAGAACGTGTACAACTGGTAAATATCTAATTATTTGTACTTGTTTGCCAATGGACGTCAATTGATATTTTCTGCCGGTCTTAATAGTGAGTTGTCAAATTAAGCAAATTATATAAAGTAATAAGTATAAGCCATTGCTTTACGGATGGAATAAGCAGCTTAAACTGGTGCATATTAACCAAGCAACTATAGCATTTGTCCGCTGGCTAAAAGAATAATTTATGGAATTATCTTTAAAATACCTACTTTTAGTTTGGTTAAAATGTAAAGTATGGACAATGTTTGATCGATTAAGTAAATGATTCTGAGTCTTTTGGTATTTATTATCTCTAGAATTTTTCTGTATGGTAAAAGAAGAACGTGCCCCATTTTTATGGAGGTATCTTAAATCTTGCGATTGTAGTTTGATTACAAAGTTTGCATGAAATGAGGTGATGTATTAAGATCGAATTTAAGTATATTGTTTGAATTCAGTTCTTATTAATTCCTTGCAAAATATAGCCCAGGTGACAAATAACAAGTTATTTAAAAGAATTTACTTAATAAACATGATAAACATATATGGAAACATATAAATTAAATTTTTAACAATTTGTAAAATGGTAGCAATAAACACAAATCATTTGGTATTCGTAATAAATTTCCAACACATATTTTTATATCGCCAAACAGAAATAACTTTTTTATTTAATTGCATCTTCAACGACCCTTTTAAGTCCATTTTATAGTGTATAAATATCTATGAAATTAAGAAGTAAAATTAAGTTAGGACAAATAGAAAATCTTACAAAATATATCTCACTTTATGTTTACAGTTTTGTAATAATAATAATAGTAATAATTGGTACGTTTCTATTGGTCTTCCGATAGGCAATATACAATTCCAATTTCCATAACAAACTGTTTCTTTTATTTCTATCTTTATTTAATGCTTATATGTGGATGTGTTTCTAATCTGCAGAGGATGAGCAATGAACATATACATACATTGAGATTTTGTCTATTCAAATATTTGATATATTTCTTAAAAACACAAAATCGTTTTTAATTGAAAAAATTTTGCTTTCAAAATTCTTCAATTAGAGTTTGGAATTCATTTTAAGTTGCAAAATTTAGAAATTCTTAAGGAAATGATATTTATTGTGCGGAATAATCACATTTAACATTTAAAAATGTGTTAAAAATATGTTTTACAAAATTTATAAAGCTCAATTTATAGGTATTCTTTGAAAATACCTCTTTTTCACATATGTATATCCATATAATTTAATAATTTGCTAATATATCACTTTTAATACAAGAGTGGGTTCTTCTGATAGTGATATGCACTCAAAGCTGCATAAAAGTTTAAATAAATTATAAATTTGTTTTTTTAGAATTTGAAAATTAAACCATGTTTAGAATGTTGAATTATCTATAACTACACAATTGATAATAATTTTAACAATTATGGCAAATGGTTATCTAATGAACAGCTTACCTTGATTAAATGCTATCGCAGGTACATATAAAATTATTGGCAAGAAAAATATCTTAACAAAAAACAAAAGGTTAAAATAATGTATTATTTTCATTAAATGTGTGATCTACCTCATCCATCACAAACATTATAGACGCAATACTCCGCACTGATGAACTGAAGCGTATTTCTAAGTACTGAAGGAAAAAATAACAAAAATATTGTATTAAGTATGCTTTTATTTCATATTCATATTTAATTTTAACTTAATACTAATAATCCAGCTTAATAAATAGCATACGAGTATAGTGTAACGGAACATCGATAACTACGGGAAAATTTTTAATATGAAAATATTAGAAATTTTCCTAATCTAGCGTAAGATATTTTCTAGCTACATACGGTGGTGGCCATATAATTAAAACTAATAACTAGAAATAGTAAAGTAACAAATTATTATTAAGTTTAAAATAAACAAAAATTGGCATTTTAAGGAAAATTAACTTTAACACCAAAAAAACGCAATATCAAATTGGTCACATAATTGGAAACTAAAAAAATATATGTACATATGTATATGCAAAAAACCTTAGTAAGGTTTAATAAAACGGCTTATCCTTTAATATTTTGTTGCATAACTCTTGTTTTTGACAACATTCGCCAGTATTTTTGGTAAACTATTAATTAAACGCTGGTATCTTTGCAGAGATATGTTTTTCTTGGTGCACCAACTAAAACAATTCACCATTATTCCGTGGAATTTTATTCTTTAGGTCTATTTTTACAATTGCCCATAAGTTTTCAATTGGGTTAAGATGAGGACTTTCGGGTGGCTAGTCAAGAACATCAATATTTTGATTCAAAGGCCAACACTTCACTAACCGTGAAGTGTGAAGGTATCTTTGCAGAGATATGTTTTTCTTGGTGCACCAACTAAAACAATTCACCATTATTCCGTGGAATTTTATTCTTTAGGTCTATTTTTACAATTGCCCATAAGTTTTCAATTGGGTTAAGATGAGGACTTTCGGGTGGCTAGTCAAGAACATCAATATTTTGATTCAAAGGCCAACACTTCACTAACCGTGAAGTGTGCTTTGGGTCATTATCATGCTGGAAAATGTATTGGATGGGCATATTCTGAAAGCAATACGGTCCCATTACATTTTCTAAAATGTTTTTATATTGATGTTGATGCATTATTCCCTAAACTCGTGCAATTGGACCCACAACACGCCAAGAAAAGGCTTTATTTGGAGGACGTCTAACATACGATTTTTCATCAGATTGGAACAAGTTAAACTTAGATCCAGAGAACTGTATTCCAGTAACGTGGATCTTTTCTGACCATTTCTCTTGCAAACCGCTTCATGATATTTTTTTTTTAGACATGAGTTTTTTGTGCAATGCGCCCACGAAGTCCTTCTTACTCGTATTGTCTGTGTGGATATTTCTGCATGTTCAATAAATATAGAGATATTTCTAGTATCACGATATTTATTGAACGTGTAGCAGTGCCCTATGACAACAAAGCATTTTTTCTTGTCGGTTTTAAAACCAATTCTAACAATATTGGTTTCTATGACACCCCCTGAATAAGATCTTGCACTATGCGACAGGATAAATGTAATTACATATAACTTTTTACAAACGAATAATCTTCAATTGGTCAGTTGCAGCCTATATCGTTCAGTTCATTTAGTTCAGTTCATTTATACTATATCGTTCAGTTCATTTAGTTCAGTTCATTTAGTTCAGTTCATTTAGTTCAGGTTTATATAGTATGCAACCAGCGTTACCATATATATGTTTTTAAAAACTGCATGATGTAACTAAATGATCTCACTATACTATAGTTGTTTCTTTTCTATCAGTTTTTCTGTATGTTTGTTCTTTTCGTTCACTTGGTCTTTTATTCAATTGACTTTTATTCATTTTGTTCAATATTGGCACTCGAAAATTTTCTAATGTGTGTAGTAATTTATAAAGTGAGTGCAAGAGCCCAGCTGACAGAGTTTCTTTACAAGTTACTTATGTCAAAAGTAATACTTTTTCAAGTGTTTTTGACAGTAGTACATTATTTTACACAAACAAAAATGCCTGTTGATTCTGTATTGTGTTGCCGATTTGCACTCACCTTGTATATTTACACCAGTTGTGTTCAAAAATAATAATGAAGATGTATTGGTGAGAGATTTTGCCTAGCAAACATATTGTCTAACACTTAATATAAGAGGCCATTTAGACGATGCAATTTTGCATGCAATTAATTGCATGCAACTGATGTTTGTTGGCAAACGGGTGAGAGAAGCAAGAGGGGTAGAAAAAGTTGCACGACTTCGTTTGTCATGCAATTTTTTGACATTTCCTTTTACCATTGTTTGTGTTTTACTAATTTTGTTTTATTCTTATTCTGACTTTGAAGTGTGCGTTATAAAAATTAATGCGCAAGAACATTTTCAATTACTTCTTCTGTGTTAAAATCTTCCATTTTTTATATTTTTTAAAATTTTTGTATATTGTATTTATGTAAATGTATGTATATTATTTTATATACATACATTTTTATGTACATATATTTTTTCTATATTATATTTACATATATTTTAAAATTTTGTTTTCTTTGTTGCGAATGAAAAACTAAAGAGGAATGTGTAATTAAACGTCAAAAAGTTGCATGATTTGTTGCACGTAAAATTGCATCGTATAAATGCACAACATTTTACGTAGCAATTTTAAAAGAGAATGGAAAAAATTGCATGCAATTAATTGCATCATCTAAAAGGCCTCTAAGAAAAAAAAAAAAAGAAAGTGTATGCCAGATATAAACACCTAAAAAAAAAAACATCAGGAACCGTATATAACAATTATGAATATTAAAAAATAATTCTAGAACAGTTATTAAAAAAAAACCATAATAAGTCCATCTAAAGCATTTTTTTTTATTTTTCGTGTTCAATTGTAATTGAACCGCGTGTGTTTGCTATGCTTCGTCCAACAAGAAGCAACAACAATGTTTAATAAATTTCTGAAAAAAAATGTCAATAACCATCCGCATGTGTTCACATCGCTTGCTCAACGACGACTAAATGAATTTTTAAAAAGAGCATAACAAATGTGTAAATCCACCATGATACAATCAGCTGTTCAGTGAACAACTGAACGAAAAGAACGACCTAGTTCACTTTTTTCAACTGAACTAAAATGAACAATCACTCAAATGAACGATTAAGCCCAAGCCTAATAGCTTTCCGTTGGAAAACGTAAATGCAAAAACATACAGAAATATACAAAGAGACACTAGCAAAATGTAATGCATTTTCTGGCCTGCTAAAGCCTTCGTCAGCATTCTTTGTGTCTATTGGTGTTAATTTTCAAACCTCTTATATTCAACTTTTTAAATTAACTAAATGAGAATTTTTCCTCTTGCGAGTACTATTGTAAAAACTTTTTATAAAAATTTTCTTATTCGAAGATTTACTTCTAGTTAAATATAAAAGAATTTGAAATTTATTTTTGTATATCCCTGTTAAATGTTCTACATAGCTTTCCGTTGGAAAACGTAAATGCAAAAACATACAGAAATATACAAAGAGACACTAGCAAAATGTAATGCATTTTCTGGCCTGCTAAAGCCTTCGTCAGCATTCTTTGTGTCTATTGGTGTTAATTTTCAAACCTCTTATATTCAACTTTTTAAATTAACTAAATGAGAATTTTTCCTCTTGCGAGTACTATTTTGTAAAAACTTTTTATAAAAATTTTCTTATTCGAAGATTTACTTCTAGTTAAATATAAAAGAATTTGAAATTTATTTTTGTATACCTCTGTTATATTCCACATTAGCCTTCCGTTGGAAAGCATAAATGTAAAATCATAGAGAGATATACAAAGAGACACTAGCAAAATGTAATGCATTTTCTGGCCTGCTAAAGCCTTCGTCAGCATTCTTTGTGTCTATTGGTGTTAATTTTCAAATTTCTTATATTCAACTTTTCAAATTTACTATATGAGAATTTTTCCTCTTGCGAGTATTATTTTATTGTAAAAAAATTTTTTTAAAAAAATTTTATATATTCGAAGGTTTACTTCAAAGTTAAATATAAGAATTTGAAATTTATTTTTGTATACCTCTGTTATATGTTCTACATAGCTTTCCGTTGGAAAACGTAAATGCAAAAACATACAGAAATATACAAAGAGACACTAGCAAAATGTAATGCATTTTCTGGCCTGCTAAAGCCTTCGTCAGCATTCTTTGTGTCTATTGTTGTTCATTTTCAAATTTCTTATATTCAACTTTTCAAATTTACTATATGAGAAGTTTTCCTCTATATATATAGATATATATTAGTATTAACGTTGATTTCGGTAGTGGACCTTATGTGGGGGATATAGTCAAATATGGACCGATATTCTCAAAATCCAGCAGTTTGATTTAGGCATGTATGTAAATGATCCGTGTAAAATTTTGGATTGGTACCCTTATTTATAAGCGATTTATGAGTGTTAAAGTGATTTTCGGAAGAGGGCTTTATATGGGGCATACGGTTAAAAAAGCCATCAAACATTGAAAAAATTCAAAGGGGTCAAAATAAAATTCTACGTATAATTACTGCAGCTCCATGGTATGTTAAAAATTCTCGAATCCACAAAGATCTAGGCGTGCCATTAGTAAAAGTCGAATTTACAAAATATGCGTCAAAGTACGTACAATCGGTTGAGAAGGAGGCATACCCTTGCTTTAACTCAAGCGCAAAACAGATGACTGGATCAGTTGATGTGAAATTTTTTTTAGTATCATAAAAATTTTTGTCTAGCATTGGCTGGGCTTATTATTTTCTTTTTAGTATTAAGATTTGAATACTTATAGTCATTTCAATATATGAAGATTCAATAAAAAAAAATAATAAATAATTTAACAAAATCTATATCTATATATATAAAATTCAATGTATGTATGTATGTATGTATGTATGTATGTATGTAACGTATAGACTCCAAAACGGCTGAGCCGATTTTGATGAAATTTTCACAGCATGTTACTGTGACTCTGGAAGGAATAATAGGATATATGAAGTTTTAATTGTACAAGCGGGGGTGGCACCGCCTATATAACCCAAAAATTTAAATCCCCATATTTTGGGCATTTTTTGACCTACATTCGTCAATGATATGTGGTACATATAGTATTGGGATAATTTGGAATACGTACCAGGAGAAAAGTGGGTGAGACCACGCCCCTTTTTAGGAAAATTAAAAATCGTAATATATTCTTAACTACTAGACCGATCGTCATTAAATTTTCACAATAGGATATTCTTACGAAATAATAAATTCTTGGCTATGTAAGTGGACAAAAGGAGCATTGTAATAAATACATTAAAATTAAATAAATAAATGTTTGTAAATATATAAATACGTTTTATTTTATTTTATGACGAGGGGGGGGGGGTAGCAAAGCACACCGGGTTTAGCTATTTATCTATCTATCTATATTAGGGTGCACCTTATATGTATGGGACAAGTTTTTATTAACATATTTGATCGTAACTCCCCCCAAAAATGTTCTACCTAGTAAAAATATGGGCTGTGGAAAATTATATGCGGATTGTAATACGGAAAGGCGTGCCGCATCCGCCCAAAAGTTGATAATATTGCTATGGCAAATTGATATGAGAGAATTATAATTGTTTAGTTGAGTGGGGTTCGGTTCATAAAACACTGGTAAATTTGTTGTATATGTTGTATAAATTGATTTGACCCAAACCCGTTGTCAAAATAATAATAATGAGAAAACAGTTAAGTCATACTATAAAAATAGGTGTTTTTATTTTAAGAACATCGAGATTTTACCAGCAAATGTAATTTATCGTTTGTGGTCAATTAAATCTGGCGGCTTTTAAAGTTCGGGGAATTCTCAAATAAAAACAAACGCACTTAGATTAAATTAAATTTGTGTTGAATGGTAACGTATGTAAGCGCATATTCAATAAAAAAAAACGTTTTTGTACAAGAAATAAAGCGAGAAAACAATTAAGATTGAATAAATATGAATATAAGACGACAAGAGCAGTTCGGTGCTAAATTGCCTTCAAATGGTCAAGTTTTGCGTGTTTTATTCTACAATATGCGAAAAGTAAAACTAGAGTTGCGGGCTAGTGCTTCCCTTGTAGTGAAAGAGGTAGAAGTTTTATGGAACAAAGCACGAATACCAGTTAGATCTTTTGACAAGTGTGTCTTAAAAGTTGAAGCTTTGTATTTAGAATGGAGAAACTTGCAAACAAGTTCGAAACGCCGGACAGTACTCCAGGAAACACATGAAAAAGAATTTGTAGATAAACTTGATGATTTGTTTGATGTTGCATATGCCGATGCATTGAATATTATAACTCTGGAAGAAGATAAGCTTTTTTTAACAAATCAAAGAAAAAAAAGGAAGACCTGGTGCAATGATAGGTTGTGACTCCAACTTGGCAAAAAAAGAAAAGGAAAAATCCCTTCAGGAGGAGAAAAAACAACGTTTAAACGAGAAACATACAGTCGTATTGCAAGGTAAATATTGAAGGTGTAGACGATTTCAGTCAAGCCTTCACTTGCAAGTCCTCAGTTTTATTTGTATATAATAATATTTTTACAGTGAGATTAACATTATTCTGCAATATTTTAAAAAAAAATTTATAGATCAATTTGAAACCGTCCAATGGCAGTCTAGTGATGAAGAGACTATTGAAGATTGTGAAGTGGAACAATCTCCAGAGTCACCAAGTGAAGTAGGTCCTAGTACTTCACGAAGAAAACGAGGTAGATATAATTTTATCACTCCAAAGCTTGTGTCAGTATTAGATAGGTGTTAAATAAGTGACCGCGACGCTGTTCGAATTCTTATAGCAACTGCGGAAGCGTTGCAACATAACGTTAGCGATTTAATTATAAATAGCACCTCAATTCGCCGATCCCGTACAAAGTTTCGATTTGATTCAGCCAAAAAAATCCGCGAATCATTTAAAAACAAAGAAATTAAGGCAGTAACTGTTCATTGGGATGGTAAAATGTTGCCATCATTGATGGGTAGGGAACATATTGATCGTCTACCTGTAGTTCTATCTTTTAATGGGACAGAGCAGCTACTCGGAGTCCCAGCAATAACTTCAGCTACGGGAATGCAGCAAGCAACGACTGTCTTTGACTTGCTCAAAGAATGGGATCTTGATGAAAAAGTGGAAGCCCTGTGCTTCGATACCACCGCATCGAACACAGGACGAATACAAGGCGCATGTGTGCTTTTAGAACAAAAACTAAACAAAGATCTTCTGTATTATCCATGTCGTCATCACATATTCGAAATACTTTTGCGGAGTGTCTTTGATGCAAAAATATTAACATCTTCGGGTCCTAATGTCAAAATATTTCATAGATTTAGAAATTCTTGGACTAAAATAGACAAAAGTAATTTTAAGTCTGGAGTTGAAGACTTATGCTTGGTTTTCACTATGTCAGTTTTGTTGTCAAATTGTCCAAATTGTTGGTAATTTCATAACAATTTAGACAATTTGACAACAAAACTGACATAGTGAAAACCAAGCATTAGACGTGAAAAATGTTATTGGGAATACAACGGAGATACAAGAGTTTACATTAAAGAGGTTAGAAGACATGCAACCGAGGGAAGATTACAAAGAGCTAATACAATTGGCAGTCATTTTTCTAGGAGGTTCACTTCCAAATTTTTCATTTCGAATGCCTGGAGCGTTCCACCACGCACGTTGGATGTCCAAAGTTATATATAGTTTCAAAATTTACCTATTTCGGAACCAGTTTATGCTGGCTGAGTGCGAGTTGAATGGAATTAGAGATATATGTGTTTTTATTATAAAAATATATTTAAAAGTTTGGATCAAAGCTCCCATTGCCGCAGAAGCTCCTAACCAAGATTTTACAGTTTAGTTGATAAAAATTTAAGTCAGCAGTTAATGCGAAAATTCTGCAATCATTTATGGTACCTATCGCCAGAATTAGTAGCGCTTTCATTTTATGATACTCAAATTTCAAACAAATCAAAACGACTCATGGTTACAGCGCTAGTCGACCCAATGAAGATGACAACAAAAAAATTACAATTCTTCCTCATCACATAGAGCAGTACGTTAATAAAAATATTGAAGATTTCATCTCGCAAAAAACTTTAAACTTTTTCAGCCGATATCCGATCCCAACGGATTTTTTTAAAGAAAGATCCTGGAGAATGGGAAAACAATAAATCGTATAAAATCGGCTTGGAAATAGTTGGCAAATTGAAAGTTGTCTATGATACTGCTGAAAGGGCCGTAAAGCTTATGGAAGAATACAATCAAGTTTTGTCGCGTGATGAAGAGGAGAAACAGTTCATAATGCAAATTGTAGCTGATTATAGAAAACAATATCCAAATGCAAACAAATCGGTTTTATTAGGCGTATGAAATGATTTAAAATTTGCTTTTGTATGAATGGTAATAAAAAAGTTAGTGAAAACTTACCGAAATAAATTAAATTTCTTATTCCTTTTTTGTACGTTTTGTGAATTTTGAATATAAAAGATTTTTTACATAGAATTCAGATTCAGAATGTAAAACTATATACCCATAAGATATCTCAAAGTATTAAAGATTTTCATACGAACCACTATTAAAAATACACTGATGGTTATTTAATAGTAATTTAGAAAATTTTGTCATTTTGTGGGCGGATGCGGCACGCCTTCCCCTGATCCAATCTTCCTAAAATTTGACACAACATACTTTTTTCTTACGGAGAACATTTCTAGGGGGAGTTACGGTACAATTTCGCAAGTTGAAAAATAAGGCGCACCCTAATATAGATAGATAGATGTAGATTAAAAGCAATATAATTTAAGGTGAAATGGGGTGAAAAATGGGGATTTGGTAATAAAAAAATGTATGTAGTTAAAAAGTATATAAAACTTTAGGTAAATACATATTACAAAAAAAGTATTTTGTATAGCAAACATTGTTAGTGGTATAAGTAAGTATCTGAATTAAAAAAAGGGGGCGATGAAGTAGGCGTGGTTCATAGTTATATGGCGACGTTAACAGTATTAAGAGCAATATACTACCAAATAAAAAAAATACGTTGGAATGAACAAATTTGTATAGAGAACAAAAAGTATAAAACTTTCAAAAATTTGGCGTGAAAAGGGGCATGGCTTAAGAAATTTTTATTTTTACCTCGCCTGGAGTATATAATGTGTATACAATTTGAAGTAAATCTGTTAAAAACTATATGGGAGCAATTACATAATTTTTAAAAAGTGGGCGTAAAAATGGGCGTGGTAAAAAAAAAGTAACCTATTAATCATACCAGAGTCCCAGTTAAATACTGTGAAAATTTCAAAAATGTCGGTCCAGAGGTTTGGTCTCCAATTACAATATTTTAAAAAAGTGGGCGTAAAAGGGGGCGTGGTAAAAAAAAGTACCCTATTATTCCTTCCAGAGTCACAGTAACATGCTGTGAAAATTTCATCAAAATCGGCTCAGCCGTTTTGGAGTCTATACGTTACATACATACATACATACATACATACATACATTGAATTTTATATATATAGATAGATTAAAAGCAATATAATTTAAGGTGAAATGGGGCGAAAAATGGGGATTTAGTAATAAAAAAATGTATGTAGTTAAAAAGTATATACAACTTTAGGTAAATACATATTACAAAAAAAGTATTTTGTATAGCAAACATTGTTAGTGGTATAAGTAAGTATCTGAATTAAAAAAAGGGGGCGATGAAGTAGGCGTGGTGCATAGTTATATGGCGACGTTAACAGTATTAAGAGCAATATACTACGAAATAAAAAAAATACGTTGGAATGAACAAATTTGTATAGAGAACAAAAAGTATAAAACTTTCAAAAATTTGGCGTGAAAAGGGGCATGGCTTAAGAAATCTTTATTTTTACCTCGCCTGGAGTATATAATGTGTATACAATTTGAAGTAAATCTGTTAAAAACTATATGGGAGCAATTACATAATTTTTAAAAAGTGGGCGTAAAAATGGGCGTGGTAAAAAAAAGTAACCTATTAATCATACCAGAGTCCCAGTTAAATGCTGTGAAAATTTCAAAAATGTCGGTCCAGAGGTTTGGTCTCCAATTACAATATTTTAAAAAAGTGGGCGTAAAAGGGGGCGTGGTAAAAAAAAAGTACCCTATTATTCCTTCCAGAGTCACAGTAACATGCTGTGAAAATTTCATCAAAATCGGCTCAGCCGTTTTGGAGTCTATACGTTACATACATACATACATTGAATTTTATATATATAGATAGATTAAAAGCAATATAATTTAAGGTGAAATGGGGCGAAAAATGGGGATTTGGTAATAAAACAATGTATGTAGTTAAAAAGTATATAAAACTTTAGGTAAATACATATTACAAAAAAAGTATTTTGTATAGCAAACATTGTTAGTGGTATACGTAAGTATCTGAATTAAAAAAGGGGGCGATGAAGTAGGCGTGGTTCATAGTTATATGGCGACGTTAACAGTATTAAGAGCAATATACTACCAAATAAAAAAAATACGTTGGAATGAACAAATTTGTATAGAGAACAAAAAGTATAAAACTTTCAAAAATTTGACGTGAAAAGGGGCGTGAAAGGGGCGTGGCTTAAGAAGTCTTTATTTTTACCTCGCCTGGAGTATATAATGTGTATACAATTTGAAGTAAATCTGTTAAAAACTATATGGGAGCAATTACATAATTTTTAAAAAGTGGGCGTAAAAATGGGCGTGGTCAAAAAAAAAGTACCCTATTAATCATACCAGAGTCCCAGTTAAATGCTGTGAAAATTTCAAAAATATCGATCCAGAGGTTTGGTCTCCAATTACAATATTTTAAAAAAGTGGGCGTAAAAGTGGGCGTGGTAAAAAAAAAGTACCCTATTATTCCTTCCAGAGTCACAGTAACATGCTGTGAAAATTTCATCAAAATCGGCTCAGCCGTTTTGGAGTATATACGTTACATACATACATACATACATACATACATTGAATTTTATATATATAGATGTAGATTAAAAGCAATATAATTTAAGGTGAAATGGGGTGAAAAATGGGGATTTGGTAATAAAAAAATGTATGTAGTTAAAAAGTATATAAAACTTTAGGTAAATACATATTACAAAAAAAGTATTTTGTATAGCAAACATTGTTAGTGGTATAAGTAAGTATCTGAATTAAAAAAAGGGGGCGATGAAGTAGGCGTGGTTCATAGTTATATGGCGACGTTAACAGTATTAAGAGCAATATACTACCAAATAAAAAAAATACGTTGGAATGAACAAATTTGTATAGAGAACGAAAAGTATAAAACTTTCAAAAATTTGGCGTGAAAAGGGGCGTGGCTTAAGAAATCTTTATTTTTACCTCGCCTGAAGTATATAATGTGTATACAATTTGAAGTAAATCTGTTAAAAACTATATGGGAGCAATTACATAATTTTTAAAAAGTGGGCGTAAAAATGGGCGTGGTCAAAAAAAAGTACCCTATTAATCATACCAGAGTCCCAGTTAAATGCTGTGAAAATTTCAAAAATATCGGTCCAAAGGTTTGGTCTTCAATTACAATATTTTAAAAAAGTGGGCGTAAAAGTGGGCGTGGTAAAAAAAAAGTACCCCATTATTCCTTCCAGAGTCACAGTAACATGCTGTGAAAATTTCATCAAAATCGGCTCAGCCGTTTTGGAGTCTATACGTTACATACATACATACATACATACATACATACATACATTGAATTTTATATATATAGAAGATATGGGAGCAATTACATAATTTTTAAAAAGTGGGCGTAAAAATGGGCGTGGTAAAAAAAAGTACCCTATTAATCATACCAGAGTCCCAGTTAAATGCTGTGAAAATTTCAAAAATATCGGTCCAAAGGTTTGGTCTTCAATTACAATATTTTAAAAAAGTGGGCGTAAAAGTGGGCGTGGTAAAAAAAAAGTACCCCATTATTCCTTCCAGAGTCACAGTAACATGCTGTGAAATTTTCATCAAAATCGGCTCAGCCGTTTTGGAGTCTATACGTTACATACATACATACATCCATACATACATTGAATTTTATATATATAGAAGATAGATAAATACAAATTGGAACAAGTTGGTTTCAGTGATATTGCTCAAAATAAAAAATTGCATCAAATAGGGTTTTTAGAGAAGATAAAAGTAGTATAAAAATTCTTTGTCGGTCACGCTTATTTTCGAGTGGGCGGGTCTTCAAAGTTGCAAATATATGAGCCTATATCTCAAAAACTATTCGGTGTCTGATAATTTATGATACGTCAAATTAATGGTATGAAAAATGTCTTTCCAACGAAATATACCATGATTATAAAATATGGACCCACTATGGGTTAAATTCGAGATATATATTTTTTTTACCCAAATTTTTTTTTAATATCTAAAAAATCTTAAAAAATGTCTATATAAGTGTTTTTTTAGATTATTAATATTAATAGCCAAGGCATTAAGCTTTAATTTAAGGTATGACATGTGTTTCTAGGTATTATAATCACAGATTTATAAGTTCTGAAAAAATTAAAAAAAAAAGAATTATTTTTCTTTAAATTATAATTTCCAAACTTTAGTATATATACATACTTTGAAATCAAATTTATACTTTTAATATTAAGTCATATAAAAGCTATGTTTAATAAGATGTTCTCCTATATGGTATACAGAACACCGGCTTCGCATAGTACAAATTTATTGTAATTTTTATGGTGAAACGTCATCATTTTTCTTAAATATCTCTGGATCTATACTACCTACACTGTTATATTATACCTTGAATTAAAACTTAGTTTCTTGACTTTTACATTTTGTAATTTAAATACATACTCATATATGTATTTCTCCGGATTTAAAAAATATAGGATTAAAAAATAATTTTCTCGACATTGACCTCTATGTAGATGGTTCATATAAGTAGATTATGTTATATATTGTTGGAAGGGTCTTTAAAATACCTATTATTTGATATATATATCGTCTAAAAAACAGTCTTCAAGATATACATACCTAAACATATTACATACAAACTTTGGAGCCCCGTCCACTCTTTTTTTATTTTAGTCAGAATTTAAAACTCACTAAAACCGACTTAAGCGTTTTTATGTAAAAAATTCATACAATTATAATTATTTTCATTGAATGCTTTCAAAACATTTTATTTTTACATTAAAAAATATATTAATTTAAAAAATATATCCATGTATCCAATTTTTATGTAAAAATCTACACAAAAATTAACAAAACTTTATTTGTTAAAACAATAAAATATTGTAACAACACTTTAAAGTAGGTATGTAGTTGCTTTAAATTATTTGATGTTATCATTGCTTTACCAGACGTATGTTAAGCTAAAAGTTGTTTTTGCATGATACTTTAAGGAATTTTTCTTAACAGAGGTTTATCAGCCTGTTTTAAGTTTTTTGCATAAGGCTGTATAACGCGTATATTTCTCTTATACTTCTCCATCATAACTTAGCTAAAATCAACAAAATGTGTTTTTAACTGTTCAGTCTTGTTTAGTGCGTGGTTGAGTAAGCAACTTAATTGTATGCCGGGTGCGTACCCTTATTCAGTGTCAACTCTGTTACTGTTGAAAAACGGTGAGTAAAGTGATTTTTTATTTATTTTATAATTTGTTTATAAATATTTTGTGTACACTAATTAAGTGGACAAATAAATTTTACAAAATTCTAATAAAAAGCTAAAATATGGTATTTTTGAGTTAATTTGTCCCCTCTGTTACCGGTCCACTCTGTGACTTAAACAGTAACAAAAACTCCAAAAATTTAAAAAATTACTGCTGGTTATGGATTCCTATTGTTGATAAGATCCGTAACCACATGAGGCCAATTATAAATATATTTGGCCAACTTAATTTTTAAAAATTACAAAATTCAGAATGGTCATGTTTTTTAAGAACGACCCATATATAGATAAGCTTTTAACGAAAAAACAGTACAAAAAACAGTACAAGGTGTAAAAACAGTACATTTGCGTACTGTTTTGGGTCTTGTGCATAAAACAGTACATTTGAAAATAAACAGTACGCGTACTGCTAAAAACAGTACGTCTGGCACCCCTAGGTGAATGTGTTGAGTGTTGGCATGTGTTAAATTTTGTCTAAACTATACAAAAAATTACAAAACTAAATTACATGTTAACGAAATGTTATGGGTGATTTTAGCAAGAGGAAAAAAACCAAAAACAAAAAAAAAACTTGCCTCTGATCCCAAAGAGTTATTTTTCCAAAACTGTGTTTTTTTTAATTTCAAAAAAAGTTAATAATAAAACATCAAGGCAAAAGTTAATACTAGATAAAATAATGAACAAAACACACACACACACACCTAAAGAATACGCTTGAAACAACGCAGAGGTAATTGTTAACCCAACATAAAACCAACAAATTTTATTAAAAACTAAAAATGGCATATTAAATAAAATCAAGGCGGGGTAATACAAATATTTAATAAATATTAACAAACAAACAACAAAAAAAAGAATGTACCCGTAAACAATTTAAATTAAAGCAAACAAGAACGAAATAAATGTGTACATTACAAGAAAATCCTATTAATTATTTAGTAAAAAAAGAAAATTATTAACAAAAAAAGAAAGTGTAAAATAACAATTAAACAAAAATAAAGGTGTTTAAGAAAATAACTGCACACATACTAAAATTATTATTATAAATAACTGAGATGCAAAAAGCCAGTTACAACAACAACAATAATTACGACAAGTATGACCACAGCAACAAACTAAATCAACAAATATAACAACAACATGAGCTACAACAAGCGCTACAACAACATGGGCTACGACAACATGCGCTACAACAACATGAGATATGACAACCTGAACAACAACATGAATTTGCAACAACCTCATCACAACCAGTAACTATGTAATTTTTTTTAATCTCTTTTACTTTCACCTCCTTTTGTAAATGTCAAACATGTATTCCTTAATTAAGAGTATTCATATATGCATACATATATTTATTATGTACATTTTAAAAAATTGTATTGTTATTATGGTTTTTTGATCTTAAATTAATTTGTTTTCCTTTTTGATATAAATCTGCCTTACTCTGGAGTTTCCCAGTTCTTTCGATAAAAAGTACTAGATTTGGAGATGGAATTAGTAAACAAAAATTTGGGCATTAAGCGCTGCCATGTTGCAAACATTTGCCAAAACTGTAAAAATTGGCCAAAGCAGTACGAAACCAAAGTTGAACAATTAGCAGGTATGTACACAAACATGTATGCGTATGAAATACGAAATAATTCAACATATTTTTTATTTTATTTTTTGTTTTGATATCAACTTAAAGGAACAATAGATGAGTTAAAAGGTACAAATATATAACATGTTTTACCCCGATTATTTAATATATACATGCATATACTTATTGTATATTTTTTTTTCGAATACAGTCACTATCGTTCAACAAAATTCAATTATAATGGAAGCTTTGGCTACTCAAAAAGTGCTAACAGAAAAAATATTAGAAAAGGAAAGGCAAAAAATGTCTTTAAATCAATATTTTCCAATTCAAACTATTGACAGTATAAAGGAAATGAACAACAATATCAAAGATGGAAATCGTGCTGCTTATGTAAGTATTTTTTCATAAACATAACACTGAAACGCCAAATAATTTGATTATTTATATCTAAACATATCATTTTAGATTCAATGTATAGCATCTCTTTTAAGAGGAAAAATCGACAAGTCCTTGACTGAAATTTTTTCATTAGACCTGATTCTAGCATCAAATGTTAATGGGATTCACGGAAAATTTTCAATAAAAGAATACAAAAAAGTTTTTGATGCGCTAATGGGTACGTATAATACATACATATATTGAAAACATAAATTATTGTAAACTCATACAAACTTCTTTCTAATTATTTTTTAGATGCAGTTCATGAGGTTGGGGAAGAGAACCCAGAAAAAGCCGTTAGGAACGCATTTAAATTAATTAAAAAGCGACACTTTCAAGCAGTTTGTCTTAATAAAAAAAGAATGCTATCATTTAATAATAATTAGTGTTTTAACATAAAGTAATTTTAAAAATTAAAGTACAAACAAAAAACATTATAAAATTAAATAAAAAAAATAAATATATGTACATAAAAGTACAAAATTAAATAAATAAAAGTCAAATTTGTTTCTATCATAAACTAGCCAGTGCATGATTAACTCATAGTGCACTCATATTTGACGCATTATGAGTTAAATTAATAAATCTAATCATAAGTTAGCCAGATCATAGTTAACTCACAGTGAACTCATGTTTGATATACCACAAGTCAACTCATAATGAGCTAACTCATGGTTAATTCGTACTGATGCAGAGTGAGTGAGTACTGACTCGCACTGAGGACATTGCGTGTAAAAACTGAATAGTATTAACAATGTAAATGAGTTAGCTTTTGAGTCACCTCTGACTCACTTTTGATTAACCATGAGTTAACTTTAAACTAACTCAAATTCCGACAGGGTATCATCTCGCTCACAAGAACAACATAAGGAATGCCAAATATGTTAGGAATGCGGAAACAGTTATGTTTTTCATTTTGGCTTTTCTGTGAAGTTGTACAGACAGCAAGAAGTTTTAAAAAGTTAGTTGGAAAAAGATAGTGAAACAATGCAGTTGAGTTGCGGAAAAATAGTTAATGTGTGAAGTAGTCGTGCGGGAAATTAAAAATAAAGTTATAATTAACACAAATTTTACTAAGTTTATAAAATTGTAAAAAAATAAAATGAAAATTAAACAAAAGTGTGAAAAAGCATGTTTTTAAACAAAAAAATACGATACATTTAATAAACAAATAATAAGTAATAAATAAACTTAATTGTAAAACATTTATATAGAACATTAGAAATACATGAAAATTTACAATTTAAGTTATTTATATATGCAACAAAAGTAATTTGTAAACGCATCTAATTATTGACAAAAAAACAATGCAACGCAACGTGTTTTTAAAACAAATAATTCAAAATAATTGGTGAATTTTTTGTTGTTGGCAGTTTTGGTTGAATATTACTAACAAAATGTTAGTTAAGTTTGGAGGTGAATGTGTTGAGTGTTGGCATGTGTTAAATTTTGTCTAAACTATACAAAAAATTACAAAACTAAATTACATGTTAACGAAATGTTATGGGTGATTTTAGCAAGAGGAAAAAAAAACAAAAAAAAAACTTGCCTCTGATCCCAAAGAGTTATTTTTCCAAAACTGTGTTTTTTTTAATTTCAAAAAAAGTTAATAATAAAACATCAAGGCAAAAGTTAATACTAGATAAAATAATGAACAAAACACACACACACACACCTAAAGAATACGCTTGAAACAACGCAGAGGTAATTGTTAACCCAACATAAAACCAACAAATTTTATTAAAAACTAAAAATGGCATATTAAATAAAATCAAGGCGGGGTAATACAAATATTTAATAAATATTAACAAACAAACAACAAAAAAAGAATGTACCCGTAAACAATTTAAATTAAAGCAAACAAGAACGAAATAAATGTGTACATTACAAGAAAATCCTATTAATTATTTAGTAAAAAAAGAAAATTATTAACAAAAAAAGAAAGTGTAAAATAACAATTAAACAAAAATAAAGGTGTTTAAGAAAATAACTGCACACATACTAAAATTATTATTATAAATAACTGAGATGCAAAAAGCCAGTTACAACAACAACAAGAATTACGACAAGTATGACCACAGCAACAAACTAAATCAACAAATATAACAACAACATGAGCTACAACAAGCGCTACAACAACATGGGCTACAACAACATGGGCTACGACTACATGCGCTACAACAACATGAGATATGACAACCTGAACAACAACATGAATTTGCAACAACCTCATCACAACCAGTAACTACAACGACACGTAAATTAAGTAGTTTGTAAAGTAAGTTAATATTAAGTTACTTATAAGATCCTTCTTTTCCTTTTATTTTTCCTTTATACTACTTTAGATATAAACTAACCAAATTACATGTAAACACTAACATTTATAAAATTTAGAAAGAAAAAAAAACAAACAAAACAATGAAATAAATAAAAAGATGAGAATTGAATTACATAACAAAAATTTTAAAAAAATGAGTTGCTAAATTTTTTTTTAAATGGATGCTAGGAAGAAACCACAGCTGGTAAGCGTAATGTAGTCGATTGTTTTGTAAACGGGACAGGTTAGATTCAGGGTACTTCGCCAGTCATAGGTTGGGGAAGGGATAAGTGTACCCCTATATGGCAACCATCTGGCCATATTATTCCTCAGGGATATCAATATAATCAATTCTTCCTTTTCCTCCTTAAGTGCTTTTTAGATTCCTTTTCGAAATATTTTTTTTTAAACATACTTCCAGGGGTGTGAAGTGTGTTATATGCTTACGTGCCAAACCCTGGTTGAGATGAAATTTTGCTCAATGAGCTAGCGGGCCAGCTTTATACCCCCTTAACCGGTCATTTGGATCGTTAATTTTGATTTTCATTTGAAAGCAATTTAACGGCGCGTAACATATATGGCGCCCAACGAAAAGCCACCCGTAGGGTGACAATAATTTTCTTTTAATAATAAAACCATTTAAAGCACTTTAGGGAGATGAAGAAATGGTTATATTTTTTTTATTCGTGATTTAATTTTTTTTGTAAGCACTTAACTAGCTATCAGTTGCATAAGTCTTGAAGTCTGGAATCTTCTAAACTGGATTCAACTGCTATGCAAACTATGATACGCACTACAAATCTTGTCGTTGTTTTTTTTCCACCCAAATTTTGTTCCTGATCATAAGGATTATTGCAAGTCTGGTACTGACTCCAAGTAGAGGTCAGTAGTATTGCGGCAATAATGCTATGCTCATGGGACCTAATGTTTAACGAACCTGAATTATCTAAGTCCTTGTCTGACTATCTCTTTTGAAAATGGTAGGCATGTTGCGAGATAATCCAGGTTTGAAATTATATATTAACACGACATAGTTTTTTTTAATGCTTACAGAAGAAACATAAAATTTTGAAAATAACTGTTGAGACATCTTATCCTGTCACAGAAACAGATTTGATTAGCCAACAGAGTAAGGAGAGACATGGTATTTATCATAGCCTTTGTACACATATTTCTCAAAGTTTTTTTTTATTACGAACAATTTAAATTTATTTCCTTACAAAACAATCGAAACATGTACCACTGCAGGTTCTTTCTAGCATCCAAAAATTTTATGAACTATTACACACACAGAAAACATCAATCAATTTGAATTTTAATCTACCCTAGTGCTGGAAAATTCTACTACTTTCCATTACTCAATAATACTCAATACTTTTCATTTGGGTACTCAATACTACTCGATACTTTTAACGGATTTTTTGAAATTGTAACGCATAGTTTTTATCTGCAAATTGAAGTAGTTTCTTCAAAAAATAGAAATAGATCTTCAACTATTATTGGTTTTATTTATTATTAAATCAAAAATAAGTGTAAAGCTAACTTTTAATTCAACGTTAACAACAACTTAAGAAATAATAAAAATAAATTCTTTGGAAAATTATTGAATTTTGTACCTTACACATTGTTCTCTTTTTATACAGTGATGTATTTTTATGCACTATTTTACCCACTCAACTTGCTTTAAAATACAACTCAGGAAGTATCGAGTAACTACTTTTGAGTATTGAGTATCCAAAAAAAAGGGCAAATACTCGATACTCGGTACCCATTACTCAATACTTTACCAGCACTAATCTACCCTGCAGGAAATGTCAATAGTGAAACTGTACTGATTTACTATTGACACAGTCACCAGTACTAGTGACTTAGTATACCCCAGACAATGCTAATTACTATAGACATTTAACATGTGCGTGTCATTGAAAATCCACTACTGACATAGTTACTATTGACAAGGTAGTTCTTTTGGGACCACATTGTCTACACTTTTGGTACTTTTCTGAAATAGAAAATAAAAATGCATTTTTTTTTGCTAATTTTTGGAGTTTTATTAAAAAAAAAATAAAATACTAAAAAATATTCAATAAAAAATAAATTCGAAAACACCCAGAGTCTTTGGCGGGAATCGAACCCGCAACCCTCTGAATGAAAGTCCGGCACACTGTCGCCTAGTCTATCGGGGCTCACAATTGAAAAAAGATAATTGTATAATAATAACCATTGTGACAATGCTGTTGACAATGTCGCCAAACCGTTACCAAAATAGTAGACAAAAGTGGTGACTTGGAGACACTTGTCCCCAGGTTTCCTTCAGGGTATATATATAAAATTCAATGTATGTATGTATGTATGTATGTAACGTATAGACTCCAAAACGGCTGAGCCGATTTTGATGAAATTAAAATTAAAATATTGTAATTGGAGACCAAACCTCTGCACCGATATTTTTGAAATTTTCACAGCATTTAACTGGGACTTTGGTATGATTAATAGGGTACTTTTTTTTACCACGCCCATTTTTACGCCCACTTTTTAAAAATTATGTAATTGTTCCCATATAGTTTTTAACAGATTTACTTCAAATTGTATACACATTATATACTCCAGGCGAGGTAAAAATAAAGATTTCTTAAGCCACGCCCCTTTCACGCCCCTTTTCACGCCAAATTTTTGAAAGTTTTATACTTTTTGTTCTCTATACAAATTTGTTCATTCCAACGTATTTTTTTTATTTGGTAGTATATTGCTCTTAATACTGTTAACGTCGCCATATAACTATGAACCACGCCTACTTCATCGCCCCCTTTTTTAATTCAGATCCTTACGTATACCACTAACAATGTCTGCTATACAAAATACTTTTTTTGTAATATGTATTTACCTAAAGTTTTATATACTTTTTAACTACATACATTTTTTATTACCAAATCCCCATTTTTCGCCCCATTTCACCTTAAATTATATTGCTTTTAATCTATATATATATAAATGAATGTGTGTCTGTATGTTTGTGCTTAATAGGAGGCCAAACCCGTGGACCAATCTGCCTGAAATTTTTACAGCATGTTACTGTGACTCTGGAAAAAATAATAGGCCATATGAAGTTTTGATTGTACAAACGGGGGTGGCCCGCCCATATAACCCACAAATTTAAATCGCCATATTTTGGGCATTTTTTGATCTACGTCAATGATATGAGGTACATATGGTATTGGCATAATTAGGAATACCAGGAGAAAAGTGGGTGGGACCACGCCCCTTTTTAGGAAAATTAAAAATCGTAATATAGTTTTAACTACTGGACCGATCGTCATTAAATTTTCACAATAGGATATTCTTATGAAATAATAAATTCTTGACTATGTAAGTGGACAAAGGGGCTTGGCCTCGCCCACTGAAATGCGTCGCTCATATGACGCGCTTCAGTATCTTATTATTTTTTCATATGGAGAAGATGGATATCACTTTGAAATGCGTCAAATCAATCAAGCACCCGTAAGGCTTTTTATTATTTTAATATTATTTATTTTTTTGAAAGCCGTTGTCATGTGTATCTATCTATATATATAAAATTGAATGTATGTATGTATGTATGTATGTAACGTATGGACTCCAAAACGGCTGAGCCGATTTTGATGAAATTTTCACAGCATGTTACTGTGACTCTGGAAGGAATAATAGGCTATATGAAGTTTTGATTGTACAAACGGGGGTGGCACCGCCCATATAACCCAAAAATTTAAATCGCCATATTTTGGGCATTTTTTGACCTATGTCAATGATATCAAGTACATATGGTATTGGCATAATTAGGAATACCAGGAGAAAAGTGGGTGGGACCACGCCCCTTTTTAGGAAAATTAAAAATCGTAATATAGTTTTAACTACTGGACCGATCGTGATTAAATTTTCACAATAGGATATTCTTATGAAATAATAAATCCTTGACTATGTAAGTGGACAAAGGGACATGGCCTCGCCTAAAGCATTGTAATAAATACATTAAAATTAAATAAATAAATGTTTGTAAATATATAAATACGTTTTATTTTATGACGAGGGGGGGGTAGCGAAGCACACCGGGTTTAGCTAGTTATATATAAAAGGTAAAATTTTTTTATTACTTATTATTTGTTTATTAAATGTATCGTATTTTTTTGTTTAAAAACATGCTTTTTCACACTTTTGTTTAATTTTCATTTTATTTTTTTACAATTTTATAAACTTAGTAAAATTTGTGTTAATTATAACTTTATTTTTAATTTCCCGCACGACTACTTCACACATTAACTATTTTTCCGCAACTCAACTGCACTGTTTCACTATCTTTTTCCAACTAACTTTTTAAAACTTCTTGCTGTCTGTACAACTTCACAGAAAAGCCAAAATGAAAAACATAACTGTTTCCGCATTCCTAACATATTTGGCATTCCTTATGTTGTTCTTGTGAGCGAGATGATACACGCGCATAATTGTATGTATGTGTGTGTGCATAACCATAAGTTATTGTAAAAAAATCTCTACACAAGCTGGTAGTTGTGTATGTTAAGTATGCCACGCAATTACGAGAGTTTATGTTTTTGAGTGAGGGAGGAAGAAAGAGAGAAGCAACCTATAAATACACACGACAATCCGTTACATTTTTTTTCCCCCTCCTTTCTAGAACGTTCTTTTGTTTACTTTATTGTTAGTACGTAAATAACAAACAACATGTAGATGCGCGCAATCCGTTACATTTTTTTCCCCTCCTTTCCAGAACGTTCTTTTGTTTACTCTGTTGTGAATAAAAAAAATCCCTAACAACGAGAATGAGAGTTGTTGTTACTAACAAAAACTGAGGAATTTCAAGAATGTTGTGGCGTAAATGCAATGGGTATATAAAGTAAAAACAAAACGTAGTAGGGGGGGGGGGGCATACATAAGTGGTACAGTTATATGTTCTGCTATGTTGGTTGGGGCGAAAGTTGCAAGGTTTTGGGACGACAAGAAAATTGTCCTTCTAAATCCGTAACAAACCTGCTTCAAATCAAGATCATCGATATAGGATTTGAACAGGCAGGATTTAGGCGCGTTTGAATTTGCCTAAAAAAAAAAATTATGTTCAACGTGTGGCTCGACCCACGAAGCCGGGCAATAATAGGAAAGAAGAAAAATGTATATATGTGTAGTTATGCGTGTGGCACGACCCACGAAGCCGGGCAATATTTATGTACATGCAACTATTTAGTACTAAGGGCGTATATCTGAAGCGTGGAATTTCCCAACATACTTTCCCTGAAGGTCTTCGATTTCATAGAGGGAGTTTCCAATTTTACTCCTAATCCTACATTTGATGAACTTAGGGTTGAATTTTGAGTTAAAGCCCTTCTTGAAATCGCTCAGGGAATGGTTTTACCTGAAAACTTCCTGCCTAAGGGTACAGAGAGGATAATGTTTTTGCTTAACCGGTAGGGCATCACCTGTGTTTATATGGTGTTTCAAGAGGTAAGTACTACCGAGACCGAGTTTTTCATACGACGGAAATCTGAATATAGTGTCAAGTTTTAGTTTTTGTTCAGGAGAAATTTCGTGAAAGATTGAGTCTGTTTTCTGATCTACCTCTAAGAAGTTAATTGAGGGAAATATCTGAGGAGCAATTGCGAAAGCTTTCCAAAAATCGATGCCAAGGTAAGCTATCTGTGATAAGGTCGGTACAATATAAAAAACAATTGATTTAGTAACTCCTTTATAAGTTACCGGAAGTGTGCAATGCCCTAAAACTTGGTTTCTCGAACCGTTTGCAGTGGTTATGCTTGATCGGATCTTTTTGTATTGTACGTTATATTTAGACAAGAAATCCTCGCTTCCTTTCCCTAAAACTGTTACATTCGCTCCTGAGTCTAGAAGACCTAGCAAATTCTCATCGAAAATTTTTATCATTGCAAAGGGTCTATCATCGTGAAGTTCAGGCAAAAGTGTGGTTTCAATCAGTTTTTTATACATTCTTCTTTTCCGATAACGCTCCCTACATTTAAGGATTTTGCGAGAAATTTCGCAATTTGAAAGTCTAGGTGGTGAATTATGGGTATTATTAGAAAGTTCGGGTAATAAGTTACAGGTATTATTATTACATATTAGAAAGTCTGGGTATTGATTGGATATCCGGTTCAGACAGCTTGCGAGGTAAGTCCATCTGTGACGGCTTACTCTCAATGCTGGATAGAAACTCGGGATTTAGTTTTTGGAACGAGCATCCCCGGTTGCCCACTCGCTCCGTTGCCTGTTTTCCGCGTGGGGACCCTTACATTTAGGAGTGGTTACCCCTCTTTGTCCGCACTTATAGCAGAAAACATGCCGAGTCTCATCGGGACAATATATGTAGCTATGACCGAATTGTAGGCAATTCCAACACTTGATTTTGGAATAATCGCCTTTTACCCAGGTCCTACCTATTCTGAGGGCCTCAATTTGGGGATCGGATTCCACAATTGGATCTACCGAGTCTTCTTCCACTGAAATTTCATTAACTTGGCGCTGTCTATTAAACGGGACTGATTTGTTCTCCGCGAGAACCTTTTCCGCCTTCCTAGCCAAATCACGAAGGGTTCCTAATTCTCTGGGGTTAGAAATAAATAGCATAACCTTGAGGTCAGCGTGTACGTTTTTCTTCAATATTTCAATTAGCGATGTGTCTGGCAAGGGAGTAAATAAGCGCAAATTTAACCTAACTATGAACGAATGGAAGTCGTCGTAGCTCTCTTTTGGGAGCTGTTTCCGAGAAGAAATCTTAAGTAAGATTTCATGATCGCTTTCTAGTGTTCCGAATTCGCTAGTTAGCGCTGCCTTCAACATTGGGTACGTAGCCCTTTGGTTTTGTTTAATATAATCCCAATAAAATGTTTCGGCCTTGCCCTTCAAAAATAAATGGAAATTGGACATTAGGTGGTCATGGGGGCACTGAGATCGCTCAGTCAACGTGTCTACTTTGAACAGAAAATCGGAAATACTGCTCTCGCCGCTGTATGATACATTCCAGTCTTTTAATTTAAAATTTGGAAGTGAGGACGCATATGAGTATGAATTTGCCTGCGTTGGCGGTCTAGCACTAGTCCCTGGTGAGCCGGATATTTCTCTGTCGCTACGACCTACTGACTCTCTCAATGAGCTAAGCTCTCTTCGGAATTCATCTTGCGTGTTCCTCAGGGCTTCTTGGAAGTACGTCATCAAACTTTCCATTAAATTTTCATTTGAAGGTTGTGGATTGCCTTCACGGTCTGTCTCTTGTGTCGCCATTCTACTGGTTTCTTTATCTAATGTGTCAGGTGTTACCGTTTCGATCGGGGCTATATTTATGCTCGGAAGAGATGTGCTAAGAGGTTAAGGAGTAGTATCAGCAGAAGCTGATTCTTCTGAGTAGTCGGAAGCAAGTGATCGTCATACCGACGAGCCTCTATATGCCTTTATGCTACTCTGCGAATCTTCAGACGGTTTTCTACCTAATGGAGTCGAACCTCTTCCTCTACCTTTGGACAGTGACGAACTACTAACTACCGATTTTGTCTTAACTCTTGACGGTAAGACAGCTGAATCTGGGCCTGAAATTCTACGCGACAAATTTTTAGATGTGCTTTGTCGTGTGTTGGGCCTGTGCATAATGCACCAATCAACTACAGAAAGAAAAAAGGAATCGCGGCTACTTAGACAAATAAATTTCCAAACCAAAGAGAAAAATAAACAGGAGGCAAATGTTTACGGTGTTTGAATCACGAGTGGTGTGAACCGAATTAGGAAAGAAAAGGACAAAAAAAAATTTTTTTTAAACAAAATGTTCAAAGTGTTGAAGTTGTACAGGACATGCGGAAGCTAAAAAAAATTTATGCGCGGTGTTTTAAAATTAATTAAATGTAACCCGACGATTACCGAGTTCAACAAAATTAAAAAGTAAAGCTCAAATTTCAAAAATGTTAAAATGTGAAGTGTTACAAAAGTGCTCGGAAAATTTGTTTGAAAGAAAATAGGAGAAATTTGGAAAATGTACTTTGTTTAAAAGTTTGTTCTTTTCCAAGTTTTTCCTTTTTCCTTTTGAAAAAAATGTTAATAATAATAAAAAAATGTTACCTTTTATATATAATTAAAATTCAAATTGATTGATGTTTTCTGTGTGTGTAATAGTTCATAAAATTTTTGGATGCTAGAAAGAACCTGCAGTGGTACATGTTTCGATTGTTTTGTAAGGAAATAAATTTAAATTGTTCGTAATAAAAAAAAATTTTGAGAAATATGTGTACAAAGGCTATGATAAATACCATGTCTCTCCTTACTCTGTTGGCTAATCAAATCTGTTTCTGTGACAGGATAAGATGTCTCAACAGTTATTTTCAAAATTTTATGTTTCTTCTGTAAGCATTAAAAAAAACTATGTCGTGTTAATATATAATTTCAAACCTGGATTATCTCGCAACATGCCTACCATTTTTAAAAGAGATAGTCAGACAAGGACTTAGATAATTCAGGTTCGTTAAACATTAGGTCCCATGAGCATAGCATTATTGCCGCAATACTCCTTAATCCTTATGATCAGGAACAAAATTTGGGTGAAAAAAAAAACAACGACAAGATTTGTAGTGCGTATCATAGTTTGCATAGCAGTTGAATCCAGTTTAGAAGATTCCAGACTTCAAGACTTATGCAACTGATAGCTAGTTAAGTGCTTACAAAAAAAAATTAAATCACGAATAAAAAAAATATAACCATTTCTTCATCTCCCTAAAGTGCTTTAAATGGTTTTATTATTAAAAGAAAATTATTGTCACCCTACGGGTGGCTTTTCGTTGGGCGCCATATATGTTACGCGCCGTTAAATTGCTTTCAAATGAAAATCAAAATTAACGATCCAAATGACCGGTTAAGGGGGTATAAAGCTGGCCCGCTAGCTCATTGAGCAAAATTTCATCTCAACCAGGGTTTGGCACGTAAGCATATAACACACTTCACACCCCTGGAAGTATGTTTAAAAAAAAAATATTTCGAAAAGGAATCTAAAAAGCACTTAAGGAGGAAAAGGAAGAATTGATTATATTGATATCCCTGAGGAATAATATGGCCAGATGGTTGCCATATAGGGGTACACTTATCCCTTCCCCAACCTATGACTGGCGAAGTACCCTGAATCTAACCTGTCCCGTTTACAAAACAATCGACTACATTACGCTTACCAGCTGTGGTTTTGTAATGTTCAACGCAAAAACCATATGGAAATCTTTGGGCAACCGTATTGTTGCAGTATCATGCCACGAATCATAGAAATTCAAGAATAAACATAATCAATATATCCACTCTTAATTAGCTTCCAAATTTTATGATACCGCCGCATATATGCCATACCAAAAGGATTTAGGGACAGGACTACGGGAGCCTTTTGTGAGCTAGCTACAGTGGTGTGGGGGGGTTCGGTCCGTTCCTAAAAATCCTCAGTTTCATTACATTATTTTATTATAGACTCCCTTTTTTTTATGGTGTCAGGGCCAAATTGACTAGTCTTATAAAATTCTATTGCCCCAGCCTAGTCAAAAAAATAATTAATTAATTACAAAATTTAAAAGATGTCAGAGAAATTCCAAATATTATACAAGTATATCTCTTAGATGTTGTTAAGAGATAAGGCCTCAATACCCACGCCTACCTATGTTTCAAAGCCTAACATTTTTACTTGAAACCCCACATTAAGCCTAATTAATAATCTTACGCTCTTTCCTCCACCCTTCTAAAAGAAAACACCCTTAATAATTTCATTTACCAATTCATGTTTACAAAAACTAATTTATTCATAACAATTGAAATTTATGTATAGACAATAATAGGTTAATGATTTAAATCTATTCATTAGGGACTCTATATTATCCGTATAGAAATCTTAAAAAATATGTAGGTATATAATATTTAATTTAGCAGACTTTCATGGGTTAATATTATTTTAGAATTAAGTTGGCAAAATACATAAACAACAAGAGAGCAAAAATCATTCCACTAGAGAGAGCAAAATGAGTACTGTTAAATACTTTTGGTTATTTCCAATATTACTAAACTACTAAACACAAAAAAAACAAAAAAAAAATTTTGCAACTTCTTTAACTTTTTCTTAATGTTAACATTTATAGAAATTAACATGGATTGTTATATTTTAACAGTATGTTGTATGATGCTCATTTTAAATTTCTCTTAATGAATGTTGCTCTGCTTGGATAATTAAGAGATTACAAAACTTTTTGTTTCAAATGGTTTAATTAAAAGTGAAATCAAACTTACCGCATCATTCTCGTAGCTGGTGAAGGCCTCCAACAGGATCTTGATGATGGGGGTTTGAGAAAAGCTTCGTTAAATCATATATGTTTTCAGTAAATAAATTGCCAAATTGTTAGTAACTATTCATTATGTTATAATTTAACATAGTTAGAGATCTATAGGTTAGAATTATGTAGGTGTATAAACAGGTTTATAAGTGCAGATAACTTATGTAGATAACGTATGTATATAATATTAATTGTAAGTATGTATTATTAGATATTAATGAAGATTTTGTTTTAAATTAAACCATAGCATATCGTAGGGGTTTTATAAAATCTAAGATTAGTTTCAAGGTATATATATATACATATCAAAGAAATTTTGCTAATTATAACAATTTTAAATATTTTAGATATAATTTAGGATATTTGGTTTAGGTATTTAACTATAAGAACCACGAGAGTTTTCAAATTAAATTAAAACATCTTCTTATTTCATATATATATAATTTGTGATATTAGTTTTAGGTATTTAGATACATAATTTAGGATTTTCCCGTTTAAAGGTTGGTTTTATGATAAAATATATGTATGTTCAATTAGAAAAAAAATTTAGTGAAGTTCAAAAATACCATATATTTGTATCATTTTGAACCATACCTATAAATTAATACACAATACATACCGATATTTTACTTAACTTTAGATTAATTTGGATTAGATTAAGACATATTAGTGATAAGAGTATACATAATTTTTATGGAATCATATCTTCCAATAAATAAAATAGGTGGTCCAGGATTGGAATTGAAATTTTGATACTATTAAAGGCGGGTTAGTTCAATTAATTAAGGTATTAGTATAATTTTGGTTAAAGTTTATAATTATTGTAGTTTTTGTGTCAATCTACTCTATATGGCAGATATTACATAGGTATAACCGTTTTTTTCAGATGGTGAAACTTTGTTGGGAAAGGTGGTAGCTTTCTGTCATCTTAGGCCAAATGGAAAGGTGATAAATTCATAGATGCTCAGGGTCACGTGTTAGGCATATACCTAGTTATATGCCACTGTGACCTGAAAATAACCAGATTTAGACAATTGTGGGCGTTTATGTGTGTAAAATTCACTAGTTACCTTTTGTTTTTAACTGCAGATTGCAGAAGTCAAATGCTCTGTAGCAGTTGTTCATAAGGCTTCTTCTATAACCTATAACCGGGCAGTGGGTTGAAATATGGTGGTAAACCTTAATGCCCTGGACTAGCCGATGGTTATAGAGCGTGGATTTCTTTCACTTTTGTTTTTAAAAACTTTTTTCCTTTTCTTTTTTTTTTTTTTTGTTTATTTTTAGTTAATAAAATTTAAAAAATGTGATCCACGAACACTTTCTCCGGACTGTTTACACGTTAATTGGACGTTATTTCACTTTATAAAATGTATATCAAAAGAACACGCTAGAATGATTCTCCATTTTCTGACCATTCTCCATTTTACAATTTTTTTTAAGTGACGCCAAAAACTTAACGACAGTGTTGCATTGAATTGTATTACAGAACTTTAGCCACAGTGTTGCATTGACATGTATTATATAACTTGTAACCACAGTGTTTCTATTTCTTGTACTTATTGTAGGGTTTGCCGAACTACTATATTTTGTTCAACAAAGTTAGAAACGTAACAGTTAAGTACATTATTGGCTTTAAAAAAATTTTATACAGGACTAACTAATTTTAAAGTTAAATGTTTTACAAAAATTGGATGTTGATGTTTAGTTAATGCTAAAGGTAAGGGTTATATTTCTGTGAAGTAAATACTTATTTCGATGTGAGAAAAAACAAAGAATAAAAAAAAATTTATAAACGTAAAACGACCATTACAGTTTCTTCCTAGCATCCATTTAAAAAAAAATTTAGCAACTCATTTTTTTAAAATTTTTGTTATGTAATTCAATTCTCATCTTTTTATTTATTTCATTGTTTTGTTTGTTTTTTTTCTTTCTAAATTTTATAAATGTTAGTGTTTACATGTAATTTGGTTAGTTTATATCTAAAGTAGTATAAAGGAAAAATAAAAGGAAAAGAAGGATCTTATAAGTAACTTAATATTAACTTACTTTACAAACTACTTAATTTACGTGTCGTTGTAGTTACTGGTTGTGATGAGGTTGTTGCAAATTCATGTTGTTGTTCAGGTTGTCATATCTCATGTTGTTGTAGCGCATGTTGTCGTAGCCCATGTTGTTGTAGCGCTTGTTGTAGCTCATGTTGTTGTTATATTTGTTGATTTAGTTTGTTGCTGTGGTCATACTTGTCGTAATTCTTGTTGTTGTTGTAACTGGCTTTTTGCATCTCAGTTATTTATAATAATAATTTTAGTATGTGTGCAGTTATTTTCTTAAACACCTTTATTTTTGTTTAATTGTTATTTTACACTTTCTTTTTTTGTTAATAATTTTCTTTTTTTACTAAATAATTAATAGGATTTTCTTGTAATGTACACATTTATTTCGTTCTTGTTTGCTTTAATTTAAATTGTTTACGGGTACATTCTTTTTTTTGTTGTTTGTTTGTTAATATTTATTAAATATTTGTATTACCCCGCCTTGATTTTATTTAATATGCCATTTTTAGTTTTTAATAAAATTTGTTGGTTTTATGTTGGGTTAACAATTACCTCTGCGTTGTTTCAAGCGTATTCTTTAGGTGTGTGTGTGTGTTTTGTTCATTATTTTATCTAGTATTAACTTTTGCCTTGATGTTTTATTATTAACTTTTTTTGAAATTAAAAAAAAAACACAGTTTTGGAAAAATAACTCTTTGGGATCAGAGGCAAGTTTTTTTTTTTGTTTTTGGTTTTTTTTCCTCTTGCTAAAATCACCCATAACATTTCGTTAACATGTAATTTAGTTTTGTAATTTTTTGTATAGTTTAGACAAAATTTAACACATGCCAACACTCAACACATTCACCTCCAAACTTAACTAACATTTTGTTAGTAATATTCAACCAAAACTGCCAACAACAAAAAATTCACCAATTATTTTGAATTATTTGTTTTAAAAGCACGTTGCGTTGCATTGTTTTTTTGTCAATAATTAGATGCGTTTACAAATTACTTTTGTTGCATATATAAATAACTTAAATTGTAAATTTTCATGTATTTCTAATGTTCTATATAAATGTTTTACAATTAAGTTTATTTATTACTTATTATTTGTTTATTAAATGTATCGTATTTTTTTGTTTAAAAACATGCTTTTTCACACTTTTGTTTAATTTTCATTTTATTTTTTTACAATTTTATAAACTTAGTAAAATTTGTGTTAATTATAACTTTATTTTTAATTTCCCGCACGACTACTTCACACATTAACTATTTTTCCGCAACTCAACTGCACTGTTTCACTATCTTTTTCCAACTAACTTTTTAAAACTTCTTGCTGTCTGTACAACTTCACAGAAAAGCCAAAATGAAAAACATAACTGTTTCCGCATTCCTAACATATTTGGCATTCCTTATGTTGTTCTTGTGAGCGAGATGATACACGCGCATAATTGTATGTATGTGTGTGTGCATAACCATAAGTTATTGTAAAAAAATCTCTACACAAGCTGGTAGTTGTGTATGTTAAGTATGCCACGCAATTACGAGAGTTTATGTTTTTGAGTGAGGGAGGAAGAAAGAGAGAAGCAACCTATAAATACACACGACAATCCGTTACATTTTTTTTCCCCCTCCTTTCTAGAACGTTCTTTTGTTTACTTTATTGTTAGTACGTAAATAACAAACAACATGTAGATGCGCGCAATCCGTTACATTTTTTTCCCCTCCTTTCCAGAACGTTCTTTTGTTTACTCTGTTGTGAATAAAAAAAATCCCTAACAACGAGAATGAGAGTTGTTGTTACTAACAAAAACTGAGGAATTTCAAGAATGTTGTGGCGTAAATGCAATGGGTATATAAAGTAAAAACAAAACGTAGTAGGGGGGGGGGGCATACATAAGTGGTACAGTTATATGTTCTGCTATGTTGGTTGGGGCGAAAGTTGCAAGGTTTTGGGACGACAAGAAAATTGTCCTTCTAAATCCGTAACAAACCTGCTTCAAATCAAGATCATCGATATAGGATTTGAACAGGCAGGATTTAGGCGCGTTTGAATTTGCCTAAAAAAAAAAATTATGTTCAACGTGTGGCTCGACCCACGAAGCCGGGCAATAATAGGAAAGAAGAAAAATGTATATATGTGTAGTTATGCGTGTGGCACGACCCACGAAGCCGGGCAATATTTATGTACATGCAACTATTTAGTACTAAGGGCGTATATCTGAAGCGTGGAATTTCCCAACATACTTTCCCTGAAGGTCTTCGATTTCATAGAGGGAGTTTCCAATTTTACTCCTAATCCTACATTTGATGAACTTAGGGTTGAATTTTGAGTTAAAGCCCTTCTTGAAATCGCTCAGGGAATGGTTTTACCTGAAAACTTCCTGCCTAAGGGTACAGAGAGGATAATGTTTTTGCTTAACCGGTAGGGCATCACCTGTGTTTATATGGTGTTTCAAGAGGTAAGTACTACCGAGACCGAGTTTTTCATACGACGGAAATCTGAATATAGTGTCAAGTTTTAGTTTTTGTTCAGGAGAAATTTCGTGAAAGATTGAGTCTGTTTTCTGATCTACCTCTAAGAAGTTAATTGAGGGAAATATCTGAGGAGCAATTGCGAAAGCTTTCCAAAAATCGATGCCAAGGTAAGCTATCTGTGATAAGGTCGGTACAATATAAAAAACAATTGATTTAGTAACTCCTTTATAAGTTACCGGAAGTGTGCAATGCCCTAAAACTTGGTTTCTCGAACCGTTTGCAGTGGTTATGCTTGATCGGATCTTTTTGTATTGTACGTTATATTTAGACAAGAAATCCTCGCTTCCTTTCCCTAAAACTGTTACATTCGCTCCTGAGTCTAGAAGACCTAGCAAATTCTCATCGAAAATTTTTATCATTGCAAAGGGTCTATCATCGTGAAGTTCAGGCAAAAGTGTGGTTTCAATCAGTTTTTTATACATTCTTCTTTTCCGATAACGCTCCCTACATTTAAGGATTTTGCGAGAAATTTCGCAATTTGAAAGTCTAGGTGGTGAATTATGGGTATTATTAGAAAGTTCGGGTAATAAGTTACAGGTATTATTATTACATATTAGAAAGTCTGGGTATTGATTGGATATCCGGTTCAGACAGCTTGCGAGGTAAGTCCATCTGTGACGGCTTACTCTCAATGCTGGATAGAAACTCGGGATTTAGTTTTTGGAACGAGCATCCCCGGTTGCCCACTCGCTCCGTTGCCTGTTTTCCGCGTGGGGACCCTTACATTTAGGAGTGGTTACCCCTCTTTGTCCGCACTTATAGCAGAAAACATGCCGAGTCTCATCGGGACAATATATGTAGCTATGACCGAATTGTAGGCAATTCCAACACTTGATTTTGGAATAATCGCCTTTTACCCAGGTCCTACCTATTCTGAGGGCCTCAATTTGGGGATCGGATTCCACAATTGGATCTACCGAGTCTTCTTCCACTGAAATTTCATTAACTTGGCGCTGTCTATTAAACGGGACTGATTTGTTCTCCGCGAGAACCTTTTCCGCCTTCCTAGCCAAATCACGAAGGGTTCCTAATTCTCTGGGGTTAGAAATAAATAGCATAACCTTGAGGTCAGCGTGTACGTTTTTCTTCAATATTTCAATTAGCGATGTGTCTGGCAAGGGAGTAAATAAGCGCAAATTTAACCTAACTATGAACGAATGGAAGTCGTCGTAGCTCTCTTTTGGGAGCTGTTTCCGAGAAGAAATCTTAAGTAAGATTTCATGATCGCTTTCTAGTGTTCCGAATTCGCTAGTTAGCGCTGCCTTCAACATTGGGTACGTAGCCCTTTGGTTTTGTTTAATATAATCCCAATAAAATGTTTCGGCCTTGCCCTTCAAAAATAAATGGAAATTGGACATTAGGTGGTCATGGGGGCACTGAGATCGCTCAGTCAACGTGTCTACTTTGAACAGAAAATCGGAAATACTGCTCTCGCCGCTGTATGATACATTCCAGTCTTTTAATTTAAAATTTGGAAGTGAGGACGCATATGAGTATGAATTTGCCTGCGTTGGCGGTCTAGCACTAGTCCCTGGTGAGCCGGATATTTCTCTGTCGCTACGACCTACTGACTCTCTCAATGAGCTAAGCTCTCTTCGGAATTCATCTTGCGTGTTCCTCAGGGCTTCTTGGAAGTACGTCATCAAACTTTCCATTAAATTTTCATTTGAAGGTTGTGGATTGCCTTCACGGTCTGTCTCTTGTGTCGCCATTCTACTGGTTTCTTTATCTAATGTGTCAGGTGTTACCGTTTCGATCGGGGCTATATTTATGCTCGGAAGAGATGTGCTAAGAGGTTAAGGAGTAGTATCAGCAGAAGCTGATTCTTCTGAGTAGTCGGAAGCAAGTGATCGTGATACCGACGAGCCTCTATATGCCTTTATGCTACTCTGCGAATCTTCAGACGGTTTTCTACCTAATGGAGTCGAACCTCTTCCTCTACCTTTGGACAGTGACGAACTACTAACTACCGATTTTGTCTTAACTCTTGACGGTAAGACAGCTGAATCTGGGCCTGAAATTCTACGCGACAAATTTTTAGATGTGCTTTGTCGTGTGTTGGGCCTGTGCATAATGCACCAATCAACTACAGAAAGAAAAAAGGAATCGCGGCTACTTAGACAAATAAATTTCCAAACCAAAGAGAAAAATAAACAGGAGGCAAATGTTTACGGTGTTTGAATCACGAGTGGTGTGAACCGAATTAGGAAAGAAAAGGACAAAAAAAAAATTTTTTTAAACAAAATGTTCAAAGTGTTGAAGTTGTACAGGACATGCGGAAGCTAAAAAAAATTTATGCGCGGTGTTTTAAAATTAATTAAATGTAACCCGACGATTACCGAGTTCAACAAAATTAAAAAGTAAAGCTCAAATTTCAAAAATGTTAAAATGTGAAGTGTTACAAAAGTGCTCGGAAAATTTGTTTGAAAGAAAATAGGAGAAATTTGGAAAATGTACTTTGTTTAAAAGTTTGTTCTTTTCCAAGTTTTTCCTTTTTCCTTTTGAAAAAAATGTTAATAATAATAAAAAAATGTTACCTTTTATATATAATTAAAATTCAAATTGATTGATGTTTTCTGTGTGTGTAATAGTTCATAAAATTTTTGGATGCTAGAAAGAACCTGCAGTGGTACATGTTTCGATTGTTTTGTAAGGAAATAAATTTAAATTGTTCGTAATAAAAAAAAATTTTGAGAAATATGTGTACAAAGGCTATGATAAATACCATGTCTCTCCTTACTCTGTTGGCTAATCAAATCTGTTTCTGTGACAGGATAAGATGTCTCAACAGTTATTTTCAAAATTTTATGTTTCTTCTGTAAGCATTAAAAAAAACTATGTCGTGTTAATATATAATTTCAAACCTGGATTATCTCGCAACATGCCTACCATTTTTAAAAGAGATAGTCAGACAAGGACTTAGATAATTCAGGTTCGTTAAACATTAGGTCCCATGAGCATAGCATTATTGCCGCAATACTCCTTAATCCTTATGATCAGGAACAAAATTTGGGTGGAAAAAAAAACAACGACAAGATTTGTAGTGCGTATCATAGTTTGCATAGCAGTTGAATCCAGTTTAGAAGATTCCAGACTTCAAGACTTATGCAACTGATAGCTAGTTAAGTGCTTACAAAAAAAATTAAATCACGAATAAAAAAAATATAACCATTTCTTCATCTCCCTAAAGTGCTTTAAATGGTTTTATTATTAAAAGAAAATTATTGTCACCCTACGGGTGGCTTTTCGTTGGGCGCCATATATGTTACGCGCCGTTAAATTGCTTTCAAATGAAAATCAAAATTAACGATCCAAATGACCGGTTAAGGGGGTATAAAGCTGGCCCGCTAGCTCATTGAGCAAAATTTCATCTCAACCAGGGTTTGGCACGTAAGCATATAACACACTTCACACCCCTGGAAGTATGTTTAAAAAAAAATATTTCGAAAAGGAATCGAAAAAGCACTTAAGGAGGAAAAGGAAGAATTGATTATATTGATATCCCTGAGGAATAATATGGCCAGATGGTTGCCATATAGGGGTACACTTATCCCTTCCCCAACCTATGACTGGCGAAGTACCCTGAATCTAACCTGTCCCGTTTACAAAACAATCGACTACATTACGCTTACCAGCTGTGGTTTCTTCCTAGCATCCATTTAAAAAAAAATTTAGCAACTCATTTTTTTAAAATTTTTGTTATGTAATTCAATTCTCATCTTTTTATTTATTTCATTGTTTTGTTTGTTTTTTTTCTTTCTAAATTTTATAAATGTTAGTGTTTACATGTAATTTGGTTAGTTTATATCTAAAGTAGTATAAAGGAAAAATAAAAGGAAAAGAAGGATCTTATAAGTAACTTAATATTAACTTACTTTACAAACTACTTAATTTACGTGTCGTTGTAGTTACTGGTTGTGATGAGGTTGTTGCAAATTCATGTTGTTGTTCAGGTTGTCATATCTCATGTTGTTGTAGCGCATGTTGTCGTAGCCCATGTTGTTGTAGCGCTTGTTGTAGCTCATGTTGTTGTTATATTTGTTGATTTAGTTTGTTACTGTGGTCATACTTGTCGTAATTCTTGTTGTTGTTGTAACTGGCTTTTTGCATCTCAGTTATTTATAATAATAATTTTAGTATGTGTGCAGTTATTTTCTTAAACACCTTTATTTTTGTTTAATTGTTATTTTACACTTTCTTTTTTTATTAATAATTTTCTTTTTTTACTAAATAATTAATAGGATTTTCTTGTAATGTACACATTTATTTCGTTCTTGTTTGCTTTAATTTAAATTGTTTACGGGTACATTCTTTTTTTTGTTGTTTGTTTGTTAATATTTATTAAATATTTGTATTACCCCGCCTTGATTTTATTTAATATGCCATTTTTAGTTTTTAATAAAATTTGTTGGTTTTATGTTGGGTTAACAATTACCTCTGCGTTGTTTCAAGCGTATTCTTTAGGTGTGTGTGTGTGTTTTGTTCATTATTTTATCTAGTATTAACTTTTGCCTTGATGTTTTATTATTAACTTTTTTTGAAATTAAAAAAAACACAGTTTTGGAAAAATAACTCTTTGGGATCAGAGGCAAGTTTTTTTTTTTTGTTTTTGGTTTTTTTTCCTCTTGCTAAAATCACCCATAACATTTCGTTAACATGTAATTTAGTTTTGTAATTTTTTGTATAGTTTAGACAAAATTTAACACATGCCAACACTCAACACATTCACCTCCAAACTTAACTAACATTTTGTTAGTAATATTCAACCAAAACTGCCAACAACAAAAAATTCACCAATTATTTTGAATTATTTGTTTTAAAAGCACGTTGCGTTGCATTGTTTTTTTGTCAATAATTAGATGCGTTTACAAATTACTTTTGTTGCATATATAAATAACTTAAATTGTAAATTTTCATGTATTTCTAATGTTCTATATAAATGTTTTACAATTAAGTTTATTTATTACTTATTATTTGTTTATTAAATGTATCGTATTTTTTTGTTTAAAAACATGCTTTTTCACACTTTTGTTTAATTTTCATTTTATTTTTTTACAATTTTATAAACTTAGTAAAATTTGTGTTAATTATAACTTTATTTTAATTTCCCGCACGACTACTTCACACATTAACTATTTTTCCGCAACTCAACTGCACTGTTTCACTATCTTTTTCCAACTAACTTTTTAAAACTTCTTGCTGTCTGTACAACTTCACAGAAAAGCCAAAATGAAAAACATAACTGTTTCCGCATTCCTAACATATTTGGCATTCCTTATGTTGTTCTTGTGAGCGAGATGATACACGCGCATAATTGTATGTATGTGTGTGTGCATAACCATAAGTTATTGTAAAAAAATCTCTACACAAGCTGGTAGTTGTGTATGTTAAGTATGCCACGCAATTACGAGAGTTTATGTTTTTGAGTGAGGGAGGAAGAAAGAGAGAAGCAACCTATATGTTTAATATTCGGTTTAATTTAAAAGTTAAAAAACAGTTCTTTATTAAAGATAAATTGTTAAGTACAAAAATAAAACGTTGTTATTCAAGAAAGGTATAAAAAAGGAATGACAAAATGAAAAAGAACAGAATATAAGTAGCATCGTTCACATTGTTATTAAAAGAGTTGCCATGTTGGCCATAAATTCCCAACACTCCTCCTCAATGTGAATGGTGCTTTACAAAACAGAAAAACAAAAATAAATTTTTTCATGCCAATTTCATGAGTTGAACAAAATCCAAGTGCTTATTCTTCGAAAGATTTTTAGTCAGTATATCTGCTATCATATGTTGAGTTGGACAATAATTCAAGACTATCTCTCTTCTCTTCACCACCTCGCGCACATGATGGAATCGAATGTCGATATGCTTAGTACGTTTATGATACACTGGGTTAGTTGGCAATTTTTCCGCACCTTGATTGTCGATATTTAGGATGACAGCTTCGTCCGTTAAGTATCCAATTTCCATAAGTAATTTTCTCAAAAAGATCGCCTCTTTTGCCGCGTCGGACATTGCTACGTATTCCGCTTCTGTTGAGCTCAGAGCAACACACGATTGTTTCCGGGACTCCCATGAAACTGGACAATCGTTCACGTAGAATATAAAACCAGTGTACGATTTTCGGTCTAAAGCATTGCCACCCCAATCTGCGTCAACAAAACCAGTCACTAAGTTTTCTCCATCCTGGTAAACGATTTTCTTCTCAATAGTACCACGAAGGTAGCGCAAAATACGTTTGACTGCCTGCATATGCTCGACATGCGGGCTAGAGTTTCTCTGTGCCAGCTTGGCAACAGAATGAAGGATATCAGGTCTACTCGTTAAAGCAAGGTACATAAGGGCGCCTATTGCAGACTGATAATCCTGCTGATTAATTTCTTTACAATCTTCCTTATCACATGTTACCTGGTAGTTGGCTTCTAGTGGCGTTGACACAGGCTTGCAATTGTCCATCCCGTATTCCTTAAGTAATTCACGAATGTATTGGGACTGTGATATAGTTATCGCGCCAACGTCCCCCTCACGTTCTACTTCTATACCAAGATAGTGTAGCTTGCCCTTGTCAGTAACTGGGAACCTTTGTGCTAATAATTTTTTCACTTCAGAAACTATCGCTACGTTCTTGCAACCGATGAGTATGTCATCTACGTACACAGCCAGTATCACAAATTCGCCTTTAAATGACATCATATATAAGCAGGGCTCATTTTCACTTTGGTGAAATCCCATTTCCTGAAGTACACAGCTGAGCCTATCAAACCACTCTTTGCCTGATTGTTTCAAGCCATATATTGCTTTACGGAGTTTAAGAACTTTGTTCGGATGTTCTGAGTCAACAAACAATTCGGGTTGTCGCATGTATATTTCGTGTTGCACCTCACTGTTTAAGTACGCTGAACTTACATCAATTTGATGCAAATGCATTTTCCAATACACTGCCAAAGCTAACACCATACGAATTGTAGAATACCTGACTACAGGGGAAAACGTTTCACCGTAGTCTATGCCAAATTTTTGATTACAGCCTTTTGCCACAAGTCGGGCTTTAAATCGCTCAATCTGGCCAAGTTCGTTCTTCTTTAAAGAAAATACCCACTTTGAATTAATCGCCCTGGCATAATTCGGCAAGTCTACTAAAGTCCAAGTTTCATTGTTCTGCAACGATGTCATCTCCGATTGCATGGCATTCCGCCAATTGGTACTGTTTGCACTGTGTAGAGCCTCCTCTACTGTGGTTGGAATACTTTCCTCGACAATATTGTATAATTTTAAACGTTTACTTGGTCTGCCTGGTTTGCCAGTTCTAATCACTTTTGGCCTACCCCTTTTATTAGTGCCAACATACTCCTCCTGAATAGAACTTTCTTCGTTCGATTCAGCTTCATCAGCTGTTTCAAAACCAGCAAAATCAGAGTCGTTAGAAATTATTTCTTCATCATTATTACCGTCATTAGGCACAGGTTCTCCATCAGACTGAATTTCATTGTTCACCTTTGGTACATTTTGTTCTGACACATCAATTATGAAATAATCATCACCTGTTTTTGTTGTTTCCTCACTTTTTGGTTTCACGAAGCAACTCTCGTCAAAAAGGACATCACGTCGCTCTATTATTTGTTTAGTATCTTCATCATATAAGCGGTAAGCCTTAGCCACCTGAGAGTAACCAACCATGACAAAATTATCACCCTTAGCCTCAAATTTACCACTGCCTCCGGCTTTGTTTAGTGCTACAGCATGAGATCCAAAAACTTTTAAATGTTTTACATTTGGCTTACGATCGAACCAGACTTCATATGGTGTTTTATCACCCAATATTCTAGTAGGGCATCTATTGCGTAGGTATGCCGCCGTGTTAATCGCCTCAGCCCATAAGTCTTGCTTAATATTCGCGTGCACCATCATCGAACGTGCCATTTCTATTAAGGTACGATTAGCGCGTTCAGCAACGCCATTTTGTTGGGGAGTATATGGAACTGTCAGCTGACGTGTAATGCCTTCAAGTTCCAAAAAAGTGTCAAACTGTTTATTTATAAATTCACGTCCATTGTCACTTCTAATCATCTTGATTTTGTGGCCAGTTTGCCTCTCCACCATTTGTTTAAACACCTTAAATTTGTCGAAAACTTCACCTTTGGCCTTAAGAAAATAAACAAATATTCTCCTGGAATAGTCGTCAATAAATGTGACGAAATACCTTGAGCCGCCTAAAGAGCTGACATTAAAGGGGCCACACACTTCGCTATGTATGAGTTCCAACATGTTCTTCGATCGCGTACTAGATTCCTTCGGAAATGTACCAACATGGATTTTGCTTACCATGCATGTCTTGCAATGTGTTGATTCATCACCCTTTAATTGCATGCCAGCCACCATCGAATTTTTTGACAAAAACTGCAAAGACTTGAAGTTAACATGGCCGAACCTATCATGCCAAACCTGAGTTGACGAGGTTGCCGCAAAAAGTTGGTTTTCTTTACCGTATGCTATAAACAGATTACCCCGTTTTGCAGCCTTTAATATTATTGCACCATCAGAACGCTGAATGGTAGCACCAGATGAATCAAAAATAACCTTCAACCCCTTTTCCACGACACGATTGACAGACAAAAAATTCATCTGTAATTCTGGGGAATATAGAACTTCTTGCAATTTAATTTGAAGACCATTATTGTTTTGAATCTGCACATCACCTTTTCCTTGGGCTAATATTTGGTGTTGGCCCGCCAACGAAATGTTTTCCGTATGTTCTTGAAACCTCTCAAACATTTCTTTATTACAGCACATGTGTGCAGTTGCGCCGCTGTCAACACACCACGCTGCTGCTTTATTTGTAAATGTGTGTGTATACGTGTGCAACAGTTGTGTACGTTCTTTTTTCGGTTTTGTGCATTTGCTTGCAAAATGCCCCGTTATACCACAGTTATAGCATTTGCCCTTGAACTTGTTTTTACCTTGTTTATTGTCTCTTGTGTTTTTACATTTCTGAGAATTCATCACAAATGCCTGCTGTGTATTAACCGATGCTGCTTCTCGTTCGGATTTTTCTTTGTGTCTTTCGCCTTCTTCTAACAGTTTTTGTTTTACCGTTGATAAACTTGGTAATGTATCTCTCGTTTCCATGGCGATGACGAAATGCTCGAAGTCACTTGGTAGACTGGACAACAGCATTATTGTCAACAGTTCCTCATTAAGTGGTATACCCGCTTCAGCAAGCTTGTCCGCCGTTTCTGCAAACATACCCACATGCCTACTAACATTAGCACCCTTATCCATTGTCAAATTCAAAAGGCGTTTATAAATAGCAACCTTTTGTATTGGGCCTCTGGGCTTATAAGTTTCTTCCAACTTTTTCCAAGCCTCATGAGAAGTTGCACAGTTTTTAAAAATACTTAGCTGCGATGGCTTAACGCTTAAAGTAATTGTAGCTAGTGCACGTTGATCGTCTTCTTCCCATTTCATTCTTCCAGCATTATCTACTGCAGATTCCTTCTTAACTTCACCATTCACAAGCTTCCACCAGCCGCTATGGATGAGCACACTACGCATTTGAATATTCCAGCTATCGTAGTTTGTGTCGTCAAGCTTGTCAATTTGGTACAATGACGCCATTTTATAAACGTTTTTATTTTTTATTTTTTAATACTGCAATTTAACAATTTTATCCTTTTCTTCCCGAGGTACACTTCTACCATGGACTTTGTCCTGGGCCCATAACCTGTTTAATATTCGGTTTAATTTAAAAGTTAAAAAACAGTTCTTTATTAAAGATAAATTGTTAAGTACAAAAATAAAACGTTGTTATTCAAGAAAGGTATAAAAAAGGAATGACAAAATGAAAAAGAACAGAATATAAGTAGCATCGTTCACATTGTTATTAAAAGAGTTGCCATGTTGGCCATAAATTCCCAACACTATAAATACACACGACAATCCGTTACATTTTTTTCCCCCTCCTTTCTAGAACGTTCTTTTGTTTACTTTATTGTTAGTACGTAAATAACAAACAACATGTAGATGCGCGCAATCCGTTACATTTTTTCCCCCTCCTTTCCAGAACGTTCTTTTGTTTACTCTGTTGTGAATAAAAAAAATCCCTAACAACGAGAATGAGAGTTGTTGTTACTAACAAAAACTGAGGAATTTCAAGAATGTTGTGGCGTAAATGCAATGGGTATATAAAGTAAAAACAAAACGTAGTAGGGGGGGGGGGCATACATAAGTGGTACAGTTATATGTTCTGCTATGTTGGTTGGGGCGAAAGTTGCAAGGTTTTGGGACGACAAGAAAATTGTCCTTCTAAATCCGTAACAAACCTGCTTCAAATCAAGATCATCGATATAGGATTTGAACAGGCAGGATTTAGGCGCGTTTGAATTTGCCTAAAAAAAAAATTATGTTCAACGTGTGGCTCGACCCACGAAGCCGGGCAATAATAGGAAAGAAGAAAAATGTATATATGTGTAGTTATGCGTGTGGCACGACCCACGAAGCCGGGCAATATTTATGTACATGCAACTATTTAGTACTAAGGGCGTATATCTGAAGCGTGGAATTTCCCAACATACTTTCCCTGAAGGTCTTCGATTTCATAGAGGGAGTTTCCAATTTTACTCCTAATCCTACATTTGATGAACTTAGGGTTGAATTTTGAGTTAAGGCCCTTCTTGAAATCGCTCAGGGAATGGTTTTACCTGAAAACTTCCTGCCTAAGGGTACAGAGAGGATAATGTTTTTGCTTAACCGGTAGGGCATCACCTGTGTCTATATGGTGTTTCAAGAGGTAAGTACTACCGAGACCGAGTTTTTCATACGACGGAAATCTGAATATAGTGTCAAGTTTTAGTTTTTGTTCAGGAGAAATTTCGTGAAAGATTGAGTCTGTTTTCTGATCTACCTCTAAGAAGTTAATTGAGGGAAATATCTGAGGAGCAATTGCGAAAGCTTTCCAAAAATCGATGCCAAGGTAAGCTATCTGTGATAAGGTCGGTACAATATAAAAAACAATTGATTTAGTAACTCCTTTATAAGTTACCGGAAGTGTGCAATGTCCTGCGCTGCCTTCAACATTGGGTACGTAGCCCTTTGGTTTTGTTTAATATAATCCCAATAAAATGTTTCGGCCTTGCCCTTCAAAAATAAATGGAAATTGGACATTAGGTGGTCATGGGGGCACTGAGATCGCTCAGTCAACGTGTCTACTTTGAACAGAAAATCGGAAATACTGCTCTCGCCGCTGTATGATACATTCCAGTCTTTTAATTTAAAATTTGGAAGTGAGGACGCATATGAGTATGAATTTGCCTGCGTTGGCGGTCTAGCACTAGTCCCTGGTGAGCCGGATATTTCTCTGTCGCTACGACCTACTGACTCTCTCAATGAGCTAAGCTCTCTTCGGAATTCATCTTGCGTGTTCCTCAGGGCTTCTTGGAAGTACGTCATCAAACTTTCCATTAAATTTTCATTTGAAGGTTGTGGATTGCCTTCACGGTCTGTCTCTTGTGTCGCCATTCTACTGGTTTCTTTATCTAATGTGTCAGGTGTTACCGTTTCGATCGGGGCTATATTTATGCTCGGAAGAGATGTGCTAAGAGGTTTAGGAGTAGTATCAGCAGAAGCTGATTCTTCTGAGTAGTCGGAAGCAAGTGATCGTGATACCGACGAGCCTCTATATGCCTTTATGCTACTCTGCGAATCTTCAGACGGTTTTCTACCTAATGGAGTCGAACCTCTTCCTCTACCTTTGGACAGTGACGAACTACTAACTACCGATTTTGTCTTAACTCTTGACGGTAAGACAGCTGAATCTGGGCCTGAAATTCTACGCGACAAATTTTTAGATGTGCTTTGTCGTGTGTTGGGCCTGTGCATAATGCACCAATCAACTACAGAAAGAAAAAAGGAATCGCGGCTACTTAGACAAATAAATTTCCAAACCAAAGAGAAAAATAAACAGGAGGCAAATGTTTACGGTGTTTGAATCACGAGTGGTGTGAACCGAATTAGGAAAGAAAAGGACAAAAAAAAAATTTTTTGAAACAAAATGTTCAAAGTGTTGAAGTTGTACAGGACATGCGGAAGCTAAAAAAAATTTATGCGCGGTGTTTTAAAATTAATTAAATGTAACCCGACGATTACCGAGTTCAACAAAATTAAAAAGTAAAGCTCAAATTTCAAAAATGTTAAAATGTGAAGTGTTACAAAAGTGCTCGGAAAATTTGTTTGAAAGAAAATAGGAGAAATTTGGAAAATGTACTTTGTTTAACCCTTTCACCCCTGAGTTTTTTCTCGAAATCTGGAAGGTTTTTTTAATTTTTGACGGCAAATTCGGTTATAGGGCAAACATATAAGATGTTGGGTGTACATAAAAAGTCGGATATCCTTACCGTTGTCCTGGGATATATAGTCCCAATAAGATTTTACAGTGGGACAATATGTCCCAATAAAGCTAAAATAAAAAAAACATCATCGGCAACATCATCTTCGGATTCATCACTTGAGTCGGTTATATTATCTTCTTCTTCGTCATCTGATGGAGTATTGTTGGATCCGGAATCACTGAAGTCAGTACCATCATTTTCGCTATCATCATCTTCAAACATAATCTCGAGCATTTGCTCTTCCGACAATATCTTCCTTGCCATCCTTGCGGAATAAAAAACAAAACTTGTATTTGCAACGATATATTGGGATAATAAATCCCACTGAACAATCTTATTGGGACAATATGTCCCATAAGCAAAAAAACTCTCTAACACTTTACAGTTTGAAAAATGTTTTGCTGCAAAGTGTTAAAAACGGTATTACACTACTTACCTTTTGTTATTTTATAGAATTGTGAATAAAAACACAAAAACTGGAGCTTTATTGACAAAATTATGAGACGATTAGCGAAAAACACGTGCTCTAATATGAAAAAATTGCTCATAAATGACATACCGTTATAATTTAACACATATTTTTTTTATTTACACAGTATATAAGCTTCAAACTTTATTGGGATACATTATTTATAAGAATATAATTGGTAGAAAAAAAGTTATATATAGGAAACATCGCTGGGACATATAATCCCAGTAGGGGCGAAAGGGTTAAAAGTTTGTTCTTTTCCAAGTTTTTCCTTTTTCCTTTTGAAAAAAATGTTAATAATAATAAAAAAATGTTACCTTTTATATATAATTAAAATTCAAATTGATTGATGTTTTCTGTGTGTGTAATAGTTCATAAAATTTTTGGATGCTAGAAAGAACCTGCAGTGGTACATGTTTCGATTGTTTTGTAAGGAAATAAATTTAAATTGTTCGTAATAAAAAAAAACTTTGAGAAATATGTGTACAAAGGCTATGATAAATACCATGTCTCTCCTTACTCTGTTGGCTAATCAAATCTGTTTCTGTGACAGGATAAGATGTCTCAACAGTTATTTTCAAAATTTTATGTTTCTTCTGTAAGCATTAAAAAAAACTATGTCGTGTTAATATATAATTTCAAACCTGGATTATCTCGCAACATGCCTACCATTTTTAAAAGAGATAGTCAGACAAGGACTTAGATAATTCAGGTTCGTTAAACATTAGGTCCCATGAGCATAGCATTATTGCCGCAATACTCCTTAATCCTTATGATCAGGAACAAAATTTGGGTGGAAAAAAAAACAACGACAAGATTTGTAGTGCGTATCATAGTTTGCATAGCAGTTGAATCCAGTTTAGAAGATTCCAGACTTCAAGACTTATGCAACTGATAGCTAGTTAAGTGCTTACAAAAAAAAATTAAATCACGAATAAAAAAAATATAACCATTTCTTCATCTCCCTAAAGTGCTTTAAATGGTTTTATTATTAAAAGAAAATTATTGTCACCCTACGGGTGGCTTTTCGTTGGGCGCCATATATGTTACGCGCCGTTAAATTGCTTTCAAATGAAAATCAAAATTAACGATCCAAATGACCGGTTAAGGGGGTATAAAGCTGGCCCGCTAGCTCATTGAGCAAAATTTCATCTCAACCAGGGTTTGGCACGTAAGCATATAACACACTTCACACCCCTGGAAGTATGTTTAAAAAAAAAATATTTCGAAAAGGAATCTAAAAAGCACTTAAGGAGGAAAAGGAAGAATTGATTATATTGATATCCCTGAGGAATAATATGGCCAGATGGTTGCCATATAGGGGTACACTTATCCCTTCCCCAACCTATGACTGGCGAAGTACCCTGAATCTAACCTGTCCCGTTTACAAAACAATCGACTACATTACGCTTACCAGCTGTGGTTTCTTCCTAGCATCCATTTAAAAAAAAATTTAGCAACTCATTTTTTTAAAATTTTTGTTATGTAATTCAATTCTCATCTTTTTATTTATTTCATTGTTTTGTTTGTTTTTTTTCTTTCTAAATTTTATAAATGTTAGTGTTTACATGTAATTTGGTTAGTTTATATCTAAAGTAGTATAAAGGAAAAATAAAAGGAAAAGAAGGATCTTATAAGTAACTTAATATTAACTTACTTTACAAACTACTTAATTTACGTGTCGTTGTAGTTACTGGTTGTGATGAGGTTGTTGCAAATTCATGTTGTTGTTCAGGTTGTCATATCTCATGTTGTTGTAGCGCATGTTGTCGTAGCCATTGTTGTTGTAGCCCATGTTGTTGTAGCGCTTGTTGTAGCTCATGTTGTTGTTATATTTGTTGATTTAGTTTGTTGCTGTGGTCATACATGTCGTAATTCTTGTTGTTGTTGTAACTGGCTTTTTGCATCTCAGTTATTTATAATAATATTTTAGTATGTGTGCAGTTATTTTCTTAAACACCTTTATTTTTGTTTAATTGTTATTTTACACTTTCTTTTTTTGTTAATAATTTTCTTTTTTTACTAAATAATTAATAGGATTTTCTTGTAATGTACACATTTATTTCGTTCTTGTTTGCTTTAATTTAAATTGTTTACGGGTACGTTCTTTTTTTTGTTGTTTGTTTGTTAATATTTATTAAATATTTGTATTACCCCGCCTTGATTTTATTTAATATGCCATTTTTAGTTTTTAATAAAATTTGTTGGTTTTATGTTGGGTTAACAATTACCTCTGCGTTGTTTCAAGCGTATTCTTTAGGTGTGTGTGTGTTTTGTTCATTATTTTATCTAGTATTAACTTTTGCCTTGATGTTTTATTATTAACTTTTTTTGAAATTAAAAAAAACACAGTTTTGGAAAAATAACTCTTTGGGATCAGAGGCAAGTTTTTTTTTTGTTTTTGGTTTTTTTCCCTCTTGCTAAAATCACCCATAACATTTCGTTAACATGTAATTTAGTTTTGTAATTTTTTGTATAGTTTAGACAAAATTTAACACATGCCAACACTCAACACATTCACCTCCAAACTTAACTAACATTTTGTTAGTAATATTCAACCAAAACTGCCAACAACAAAAAATTCACCAATTATTTTGAATTATTTGTTTTAAAAGCACGTTGCGTTGCATTGTTTTTTTGTCAATAATTAGATGCGTTTACAAATTACTTTTGTTGCATATATAAATAACTTAAATTGTAAATTTTCATGTATTTCTAATGTTCTATATAAATGTTTTACAATTAAGTTTATTTATTACTTATTATTTGTTTATTAAATGTATCGTATTTTTTTGTTTAAAAACATGCTTTTTCACACTTTTGTTTAATTTTCATTTTATTTTTTTACAATTTTATAAACTTAGTAAAATTTGTGTTAATTATAACTTTATTTTTAATTTCCCGCACGACTACTTCACACATTAACTATTTTTCCGCAACTCAACTGCACTGTTTCACTATCTTTTTCCAACTAACTTTTTAAAACTTCTTGCTGTCTGTACAACTTCACAGAAAAGCCAAAATGAAAAACATAACTGTTTCCGCATTCCTAACATATTTGGCATTCCTTATGTTGTTCTTGTGAGCGAGATGATACACGCGCATAATTGTATGTATGTGTGTGTGCATAACCATAAGTTATTGTAAAAAAATCTCTACACAAGCTGGTAGTTGTGTATGTTAAGTATGCCACGCAATTACGAGAGTTTATGTTTTTGAGTGAGGGAGGAAGAAAGAGAGAAGCAACCTATAAATACACACGACAATCCGTTACATTTTTTTTCCCCCTCCTTTCTAGAACGTTCTTTTGTTTACTTTATTGTTAGTACGTAAATAACAAACAACATGTAGATGCGCGCAATCCGTTACATTTTTTCCCCTCCTTTCCAGAACGTTCTTTTGTTTACTCTGTTGTGAATAAAAAAAATCCCTAACAACGAGAATGAGAGTTGTTGTTACTAACAAAAACTGAGGAATTTCAAGAATGTTGTGGCGTAAATGCAATGGGTATATAAAGTAAAAACAAAACGTAGTAGGGGGGGGGCATACATAAGTGGTACAGTTATATGTTCTGCTATGTTGGTTGGGGCGAAAGTTGCAAGGTTTTGGGACGACAAGAAAATTGTCCTTCTAAATCCGTAACAAACCTGCTTCAAATCAAGATCATCGATATAGGATTTGAACAGGCAGGATTTAGGCGCGTTTGAATTTGCCTAAAAAAAAAAATTATGTTCAACGTGTGGCTCGACCCACGAAGCCGGGCAATAATAGGAAAGAAGAAAAATGTATATATGTGTAGTTATGCGTGTGGCACGACCCACGAAGCCGGGCAATATTTATGTACATGCAACTATTTAGTACTAAGGGCGTATATCTGAAGCGTGGAATTTCCCAACATACTTTCCCTGAAGGTCTTCGATTTCATAGAGGGAGTTTCCAATTTTACTCCTAATCCTACATTTGATGAACTTAGGGTTGAATTTTGAGTTAAGGCCCTTCTTGAAATCGCTCAGGGAATGGTTTTACCTGAAAACTTCCTGCCTAAGGGTACAGAGAGGATAATGTTTTTGCTTAACCGGTAGGGCATCACCTGTGTCTATATGGTGTTTCAAGAGGTAAGTACTACCGAGACCGAGTTTTTCATACGACGGAAATCTGAATATAGTGTCAAGTTTTAGTTTTTGTTCAGGAGAAATTTCGTGAAAGATTGAGTCTGTTTTCTGATCTACCTCTAAGAAGTTAATTGAGGGAAATATCTGAGGAGCAATTGCGAAAGCTTTCCAAAAATCGATGCCAAGGTAAGCTATCTGTGATAAGGTCGGTACAATATAAAAAACAATTGATTTAGTAACTCCTTTATAAGTTACCGGAAGTGTGCAATGTCCTAAAACTTGGTTTCTCGAACCGTTTGCAGTGGTTATGCTTGATCGGATCTTTTTGTATTGTACGTTATATTTAGACAAGAAATCCTCGCTTCCTTTCCCTAAAACTGTTACATTCGCTCCTGAGTCTAGAATACCTAGCAAATTCTCATCGAAAATTTTTATCATTGCAAAGGGTCTATCATCGTGAAGTTCAGGCAAAAGTGTGGTTTCAATCAGTTTTTTATACATTCTTCTTTTCCGATAACGCTCCCTACATTTAAGGATTTTGCGAGAAATTTCGCAATTTGAAAGTCTAGGTGGTGAATTATGGGTATTATTAGAAAGTTCGGGTAATAAGTTACAGGTATTATTATTATTAGAAAGTCTGGGTATTGATTGGATATCCGGTTCAGACAGCTTGCGAGGTAAGTCCATCTGTGACGGCTCACTCTCAATGCTGGATAGAAACTCGGGATTTAGTTTTTGGAACGAGCATCCCCGGTTGCCCACTCGCTCCGTTGCCTGTTTTCCGCGTGGGGACCCTTACATTTAGGAGTGGTTACCCCTCTTTGTCCGCACTTATAGCAGAAAACATGCCGAGTCTCATCGGGACAATATATGTAGCTATGACCGAATTGTAGGCAATTCCAACACTTGATTTTGGAATAATCGCCTTTTACCCAGGTCCTACCTATTCTGAGGGCCTCAATTTGGGGATCGGATTCCACAATTGGATCTACCGAGTCTTCTTCCACTGAAATTTCATTAACTTGGCGCTGTCTATTAAACGGGACTGATTTGTTCTCCGCGAGAACCTTTTCCGCCTTCCTAGCCAAATCACGAAGGGTTCCTAATTCTCTGGGGTTAGAAATAAATAGCATAACCTTGAGGTCAGCGTGTACGTTTTTCTTCAATATTTCAATTAGCGATGTGTCTGGCAAGGGAGTAGATAAGCGCAAATTTAACCTAACTATGAACGAATGGAAGTCGTCGTAGCTCTCTTTTGGGAGCTGTTTCCGAGAAGAAATCTTAAGTAAGATTTCATGATCGCTTTCTAGTGTTCCGAATTCGCTAGTTAGCGCTGCCTTCAACATTGGGTACGTAGCCCTTTGGTTTTGTTTAATATAATCCCAATAAAATGTTTCGGCCTTGCCCTTCAAAAATAAATGGAAATTGGACATTAGGTGGTCATGGGGGCACTGAGATCGCTCAGTCAACGTGTCTACTTTGAACAGAAAATCGGAAATACTGCTCTCGCCGCTGTATGATACATTCCAGTCTTTTAATTTAAAATTTGGAAGTGAGGACGCATATGAGTATGAATTTGCCTGCGTTGGCGGTCTAGCACTAGTCCCTGGTGAGCCGGATATTTCTCTGTCGCTACGACCTACTGACTCTCTCAATGAGCTAAGCTCTCTTCGGAATTCATCTTGCGTGTTCCTCAGGGCTTCTTGGAAGTACGTCATCAAACTTTCCATTAAATTTTCATTTGAAGGTTGTGGATTGCCTTCACGGTCTGTCTCTTGTGTCGCCATTCTACTGGTTTCTTTATCTAATGTGTCAGGTGTTACCGTTTCGATCGGGGCTATATTTATGCTCGGAAGAGATGTGCTAAGAGGTTAAGGAGTAGTATCAGCAGAAGCTGATTCTTCTGAGTAGTCGGAAGCAAGTGATCGTGATACCGACGAGCCTCTATATGCCTTTATGCTACTCTGCGAATCTTCAGACGGTTTTCTACCTAATGGAGTCGAACCTCTTCCTCTACCTTTGGACAGTGACGAACTACTAACTACCGATTTTGTCTTAACTCTTGACGGTAAGACAGCTGAATCTGGGCCTGAAATTCTACGCGACAAATTTTTAGATGTGCTTTGTCGTGTGTTGGGCCTGTGCATAATGCACCAATCAACTACAGAAAGAAAAAAGGAATCGCGGCTACTTAGACAAATAAATTTCCAAACCAAAGAGAAAAATAAACAGGAGGCAAATGTTTACGGTGTTTGAATCACGAGTGGTGTGAACCGAATTAGGAAAGAAAAGGACAAAAAAAAAATTTTTTTAAACAAAATGTTCAAAGTGTTGAAGTTGTACAGGACATGCGGAAGCTAAAAAAAAATTATGCGCGGTGTTTTAAAATTAATTAAATGTAACCCGACGATTACCGAGTTCAACAAAATTAAAAAGTAAAGCTCAAATTTCAAAAATGTTAAAATGTGAAGTGTTACAAAAGTGCTCGGAAAATTTGTTTGAAAGAAAATAGGAGAAATTTGGAAAATGTACTTTGTTTAAAAGTTTGTTCTTTTCCAAGTTTTTCCTTTTTCCTTTTGAAAAAAATGTTAATAATAATAAAAAAATGTTACCTTTTATATATAATTAAAATTCAAATTGATTGATGTTTTCTGTGTGTGTAATAGTTCATAAAATTTTTGGATGCTAGAAAGAACCTGCAGTGGTACATGTTTCGATTGTTTTGTAAGGAAATAAATTTAAATTGTTCGTAATAAAAAAAAATTTTGAGAAATATGTGTACAAAGGCTATGATAAATACCATGTCTCTCCTTACTCTGTTGGCTAATCAAATCTGTTTCTGTGACAGGATAAGATGTCTCAACAGTTATTTTCAAAATTTTATGTTTCTTCTGTAAGCATTAAAAAAAACTATGTCGTGTTAATATATAATTTCAAACCTGGATTATCTCGCAACATGCCTACCATTTTTAAAAGAGATAGTCAGGACTTAGATAATTCAGGTTCGTTAAACATTAGGTCCCATGAGCATAGCATTATTGCCGCAATACTACTGACCTCTACTTGGAGTCAGTACCAGACTTGCAATAATCCTTATGATCAGGAACAAAATTTGGGTAGAAAAAAAACAACGACAAGATTTGTAGTGCGTATCATAGTTTGCATAGCAGTTGAATCCAGTTTAGAAGATTCCAGACTTCAAGACTTATGCAACTGATAGCTAGTTAAGTGCTTACAAAAAAAATTAAATCACGAATAAAAAAAATATAACCATTTCTTCATCTCCCTAAAGTGCTTTAAATGGTTTTATTATTAAAAGAAAATTATTGTCACCCTACGGGTGGCTTTTCGTTGGGCGCCATATATGTTACGCGCCGTTAAATTGCTTTCAAATGAAAATCAAAATTAACGATCCAAATGACCGGTTAAGGGGGTATAAAGCTGGCCCGCTAGCTCATTGAGCAAAATTTCATCTCAACCAGGGTTTGGCACGTAAGCATATAACACACTTCACACCCCTGGAAGTATGTTTAAAAAAAAATATTTCGAAAAGGAATCTAAAAAGCACTTAAGGAGGAAAAGGAAGAATTGATTATATTGATATCCCTGAGGAATAATATGGCCAGATGGTTGCCATATAGGGGTACACTTATCCCTTCCCCAACCTATGACTGGCGAAGTACCCTGAATCTAACCTGTCCCGTTTACAAAACAATCGACTACATTACGCTTACCAGCTGTGGTTTCTTCCTAGCATCCATTTAAAAAAAAATTTAGCAACTCATTTTTTTAAAATTTTTGTTATGTAATTCAATTCTCATCTTTTTATTTATTTCATTGTTTTGTTTGTTTTTTTTCTTTCTAAATTTTATAAATGTTAGTGTTTACATGTAATTTGGTTAGTTTATATCTAAAGTAGTATAAAGGAAAAATAAAAGGAAAAGAAGGATCTTATAAGTAACTTAATATTAACTTACTTTACAAACTACTTAATTTACGTGTCGTTGTAGTTACTGGTTGTGATGAGGTTGTTGCAAATTCATGTTGTTGTTCAGGTTGTCATATCTCATGTTGTTGTAGCGCATGTTGTCGTAGCCATTGTTGTTGTAGCCCATGTTGTTGTAGCGCTTGTTGTAGCTCATGTTGTTGTTATATTTGTTGATTTAGTTTGTTGCTGTGGTCATACATGTCGTAATTCTTGTTGTTGTTGTAACTGGCTTTTTGCATCTCAGTTATTTATAATAATATTTTAGTATGTGTGCAGTTATTTTCTTAAACACCTTTATTTTTGTTTAATTGTTATTTTACACTTTCTTTTTTTGTTAATAATTTTCTTTTTTTACTAAATAATTAATAGGATTTTCTTGTAATGTACACATTTATTTCGTTCTTGTTTGCTTTAATTTAAATTGTTTACGGGTACATTCTTTTTTTTGTTGTTTGTTTGTTAATATTTATTAAATATTTGTATTACCCCGCCTTGATTTTATTTAATATGCCATTTTTAGTTTTTAATAAAATTTGTTGGTTTTATGTTGGGTTAACAATTACCTCTGCGTTGTTTCAAGCGTATTCTTTAGGTGTGTGTGTGTTTTGTTCATTATTTTATCTAGTATTAACTTTTGCCTTGATGTTTTATTATTAACTTTTTTTGAAATTAAAAAAAACACAGTTTTGGAAAAATAACTCTTTGGGATCAGAGGCAAGTTTTTTTTTGTTTTTGGTTTTTTTTCCTCTTGCTAAAATCACCCATAACATTTCGTTAACATGTAATTTAGTTTTGTAATTTTTTGTATAGTTTAGACAAAATTTAACACATGCCAACACTCAACACATTCACCTCCAAACTTAACTAACATTTTGTTAGTAATATTCAACCAAAACTGCCAACAACAAAAAATTCACCAATTATTTTGAATTATTTGTTTTAAAAGCACGTTGCGTTGCATTGTTTTTTTGTCAATAATTAGATGCGTTTACAAATTACTTTTGTTGCATATATAAATAACTTAAATTGTAAATTTTCATGTATTTCTAATGTTCTATATAAATGTTTTACAATTAAGTTTATTTATTACTTATTATTTGTTTATTAAATGTATCGTATTTTTTTGTTTAAAAACATGCTTTTTCACACTTTTGTTTAATTTTCATTTTATTTTTTTACAATTTTATGAACTTAGTAAAATTTGTGTTAATTATAACTTTATTTTTAATTTCCCGCACGACTACTTCACACATTAACTATTTTTCCGCAACTCAACTGCACTGTTTCACTATCTTTTTCCAACTAACTTTTTAAAACTTCTTGCTGTCTGTACAACTTCACAGAAAAGCCAAAATGAAAAACATAACTGTTTCCGCATTCCTAACATATTTGGCATTCCTTATGTTGTTCTTGTGAGCGAGATGATACACGCGCATAATTGTATGTATGTGTGTGTGCATAACCATAAGTTATTGTAAAAAAATCTCTACACAAGCTGGTAGTTGTGTATGTTAAGTATGCCACGCAATTACGAGAGTTTATGTTTTTGAGTGAGGGAGGAAGAAAGAGAGAAGCAACCTATAAATACACACGACAATCCGTTACATTTTTTTTCCCCCTCCTTTCTAGAACGTTCTTTTGTTTACTTTATTGTTAGTACGTAAATAACAAACAACATGTAGATGCGCGCAATCCGTTACATTTTTTTCCCCTCCTTTCCAGAACGTTCTTTTGTTTACTCTGTTGTGAATAAAAAAAATCCCTAACAACGAGAATGAGAGTTGTTGTTACTAACAAAAACTGAGGAATTTCAAGAATGTTGTGGCGTAAATGCAATGGGTATATAAAGTAAAAACAAAACGTAGTAGGGGGGGGGGGCATACATAAGTGGTACAGTTATATGTTCTGCTATGTTGGTTGGGGCGAAAGTTGCAAGGTTTTGGGACGACAAGAAAATTGTCCTTCTAAATCCGTAACAAACCTGCTTCAAATCAAGATCATCGATATAGGATTTGAACAGGCAGGATTTAGGCGCGTTTGAATTTGCCTAAAAAAAAAAATTATGTTCAACGTGTGGCTCGACCCACGAAGCCGGGCAATAATAGGAAAGAAGAAAAATGTATATATGTGTAGTTATGCGTGTGGCACGACCCACGAAGCCGGGCAATATTTATGTACATGCAACTATTTAGTACTAAGGGCGTATATCTGAAGCGTGGAATTTCCCAACATACTTTCCCTGAAGGTCTTCGATTTCATAGAGGGAGTTTCCAATTTTACTCCTAATCCTACATTTGATGAACTTAGGGTTGAATTTTGAGTTAAGGCCCTTCTTGAAATCGCTCAGGGAATGGTTTTACCTGAAAACTTCCTGCCTAAGGGTACAGAGAGGATAATGTTTTTGCTTAACCGGTAGGGCATCACCTGTGTCTATATGGTGTTTCAAGAGGTAAGTACTACCGAGACCGAGTTTTTCATACGACGGAAATCTGAATATAGTGTCAAGTTTTAGTTTTTGTTCAGGAGAAATTTCGTGAAAGATTGAGTCTGTTTTCTGATCTACCTCTAAGAAGTTAATTGAGGGAAATATCTGAGGAGCAATTGCGAAAGCTTTCCAAAAATCGATGCCAAGGTAAGCTATCTGTGATAAGGTCGGTACAATATAAAAAACAATTGATTTAGTAACTCCTTTATAAGTTACCGGAAGTGTGCAATGTCCTAAAACTTGGTTTCTCGAACCGTTTGCAGTGGTTATGCTTGATCGGATCTTTTTGTATTGTACGTTATATTTAGACAAGAAATCCTCGCTTCCTTTCCCTAAAACTGTTACATTCGCTCCTGAGTCTAGAAGACCTAGCAAATTCTCATCGAAAATTTTTATCATTGCAAAGGGTCTATCATCGTGAAGTTCAGGCAAAAGTGTGGTTTCAATCAGTTTTTTATACATTCTTCTTTTCCGATAACGCTCCCTACATTTAAGGATTTTGCGAGAAATTTCGCAATTTGAAAGTCTAGGTGGTGAATTATGGGTATTATTAGAAAGTTCGGGTAATAAGTTACAGGTATTATTATTACATATTAGAAAGTCTGGGTATTGATTGGATATCCGGTTCAGACAGCTTGCGAGGTAAGTCCATCTGTGACGGCTTACTCTCAATGCTGGATAGAAACTCGGGATTTAGTTTTTGGAACGAGCATCCCCGGTTGCCCACTCGCTCCGTTGCCTGTTTTCCGCGTGGGGACCCTTACATTTAGGAGTGGTTACCCCTCTTTGTCCGCACTTATAGCAGAAAACATGCCGAGTCTCATCGGGACAATATATGTAGCTATGACCGAATTGTAGGCAATTCCAACACTTGATTTTGGAATAATCGCCTTTTACCCAGGTCCTACCTATTCTGAGGGCCTCAATTTGGGGATCGGATTTCACAATTGGATCTACCGAGTCTTCTTCCACTGAAATTTCATTAACTTGGCGCTGTCTATTAAACGGGACTGATTTGTTCTCCGCGAGAACCTTTTCCGCCTTCCTAGCCAAATCACGAAGGGTTCCTAATTCTCTGGGGTTAGAAATAAATAGCATAACCTTGAGGTCAGCGTGTACGTTTTTCTTCAATATTTCAATTAGCGATGTGTCTGGCAAGGGAGTAAATAAGCGCAAATTTAACCTAACTATGAACGAATGGAAGTCGTCGTAGCTCTCTTTTGGGAGCTGTTTCCGAGAAGAAATCTTAAGTAAGATTTCATGATCGCTTTCTAGTGTTCCGAATTCGCTAGTTAGCGCTGCCTTCAACATTGGGTACGTAGCCCTTTGGTTTTGTTTAATATAATCCCAATAAAATGTTTCGGGCTTGCCCTTCAAAAATAAATGGAAATTGGACATTAGGTGGTCATGGGGGCACTGAGATCGCTCAGTCAACGTGTCTACTTTGAACAGAAAATCGGAAATACTGCTCTCGCCGCTGTATGATACATTCCAGTCTTTTAATTTAAAATTTGGAAGTGAGGACGCATATGAGTATGAATTTGCCTGCGTTGGCGGTCTAGCACTAGTCCCTGGTGAGCCGGATATTTCTCTGTCGCTACGACCTACTGACTCTCTCAATGAGCTAAGCTCTCTTCGGAATTCATCTTGCGTGTTCCTCAGGGCTTCTTGGAAGTACGTCATCAAACTTTCCATTAAATTTTCATTTGAAGGTTGTGGATTGCCTTCACGGTCTGTCTCTTGTGTCGCCATTCTACTGGTTTCTTTATCTAATGTGTCAGGTGTTACCGTTTCGATCGGGGCTATATTTATGCTCGGAAGAGATGTGCTAAGAGGTTAAGGAGTAGTATCAGCAGAAGCTGATTCTTCTGAGTAGTCGGAAGCAAGTGATCGTCATACCGACGAGCCTCTATATGCCTTTATGCTACTCTGCGAATCTTCAGACGGTTTTCTACCTAATGGAGTCGAACCTCTTCCTCTACCTTTGGACAGTGACGAACTACTAACTACCGATTTTGTCTTAACTCTTGACGGTAAGACAGCTGAATCTGGGCCTGAAATTCTACGCGACAAATTTTTAGATGTGCTTTGTCGTGTGTTGGGCCTGTGCATAATGCACCAATCAACTACAGAAAGAAAAAAGGAATCGCGGCTACTTAGACAAATAAATTTCCAAACCAAAGAGAAAAATAAACAGGAGGCAAATGTTTACGGTGTTTGAATCACGAGTGGTGTGAACCGAATTAGGAAAGAAAAGGACAAAAAAAAATTTTTTTTAAACAAAATGTTCAAAGTGTTGAAGTTGTACAGGACATGCGGAAGCTAAAAAAAATTTATGCGCGGTGTTTTAAAATTAATTAAATGTAACCCGACGATTACCGAGTTCAACAAAATTAAAAAGTAAAGCTCAAATTTCAAAAATGTTAAAATGTGAAGTGTTACAAAAGTGCTCGGAAAATTTGTTTGAAAGAAAATAGGAGAAATTTGGAAAATGTACTTTGTTTAAAAGTTTGTTCTTTTCCAAGTTTTTCCTTTTTCCTTTTGAAAAAAATGTTAATAATAATAAAAAAATGTTACCTTTTATATATAATTAAAATTCAAATTGATTGATGTTTTCTGTGTGTGTAATAGTTCATAAAATTTTTGGATGCTAGAAAGAACCTGCAGTGGTACATGTTTCGATTGTTTTGTAAGGAAATAAATTTAAATTGTTCGTAATAAAAAAAAATTTTGAGAAATATGTGTACAAAGGCTATGATAAATACCATGTCTCTCCTTACTCTGTTGGCTAATCAAATCTGTTTCTGTGACAGGATAAGATGTCTCAACAGTTATTTTCAAAATTTTATGTTTCTTCTGTAAGCATTAAAAAAAACTATGTCGTGTTAATATATAATTTCAAACCTGGATTATCTCGCAACATGCCTACCATTTTTAAAAGAGATAGTCAGACAAGGACTTAGATAATTCAGGTTCGTTAAACATTAGGTCCCATGAGCATAGCATTATTGCCGCAATACTACTGACCTCTACTTGGAGTCAGTACCAGACTTGCAATAATCCTTATGATCAGGAACAAAATTTGGGTGGAAAAAAAAACAACGACAAGATTTGTAGTGCGTATCATAGTTTGCATAGCAGTTGAATCCAGTTTAGAAGATTCCAGACTTCAAGACTTATGCAACTGATAGCTAGTTAAGTGCTTACAAAAAAAATTAAATCACGAATAAAAAAAATATAACCATTTCTTCATCTCCCTAAAGTGCTTTAAATGGTTTTATTATTAAAAGAAAATTATTGTCACCCTACGGGTGGCTTTTCGTTGGGCGCCATATATGTTACGCGCCGTTAAATTGCTTTCAAATGAAAATCAAAATTAACGATCCAAATGACCGGTTAAGGGGGTATAAAGCTGGCCCGCTAGCTCATTGAGCAAAATTTCATCTCAACCAGGGTTTGGCACGTAAGCATATAACACACTTCACACCCCTGGAAGTATGTTTAAAAAAAATATTTCGAAAAGGAATCTAAAAAGCACTTAAGGAGGAAAAGGAAGAATTGATTATATTGATATCCCTGAGGAATAATATGGCCAGATGGTTGCCATATAGGGGTACACTTATCCCTTCCCCAACCTATGACTGGCGAAGTACCCTGAATCTAACCTGTCCCGTTTACAAAACAATCGACTACATTACGCTTACCAGCTGTGGTTTCTTCCTAGCATCCATTTAAAAAAAAATTTAGCAACTCATTTTTTTAAAATTTTTGTTATGTAATTCAATTCTCATCTTTTTATTTATTTCATTGTTTTGTTTGTTTTTTTTCTTTCTAAATTTTATAAATGTTAGTGTTTACATGTAATTTGGTTAGTTTATATCTAAAGTAGTATAAAGGAAAAATAAAAGGAAAAGAAGGATCTTATAAGTAACTTAATATTAACTTACTTTACAAACTACTTAATTTACGTGTCGTTGTAGTTACTGGTTGTGATGAGGTTGTTGCAAATTCATGTTGTTGTTCAGGTTGTCATATCTCATGTTGTTGTAGCGCATGTTGTCGTAGCCCATGTTGTTGTAGCGCTTGTTGTAGCTCATGTTGTTGTTATATTTGTTGATTTAGTTTGTTGCTGTGGTCATACTTGTCGTAATTCTTGTTGTTGTTGTAACTGGCTTTTTGCATCTCAGTTATTTATATTATAAATTTTATAATAATAATTTTAGTATGTGTGCAGTTATTTTCTTAAACACCTTTATTTTTGTTTAATTGTTATTTTACACTTTCTTTTTTTGTTAATAATTTTCTTTTTTTACTAAATATTAATAGGATTTTCTTGTAATGCACACATTTATTTCGTTCTTGTTTGCTTTAATTTAAATTGTTTACGGGTACATTCTTTTTTTTGTTGTTTGTTTGTTAATATTTATTAAATATTTGTATTACCCCGCCTTGATTTTATTTAATATGCCATTTTTAGTTTTTAATAAAATTTGTTGGTTTTATGTTGGGTTAACAATTACCTCTGCGTTGTTTCAAGCGTATTCTTTAGGTGTGTGTGTGTGTGTTTTGTTCATTATTTTATCTAGTATTAACTTTTGCCTTGATGTTTTATTATTAACTTTTTTTGAAATTAAAAAAAAAACACAGTTTTGGAAAAATAACTCTTTGGGATCAGAGGCAAGTTTTTTTTTTGTTTTTGGTTTTTTTTCCTTTTGCTAAAATCACCCATAACATTTCGTTAACATGTAATTTAGTTTTGTAATTTTTTGTATAGTTTAGACAAAATTTAACACATGCCAACACTCAACACATTCACCTAGGGGTGCCAGACGTACTGTTTTTAGCAGTACGCGTACTGTTTATTTTCAAATGTACTGTTTTATGCACAAGACCCAAAACAGTACGCAAATGTACTGTTTTTACACCTTGTACTGTTTTTTCGTTAAAAGCTTATCTATATATGGGTCGTTCTTAAAAAACATGACCATTCTGAATTTTGTAATTTTTAAAAATTAAGTTGGCCAAATATATTTATAATTGGCCTCATGTGGTTACGGATCTTATCAACAATAGGAATCCATAACCAGCAGTAATTTTTTAAATTTTTGGAGTTTTTGTTACTGTTTAAGTCACAGAGTGGACCGGTAACAGAGGGGACAAATTAACTCAAAAATACCATATTTTAGCTTTTTATTAGAATTTTGTAAAATTTATTTGTCCACTTAATTAGTGTACACAAAATATTTATAAACAAATTATAAAATAAATAAAAAATCACTTTACTCACCGTTTTTCAACAGTAACAGAGTTGACACTGAATAAGGGTACGCACCCGGCATACAATTAAGTTGCTTACTCAACCACGCACTAAACAAGACTGAACAGTTAAAAACACATTTTGTTGATTTTAGCTAAGTTATGATGGAGAAGTATAAGAGAAATATACGCGTTATACAGCCTTATGCAAAAAACTTAAAACAGGCTGATAAACCTCTGTTAAGAAAAATTCCTTAAAGTATCATGCAAAAACAACTTTTAGCTTAACATACGTCTGGTAAAGCAATGATAACATCAAATAATTTAAAGCAACTACATACCTACTTTAAAGTGTTGTTACAATATTTTATTGTTTTAACAAATAAAGTTTTGTTAATTTTTGTGTAGATTTTTACATAAAAATTGGATACATGGATATATTTTTTAAATTAATATATTTTTTAATGTAAAAATAAAATGTTTTGAAAGCATTCAATGAAAATAATTATAATTGTATGAATTTTTTACATAAAAACGCTTAAGTCGGTTTTAGTGAGTTTTAAATTCTGACTAAAATAAAAAAAGAGTGGACGGGGCTCCAAAGTTTGTATGTAATATGTTTAGGTATGTATATCTTGAAGACTGTTTTTTAGACGATATATATATCAAATAATAGGTATTTTAAAGACCCTTCCAACAATATATAACATAATCTACTTATATGAACCATCTACATAGAGGTCAATGTCGAGAAAATTATTTTTTAATCCTATATTTTTTAAATCCGGAGAAATACATATATGAGTATGTATTTAAATTACAAAATGTAAAAGTCAAGAAACTAAGTTTTAATTCAAGGTATAATATAACAGTGTAGGTAGTATAGATCCAGAGATATTTAAGAAAAATGATGACGTTTCACCATAAAAATTACAATAAATTTGTACTATGCGAAGCCGGTGTTCTGTATACCATATAGGAGAACATCTTATTAAACATAGCTTTTATATGACTTAATATTAAAAGTATAAATTTGATTTCAAAGTATGTATATATACTAAAGTTTGGAAATTATAATTTAAAGAAAAATAATTCTTTTTTTTTTAATTTTTTCAGAACTTATAAATCTGTGATTATAATACCTAGAAACACATGTCATACCTTAAATTAAAGCTTAATGCCTTGGCTATTAATATTAATAATCTAAAAAAACACTTATATAGACATTTTTTAAGATTTTTTAGATATTAAAAAAAAATTTGGGTAAAAAAAATATATATCTCGAATTTAACCCATAGTGGGTCCATATTTTATAATCATGGTATATTTCGTTGGAAAGACATTTTTCATACCATTAATTTGACGTATCATAAATTATCAGACACCGAATAGTTTTTGAGATATAGGCTCATATATTTGCAACTTTGAAGACCCGCCCACTCGAAAATAAGCGTGACCGACAAAGAATTTTTATACTACTTTTATCTTCTCTAAAAACCCTATTTGATGCAATTTTTTATTTTGAGCAATATCACTGAAACCAACTTGTTCCAATTTGTATTTATCTATCTTCTATATATATAAAATTCAATGTATGTATGGATGTATGTATGTATGTAACGTATAGACTCCAAAACGGCTGAGCCGATTTTGATGAAATTTTCACAGCATGTTACTGTGACTCTGGAAGGAATAATGGGGTACTTTTTTTTTTACCACGCCCACTTTTACGCCCACTTTTTTAAAATATTGTAATTGAAGACCAAACCTTTGGACCGATATTTTTGAAATTTTCACAGCATTTAACTGGGACTCTGGTATGATTAATAGGGTACTTTTTTTTACCACGCCCATTTTTACGCCCACTTTTTAAAAATTATGTAATTGCTCCCATATCTTCTATATATATAAAATTCAATGTATGTATGTATGTATGTATGTATGTATGTATGTAACGTATAGACTCCAAAACGGCTGAGCCGATTTTGATGAAATTTTCACAGCATGTTACTGTGACTCTGGAAGGAATAATGGGGTACTTTTTTTTTACCACGCCCACTTTTACGCCCACTTTTTTAAAATATTGTAATTGAAGACCAAACCTTTGGACCGATATTTTTGAAATTTTCACAGCATTTAACTGGGACTCTGGTATGATTAATAGGGTACTTTTTTTTGACCACGCCCATTTTTACGCCCACTTTTTAAAAATTATGTAATTGCTCCCATATAGTTTTTAACAGATTTACTTCAAATTGTATACACATTATATACTTCAGGCGAGGTAAAAATAAAGATTTCTTAAGCCACGCCCCTTTTCACGCCAAATTTTTGAAAGTTTTATACTTTTCGTTCTCTATACAAATTTGTTCATTCCAACGTATTTTTTTTATTTGGTAGTATATTGCTCTTAATACTGTTAACGTCGCCATATAACTATGAACCACGCCTACTTCATCGCCCCCTTTTTTTAATTCAGATACTTACTTATACCACTAACAATGTTTGCTATACAAAATACTTTTTTTGTAATATGTATTTACCTAAAGTTTTATATACTTTTTAACTACATACATTTTTTTATTACCAAATCCCCATTTTTCACCCCATTTCACCTTAAATTATATTGCTTTTAATCTATATATCTTCTATATATATAAAATTCAATGTATGTATGTATGTATGTATGTATGTATGTAACGTATAGACTCCAAAACGGCTGAGCCGATTTTGATGAAATTTTCACAGCATGTTACTGTGACTCTGGAAGGAATATTAGGGTACTTTTTTTTTACCACGCCCACTTTTACGCCCACTTTTTTAAAATATTGTAATTGGAGAGCAAACCTCTGGACCGATATTTTTGAAATTTTCACAGCATTTAACTGGGACTCTGGTATGATTAATAGGGTACTTTTTTTGACCACGCCCATTTTTACGCCCACTTTTTAAAAATTATGTAATTGCTCCCATATAGTTTTTAACAGATTTACTTCAAATTGTATACACATTATATACTCCAGGCGAGGTAAAATTAAAAATTTTTAAGCCACGCCCCTTTCACGCCAAATTTTTGAAAGTTTTATACTTTTTGTTCTCTATACAAATTTGTTCATTCCAACGTATTTTTTTTATTTGGTAGTATATTGCTCTTAATACTGTTAACGTCGCCATATAACTATGAACCACGCCTACTTCATCGCCCCCTTTTTTTAATTCAGATACTTACTTATACCACTAACAATGTTTGCTATACAAAATACTTTTTTTGTAATATGTATTTACCAAAAGTTTTATATACTTTTTAACTACATACATTTTTTTATTACCAAATCCCCATTTTTCGCCCCATTTCACCTTAAATTATATTGCTTTTAATCTATCTATATATATAAAATTCAATGTATGTATGTATGTATGTATGTATGTAACGTATAGACTCCAAAACGGCTGAGCCGATTTTGATGAAATTTTCACAGCATGTTACTGTGACTCTGGAAGGAATAATAGGGTACTTTTTTTTACCACGCCCACTTTTACGCCCACTTTTTTAAAATATTGTAATTGGAGACCAAACCTCTAGACCGATATTTTTGAAATTTTCACAGCATTTAACTGGGACTTTGTTATGATTAATAGGGTACTTTTTTTTTACCACGCCCATTTTTACGCCCACTTTTTAAAAATTATGTAATTGCTCCCATATAGTTTTTAACAGATTTACTTTAAATTGTATACACATTATATACTCCAGGCGAGGTAAAAATAAAGATTTCTTAAGACACGCCCCTTTCACGCCCCTTTTCACGCCAAATTTTTGAAAGTTTTATACTTTTTGTTCTCTATACAAATTTGTTCATTCCAACGTATTTTTTTTATTTGGTAGTATATTGCTCTTAATACTGTTAACGTCGCCATATAACTATGAACCACGCCTACTTCATCGCCCCCTTTTTTTAATTCAGATACTTACTTATACCACTAACAATGTTTGCTATACAAAATACTTTTTTTGTAATATGTATTTACCTAAAGTTTTATATACTTTTTAACTACATACATTTTTTTATTACCAAATCCCTATTTTTCGCCCCATTTCACCTTAAATTATATTGTTTTTAATCTATATATATATAAATGAATGTGTGTCTGTATGTTTGTGCTTAATAGGAGGCCAAACCCTTGGACCAATCTGCCTGAAATTTTTACAGCATGTTACTGTGACTCTGGAAGGAATAATAGGCTATATGAAGTTTTGATTGTACAAACGGGGGTGGCACCGCCCATATAACCCACAAATTTAAATCGCCATATGTATGTAACGTATGGACTCCAAAACGGATGAGCCGATTTTGATGAAATTTTCACAGCATGTTACTGTGACTCTGGAAGGAATAATAGGATATATGAAGTTTTAATTGTACAAGCGGGGGTGGCACCGCCTATATAACCCAAAAATTTAAATCCCCATATTTTGGGCATTTTTTGACCTACATTCGTCAATGATATGTGGTACATATAGTATTGGCATAATTTGGAATACGTACCAGGAGAAAAGTGGGTGAGACCACGCCCCTTTTTAGGAAAATTAAAAATCGTAATATATTCTTAACTACTAGACCGATCGTCATTAAATTTTCACAATAGGATATTCTTACGAAATAATAAATTCTTGGCTATGTAAGTGGACAAAAGGAGCATTGTAATAAATACATAAAAATTAAATAAATAAATGTTTGTAAATATATAAATACGTTTTATTTTATGTTATGACGGGGGGGGGGGGGGGTAGCAAAGCACACCGGGTTTAGCTAGTACACTATACAATTCATGCAATTTTGTATATGTTTAGTTGCCTTTATCTTCGGAAACTAATAACTTTTTAAAATAAGATCAGTCATCTTATCAGTGCCAATATGTCCCATTTCATCATGATACTTATATAAAATGTGTTCTTCCATTTCCTCGGGAACATAAAATAGTAAATTACCGTCCCTCGTTTTTCTATACAGAACACCATTTCTCATTTCGTACAGACTATGTTCGTTTATTTGAAGCTTCTCCTTTAATGAAAACGTACTTATGAAGTTTATAGTTAAAAAAAAAATTATTTTAAAGAATTTAAGGTTTAATTACTATTTTAAAATATTTGTAATAAAATAAATTTAAAACATAATTAATATAATATTTTTATATAATTTATTAATTATATTTTTATAAAATTATTAAATTTAATATATTATTTAAGTAAATAATTAATTTTTGCATATATATATATATATATAAATTTATAACTATATATTCATATATTTCTATTTATATTAAATTATGACATAAATAATATAAAATTAATAATTAATAAATAATTTATATAATAACATCAAATATAGTTATCATACATTATTAAATAATTTTTTTAAATAAATTAATTTCTTCATAATAATTATATAAATAATTAATAATAAAGATTTAATAACATGATATTCTTAATTGAATTTGAAATTTTTTTTTAGTCTAGATTAATAGATATCTATTAATTAAATAAATATTTATATACTAGCTAAACCCGGTGTGCTTTGCTACCCCCCCCCCCCTCGTCATAAAATAAAATAAAACTTATTTATATATTTACAAACATTTATTTATTTAATTTTAATGTATTTATTGCAATGCTTTAAACGAGACCATGCCCCTTTGTCCACTTACATAGTCAAGAATTTATTATTTCGTAAGAATATCCTGTTGTGAAAATTTAATGACGATCGGTCCAGTAGTTAAGACTATATTACGATGTTTAATTTTCCTAAAAAGGGGCGTGGTCCCACTCACTTTTCTCCTGGTACGTATTCCTAATTATGCCAATACCATATGTACCAAATATCACCGACGTACTTAAAAAAATGCCCAAAATATGGCGGCTTAAATATGTGGGTTATATGGGCGGTGCCACCCCCGTTTGTACAATCAAAACTTCATATAGCCTATTATTCCTTCCAGAGTCACAGTAACATGCTGTAAAAATTTCAGGCAGATTGGTCCAAGGGTTTGGCCTCCTATTAAGCACAAACATACAGACACACATTCATTTATATATATATAGATTAAAAGCAATATAATTTAAGGTGAAATGGGGCGAAAAATGGGGATTTGGTAATAAAAAAAATGTATGTAGTTAAAAAGTATATAAAACTTTAGGTAAATACATATTACAAAAAAAGTATTTTGTATAGCAAACATTGTTAGTGGTATAAGTAAGTATGTATCTGAATTAAAAAAGGGGGCGATGAAGTAGGCGTGGTTCATAGTTATATGGCGACGTTAACAATATTAAGAGCAATATACTACCAAATAAAAAAAAAATACGTTGGAATGAACAAATTTGTATAGAGAACAAAAAGTATAAAACTTTCAAAAATTTGGCGTAAAAAGGGGCGTGAAAGGGGCGTGGCTTAAGAAATCTTTATTTTTACCTAGCCTGGAGTATATAATGTGTATACAATTTGAAGTAAATCTGTTAAAAACTATATGGGAGCAATTATATAATTTTTAAAAAGTGGGCGTAAAAATGGACGTGGTCAAAAAAAGTACCCTATTAATCATACCAGAGTCCCAGTTAAATGCTGTGAAAATTTCAAAAATATCGGTCCAGAGGTTTGGTCTCCAATTACAATATTTTAAAAAAGTGGGCGTAAAAGTGGGCGTGGTAAAAAAAGTACCCTACCTCGCCTGGAGTATATAATGTGTATACAATTTGAAGTAAATCTGTTAAAAACTATATGGGAGCAATTACATAATTTTTAAAAAGTGGGCGTAAAAATGGGCGTGGTAAAAAAAAAGTACCCTATTATTCCTTCCAGAGTCACAGTAACATGCTGTGAAAATTTCATCAAAATCGGCTCAGCCGTTTTGGAGGCTATACGTTACATACATACATACATACATACATACATACATACATTGAATTTTATATATATAGATAGATTTAATTAATTAAATATATAAATATATAATATATCGAAGATCCCACTACTATCATCCACTATCATAATGTTTGTGCACCTACTAAGTGCGTCCACATGTTGCATTCTTTTTCCCGACCTATGTTCTAACTCGTAGTCATAATTCTGGAGCTCCAAAGCCCATCGTGCTATCCTTGGATTCAGTTCCTTCCTGTTCAATGTCATAGCGAGAGAGTTGCAGTCAGTCACGATCTTAAATTTCTTACCCTGGAGGTAAATGCGAAATCGTTTCAATGCATAAATTATGGCTAATGTCTTCAATTCAAAACTGTGATATTTTGACTCTGCGTCGGTCGTGGAACTTGCCATCCCCCTTCTTCTGGAGCAACACTGCCCCAAAGCCTAGTGTACTAGCGTCGCAATGAAGTTCAGTATCACTGTTTGGGTCGTACAATGCGAGCACTGGTGACTCCGTTAACTTCCTTTTAAGCTGCTCAAAAGCCTCCAATTCTTTTTCCCCAAAGAAAAATTTTCTATCCTTTTTTGTCAAATCATTAAAGGCTTTGCCAACATTGAAAAATCCTTCACAAAGCGTCGAAAATAAGAACAAAGTCCCAAAAAACTTTGTACTGAATGCTGTTTATCTGGAAGCGGAAAGTCCTCTATAGCCTTTAGGCCCTTATCGTCAGCTCTTATACCTCAACCATCTATTGTATATCCTTAGTATTTGACCGAAGTTTGCAAAAATTCGCACTTATCGTTTCTTAACTCTAAATTCTTATCAACAAGTCTTATGAAAACTTCCCTCAAAATCTGAAGATGTTCCTCAAGATTATCCGTTGCTACCATAATATCGTCCAAATAAATTATTACCTTATCATTTCTAACCATATCAGCGAAAATCCTATTTACGAATCTTTGAAAAACAGACGGAGCATTTTTCAGTCCGAATGGCATTCTCAAGAACTCATATTGTCCCAACGGCGTTACAAAAAATGTAAACTTAATAGAATCGGGATGAACAAACACATGAATGAAACCATTCTTCAAATCCAATTTTGTAAAATATCTCTTTCCAGAAAGTCTATCCAAAAGGTCATCGATTAAAGGGATCGGATAACTGTCCTTAGCTGTCACCTTGTTCAAAACTCGGTAATCTACACACATTCTCAGTTCCCCTGTCTTTTTTCTAACTAAAACGATAGGTGAAACAAATTCCGATTCGCTCGGCCTTATAAATTCTTTTCGCAAGTACTCATCTAACAATTTCTGTAATTCAGATCGTTCAGTATATGATATCCTTCTAGGATTGCAATTCAAAAGTTTATCATCATTCAAATTTAATTTAATTTCGCTATATACATTGGGTTTAGAAGGACGTTCGAGTCGTACATAATAATCGTTATATAAATTGAATAATTTTTCATGCTACTATAATCGATTCCGTCTCCTACAATTAATGTAAAATTATTCTCTTCATCCAAATTAATTGATAGAATTGCCTTCTCTAAACTGTCAATTTCATCAACGTCAGGACAAATATCCCCGTTACCTAATCCCACAATTACCAGATTTCCTTTTTTCAAGAAATCCTTTCCTAAAACACATTCAAATACCATTGATTCATCAGAAACTACTAAAAATTCCATTTCTATAACTTGTTCATTCAGAACCAGAAAACATTTGAATTTTCCATAAGCATTCAATTTTGATTTATTAATTCCAAACAATGCATAAGTACAACATAAAAGTTCATTCATATTAATTCTATTCAATATACTTGACTTCTTCACAAAACTCACTGGACTACCGGAATCGATCAGGCATTCTAGGAAAAAATTATCATTAAATCTAGAATTCCTGCAAAACTTAAAATACCTTACATATTCATTTTGACCCACAAATTGAACGGCTGCTTTTCATTCAGGACAGGCTGCTACGCGGTGCTCAAGACTTCCACATCCAATGCAGGAAGCCATCTGGCGTTTCGGCTTTTACATTCGGCTGCAAAGTGCCCAAAAGAGTTGCAATTATAACATCTCAGCTTTTTCACTTTCTCTTCACCAAGCTGTTGCTTTAAATTAATTTTTGAAAAAGCCTGCAGAAGTTGGGCTTTGTTAGTATAACACTGCAAATAGCCTAAGCTCTAAGCTGCTCATCAGCTATGTCCTTGATGGTGTTATCGATCAACTCGTCATCGGCAAGACAATTTTATCATTGTAGTGATACGTGATTCAAACTTTCGTCGAATCATTAATTTATTTTCCTTTGTGCAAAAAATTTCCTTCATTTCAACCAGTATTTCTTCCGAGCTCTCGTATACGAAATTTGGTTTCGAGTGCAAGCATGTCTGAGCTTTTCCTTTCAACTTGCACATTAATAATGCCTTCGCTGTATTTTCATCCACACAATATACATATGTACGTCAACTATACTTTTGAACTAAGTAATCCATTATTCTGGCACTAACCCACCATCGTAATCTGGTAACAATTTTAATATGCTAAAAGATGCACTCAGCTTATTTCTGGTCGTATTTGAGCAGATTCCTTCATCATTTGATGCACACACACTCAATGTATCTTTGTCCCTGTCATTTTCAACAGCATTTTCCACAGTTTTATTTTCACGTGTTTTAATATATGAAATAACGCGATCTTTTTTAACAAATCATTTTCTTTTCCTAACAACTCTTTTTCACGCTCAACAATTTCCAATTCTTTTTTCAATAGTCTTCCAAGAAGCTCAAAATCGTTTTTTTCTTTCATTTGTGGTAGATTTCGATCATTTGTCTCACACTCATTCGTAGCTCCTTCATTTGTCTCTCGTTCTATTTCGCACTCATTTGTCTGACGTCTATCAGCAACACAATTTCCAGCATTTTCATTCATATCGTCACTTTGTTCAATCATATCGTCTCCTGGGTATTCCCCTCTTTTTCCACCGGTACTTCATTCAATCTTAACATAAGGGCGTTCTTTGTACCTGTCAAAGGCAAGCCAAACAAAAATGTTCACAAATTTCTTAAGTTTTTTGTTTAAAATTTTTATTTTCAATCAGTTTTGTTTTTCAATTTAATTTATTTAATTTTCTTTATAAAGGTAGTTTTCTATCGCCCATGTTCTGAAAAACGCAAAACGCTTAAAATTGCCGTTTTCAATATGAATTTGTATTTGAAAACGCCAATTTTATGCGTTTTGCGTTTTTCAGAACATGGGCGTATATTTTTTCACTTCACCGTATTTGATTAAAAAAATAATTATTTCGGTATCCCACTTCTGAGATTTTAGGCGCTTTTAAAATAAAACAAGTCCGTGTTTTGACAACAAGTTTATTAATGAATGCTCTTTCAAGTTGGTTGATCTAGGCTAGATGCCAACTTAGCCCTTTTCGGGCTAGATTTAACCCGATTTTAGTCACTCAAAACGCGAAAAAAGAAAATTGGCCCTAAACTAAAAAACGCGTAAATCTAGCACGTTTTACAATTATCTTTTAGCCCGTTATTACTTTTTGCTTGATAGCCATATTATAGCCATTTTAGTTTTTTCGTACTTTTTCTTCCTTTAATATAATAATATAGAAATAATGCTATTGGTAATAACCCATTTCTTAAACTGTCCAGTTTTGCCATACACATATTGACATATCCGTACTCAAACGCAGAAGTTGAGAGGAGTTTTAGTGTCATGAATTTATTCAAAAATAAAATTAGAAACAAAATGTCATAAAATACGTGTAACAGTTTAATACACATTAAATGTAGCCTAAAAAGAGATAATGTATGTTGTTCAAACTACAAAATACCTGAGGAAGCGTGCGCAAAAATTAATTAGAATGAAACACATAAAAAATCTAAATATTTTATTGATACTGTCTTATGGACTGAAAATTATGATGAACAAGAAATCGAAATTTTGTTCAGTAACGACCAATTTTAAATGTATACTATTTAATACCACATATGTATTTAATCTACGTACATATGTACCTTATTTATTAAAATGTAATATAAAATGTAATTGAAATATGTATCTCATGGTAGTAATTTTTTTCTAATAAATTATTTTATAAAAATGTGTTTGTTGTTTTGATTTTTAAAAGAAACATTTTATAATTTAGTCCCTTTTCGCAATTTATCGAAAAATTTGACAGGATGTGGCTTTAAACGGATTTTTTTACAATTTAGCCCTTTTTTCAAAAATGTTTATGCGTTTTGAGTCTCAAAAGTTGGCATCACTGGATCTAGCTTATTTTCTAAATATGTATGTGACTTATTAGCTACGTTTGTATTACATAAGATGAAAAGAGACAGATATATACAATATGAAAATTCTAGAACCAATTTATATGTAAATAAAGACCGTTATCCTTAAATACATAATACATTGAGAGAAAAAATATAAATATAAAGAAAAATCAATTAGTGGTACACTGTAAATAAAAGTAATGGGGCTATGCCTATACTACTGCAACTAATAACGTTTTCTTTTCTGGCAAAAATGTTACACTTTTTTCCCATTTCGCACCTTTTTTTAATTTTTTGTGTTCTTTTCTGAAAAAATATCAACACTGCTAAAGTGTAGTGTGTTGTTTTCTATAAATATCACACTATAAATTTAAGAAATGTTGCACCTTTCAGACTCTGTATTTTTAGAGGGGGAGAATCGCACGATAAAACAGCTGACATTTGTTTTGTTTATGAATGTGTATTTGTGTTAAGAAACAAAAAAAAACTGGAAAATATTACTACTTTTTATGTGCTGAAAAATGTTTGGATGACTTGTTGGATTCATCTTCATCATCTGATGATGATGAAAAATTTGATATGATTATGGAAATAAATCCACAACCGCGAGTGAAAGGCTTTGTAGAGAACGTAATTAATGAATACTCTGAAGTTGATGTATGTAAAATTTCATAGGACAATATATCCTACTTCTTATATATGTAATGCATGTTTATATTATAATTTTTATAGTTTAAGAAGAATTTGCGTATTAGTCGGGAAGGTGCCATTGGTCTTTTTGAGAGATATTCATTGTATTATTTCAAGCGATCTTACCAAGGAGCTATTTGCTTCTTCTTTTTAAACAAAAAAACAAACACAGCTGTACATGAATAAAAGTGTTAGAGAAACTTCATTAAACTTCAAAATAAAGATTTTATAAAAAAAGACCGTAAGCTTAAACAATTATTGGAATAGTAAACAATTATAAAAATATAAAGTGCTAGAAGGATCTTAATTTGTTCTGTGTTTTATTTTTTAGGAATACGGTTTTGTCGAAATCACTAGACAACAAATAAATCCTAACAACAAATATGCTTATACTATGTTTCCACGGCACATGCTTCGCTCTCTATTCATGCTTCACACCCTAATCATGTGCGAAACAACTTGCTTCACCATACAAAATTTTAAGAGCGAATCAAGTAGATTCATATTGAATCAACTTGCGAAGCACGAAAAATTGCACTCTTCTCTAATTTTTATCGCAAGTTTATCTGCACTAGCTGTAAAAATTTAATATTATTGTAAACAAAGCAAATTATTTTCTTGTTGCTGGAAGTAAAGAAAGTAAATACGTACGAATGTGTTTTTTTTTTCAAATAAGCTAACTAATTTCCACTCACTTTTGTTTGTCCATTAAAAAAAATTATTTTCCACAAATTATAAATTCTGTTTTTTTATTCTGTTTGTTTATTAAAAACAACTGTCAAATCGAATCAAGTTTTTGGTCATGTAAACAGCAAGATTCATAAACATGATTCAGAGAGCGAAGCAGGTGTTTCAAGACGTCGTGGAAACATAGTATTACATTAGAAAGTGCTCCAATAATTTAGCGATTTTTGAAAATTAAATATGGCAGCTCTTATATTAGAAAGATAAATAATGTTGTCAACAGTGTTGCCATATTTTTTTTTACAAAATCTGACAATTCACAAAAAAAAATCTGTTTTTTTCGAAAAAAATCTGTTTTCGAAAAAATAATTAAAATTTATAAAAACATAACTAATATGTTTTAATAGAACTTCTTTTAAAATGAAAATTAAATAAATTTTTACATAAATAACTTCACAAAAATGTTCAATAAATATTATAAAACAATCCTTTAAATTTTGCTAAAAAGACGAAAATATGGCAGCGTCGGTAGAAAAATTCTATATTAAATTGTTGCAAGTGTGTTAGTAAAAAAAGGTTGGCTGTGTTAGTTTCGGTTATTCATTTCTTGTAGGGTATGCTTACATTAGAAAGTGCTCCAATAATTTAGCGATTTTTGAAAATTAAATATGGCAGCTCTTATATTAGAAAGATAAATAATGTTGTCAACAGTGTTGCCATATTTTTTTTTACAAAATTGACAATTCACAAAAAAAAATCTGTTTTTTTCGAAAAAAATCTGCACCTTCAAAACAAAATTAAATACTATCGCACACATTCTTCAAAAGTGACTCAATTTAAAATTTTTATTTTATGACACAACTAAAAATAAATCACTATTAAATTGCAACTTTATACCAAATGAAATATAAAGAAAGATCTAACTGTTTTTTTAGTAACTTGTTAACTGTAACAAAATGCTTTGATATTTTTCTTATAGATAAACAATTGTGTTGTGTGTTGTTTAAGCATACAAACCCGACAAATTAAAATTTTGAATTGAGTCACTTTTGAAGAATGTGTGCGATATGTAATAAAATGATATTTGTATATATTTAATTCATTTTTATTGAAGAAAAAAAGAAAACAAAATATAATTTTTATATTTGATTTAAAATATATGTATATAAAATTAACAGTAAAAACATAACGTATAGTATTTCATTTAAATTATCAGATACATATGTAAAGAGATCATAGAAAATTAATTAGACATACTTTTGTATGTATTAGTTGTACATATTCTTATTAAATTTAGTTTCCATTTCTTTTGTTTGTACACAATTTTTGCAATTGAAATTTTTTTTTGAAATCATTGGTCCGCAAAATTCCACATAGAGTGGGAATAATAATATTGATTGCTTCTTTGTTTTATTCGAATAAAATTGAAAAATCTGCATTGATCTGTTTTTGGAGTAAAAATCTGCAAGCCTGTTTTGCACTTCAAAAAACTGCAAAAAAACATAAATCTGCACATTTGGCAACGCTGGTTGTCAATAGAAAATAATAAATGGAGAAGTAAAAATCACAGACTAAAGTAAAAATTAACGGAACTTTGTGCAGATAAATTGAAGTTTTTTTTGAAACATTGGATTAGAGATTGAAAGAATTTTTCATTGCTATCTGTGTTGCTATTCGTTCTACTTAGTCTGTGACTAGTTTTATAGCTACCTTTGTTTAGTAAAATTGTTAGTCTGTGGTAAAATTGTAGTCTGTGAGTAAAATAACTTATAAGTTGAACTCTAACTTATAATTTAATAAAAAGACGGTGCTTACAATTGGCAACAGATTCTTTTTCACAGATATAACTTCTTTTCATTTATTAAATAAAAATAAATAGAATAAAATATCTCAAAGTTATCAAATATGGATGACATAAATGATTTCTTTGACTTTTCTAAAGACTTTCAACGAAAAACAGTTCCTCGCGGTTGTGCCTCTGGAACGGTAGCGACTACCGCTGGCACAACGAAGGATTCAAGACAGATTATGAAACGTGAATATATGGGTAAGGAATACTCTGTGGATGTAGCAGAAGCCGAGCGATTAAAATTGGAACAGGTTAGTGTAGTCAATATACGCATATGTATGTGTGTAGTTATATTTTGTAAAAATATATTTAAAAGTTGGACTTAAAAGACGACAATGACCGTTCACGTTATGGAGCCTCTTGTAGTGTTGTGGCTTCCTCCTGCATGGATGATTTAGAGAGTCTGTCAGATTCGGATGATGAAGATGATTGTAAAGGTCCTAATAGAAATCGAGTGGATGATGGGATTTATGATCGTTATCCTTTCGATTTGAAGCGTGATGAAAATTTGCCAATACACGATAAAAGAGAGGAAATTGTTAATACCATAAGAGCTAATCCGGTGGTTGTTATAGAAGGTGACACTGGTTGTGGTAAGACAACTCAGGTAAGTTTTTTTTAATACACCTAATTCTGTTTTTACATGGTCTTTTTTACACGGTTTTGATTTAACATGGTTTCAAAATAAACAAATTTAAAATTTTTCACACGAAATATAATTTAAAAATTTTTGTTTTAAGATTCTCTTTATTAAATTAACAAAATGAGATAAAAAAAATATTTAATTTATCACATGCAAATTCTTCATACGGCCGGCTAATGATAGCGCAGATATTTAACCGTCGACAAATCTTTTCGCATGGCATATACATTTGAAAACATGTGTTTGAACATAAGAAAATAGAGCGTGTTCTAATCGAAAAAATTACATATGTATTTCCACATGTATTTTACACAAGTAAAGTTTATGAGGTCACCAACTATATGTTTTTATTCCATATGTAAAATTTGACATATACAATGTAAAAAACACGTAGTGTATAGTCCCCTTTAATAGTCCAATATCTTTATACATATTTTATGTGATAAAAGTTTTTAAATTATACTAGCTGACCCGGCAAACGTTGTTCTGCATTCAAATTAAATTTTGTCTTTTTCCGCTGCAAAATCGTGACAACAGACGTTGTCCTGTATGATATTTCAAGTGATTAGGATATTAAACAAAGTATGAAATGAAAAGTAAATTATACAATAATAACATAAATTTTTTAAAAAACAAATCGTTTTGATCTAGAATAGATTTTTACTTGGTGTTCCCACTCTCGAACATGCGACATACAATTGGCCGTGGGAGAAGCACGGTTCTTCCAAATTGACGCCGCAAACTCGAAACGTTTGCCCTTGCGATTTGTTGATGGTCATCGCAAAGGCAAGACGTACTGGGAACTGCAAGCGTTTAAATTCAAACGGCATGTCCGTTGGAATCATTGGAATGCGTGGTAAGAGTATAACTTCACCTGCTGCCTTGCCATTTAGTATGGTTGCTTCAATCAAATTTGGAAACAATTTTTTGACTGAAAGTCTTGTGCCATTACACAAAGTCGGTGGCTTCAGATTTCGTAGAAGTATAATAGGTGAACCGACTTTCAGGACTAAACGATGCGGTGGCAGACCGGGGGATCCAAAGAATTCAAGAATTCAGTTGGATAATTGACTACTTCATCTTGATTCAAAACGCTATCAATCGATGTATATGTTGTAGGTTCTCCTGGCAGTTTTTCTTGAATTGCAAAATTGATTTCGCTGACGTGTACATTTTTCGGTGCCAATATTGCGCGTTCACTTAAGTAATCATTGCGTTGATAGTGTTGAACAATATTCGGAAATACACTTTCAATCAATTCTTCTTTCGATTGTAAAAGTGTACAAAAGTTGTTCTGGAATGTGATCAAACCGGTATCATCGATTGGTATTTTGCCTTCCCCAATGTCCAACAACTGCTTCGAAAACGCCGCTGCGGATCGACCATTTTGCAATTGGACTCGCATGTTGATGGTAAGAGTCACCCTTTGAACATGTCTCGACAAAACTGACGATTTTATACATGCGTTTATTTCGTCTGCAGGAGTTGATCGAGGAATGACTGGCAAAGTTTGCCTAATATCGCCGGATAATAATACTAATGTAGTTGAGGTTGAAGCGCAGTTTTTAAATTTTTAAACTTTGTTGCGCGACAGTGCTTTGACAGCTGATTGTCAAATGTACAAATGTACATATGTACATAACTATGACAACTAGGGTTACCATGCTTTTAATAAAGGATTACATCAAATATATGAAATGTCGAATTTAATGTTGATGTAGAGCAATATGTAGTTGAATATGCATTTATTATACAACTTGATACATATTTTGTTAAAAAATTTACATATTATAATGCCCCGCCAAAAAGTTGTTGGTTTTGGCGTAAATCTTGCATTGTTCTATTGAATGCTTCTAATGACTTTTTGTTAGCCATTGGGCACTCATCCCATAGAACTATTGCAGCTCCTCGCAAAACGTTTGCCATTGCTGAATTCCTCGTTATGTTGCGTCAAAACAATAAGAAAAATCCGAAAAAATACGTGAAACCAAACAGAATTAATGTTTTTTTTTTGTTTTTGCAAAACGCGCAAAGATATACACATTAAATTTCTTATGTGCACCCTCCACACAGACCCCAATCACCCCTGAAAATTTCATTGAAATCGGGCAAACCGTCTAGGAGGAGTATGCGAACAGGAAGTTTTGCCACTTAATTTTATATACATAGATTCTAAATGCTATTATGAACTCTATGAAATGAAATGTTGCATTGCATACTGCGTTTATCAAAACATAAACGCAGAAATATGTAGGTACTTATGTTCACATTACAAATTTAGGGGAAATTTGATGAAATTTAACTTAAACCCTTAAACGAGCTTAACTTTAATCTTAGTGTTTTAAAATCTAAATGAGTCGTAACTCAGGGGCCAAATTACCGCATTCGTGATCGAATGAGCTATCGTATCGAAAAATGATTTCGATATCGGAATTATGATAAAATGTACTAAATTTCTTGCTCGAATAAGAAAATTACGATCAATTTTACTCGATATCGAATGCGGTAATTTGGCCCCAGCAGCTCTGGGTGGAGGAAGAACTCACGCGTCATTGCCATTATCTTTTAAGGGTAATCAGGCCGTCATTGTTTCGCTGCCTTCGTGAGTCTTGCGACTCACTCGCATTCATGGTGCAACTATACAAGGTGAGTGCAAATCGACAAATACAACACAAAACAGAAACAACAGGCATTTTGTTTGTGTAAAATAATGTACTACTGTCAAAAATACTTGAAAATGTATTACTTTTGACATAAGTAAATTGTAAACAAAGTCAGTCAGCTGGGCTACTGCACTCACCTTGTATACTTACACCATGCTCGCATTGGTTAATGTTTGGCGTCGTATAACTGTACCACGTTACAGGTTCTCGAAGTTGCATTGACCACAGTGATGTCAGATGAAATTTTTAAAGTTCCCTACGTTTTGATAAAAAATCCCCACATTTCCCTACAACACCAATTTTTTCCCCCTACAATTTTCTCTACCTTATATTAGTTATAAGTAAAACTTAAAATTTATTAATAATTCAAGATATGTAGTAAATTTTATTTACTTTAAACAAAAAATAATAACATACATTTTAAAAGAATTTTAGGTAGTTTCAGTTAAATACAAAAAAAAATATCTATATCTATATATATAAAATTCAATGTATGTATGTATGTATGTATGTATGTAACGTATAGACTCCAAAACGGCTGAGCCGATTTTGATGAAATTTTCACAGCATGTTACTGTGACTCTGGAAGGAATAATAGGGTACTTTTTTTTTACCACGCCCACTTTTACGCCCACTTTTTTAAAATATTGTAATTGGAGAGCAAACTTCTGGACCGATATTTTTGAAATTTTCATAGCATTTAACTGGGACTCTGGTATGATTAATAGGGTACTTTTTTTTGACCACGCCCATTTTTACGCCCACTTTTTAAAAATTATGTAATTGCCCCCATATAGTTTTTAACAGATTTACTTAAAATTGTATACACATTATATACTCTAGGCGAGGTAAAAATAAAGATTTCTTAAGCCACGCCCCTTTCAAGCCCCTTTTCACGCCAAATTTTTGAAAGTTTTATACTTTTTGTTCTCTATACAAATTTGTTCATTCCAACGTATTTTTTTTATTTGGTAGTATATTGCTCTTAATACTGTTAACGTCGCCATATAACTATGAACCACGCCTACTTCATCGCCCCCTTTTTTTAATTCAGATACTTACTTATACCACTAACAATGTTTGCTATACAAAATACTTTTTTTGTAATATGTATTTACCTAAAGTTGTATATACTTTTTAACTACATACATTTTTTTATTACTAAATCCCCATTTTTCGCCCCATTTCACCTTAAATTATATTGCTTTTAATCTATATATATAAAACTAGCTAAACCCGGTGTGCTTCGCTACCCCCCCGCCCCCCTCGTCATAAACTAAAATAAAACGTATTTATATATTTACAAACATTTATTTATTTAATTTTAATGTATTTATTGCACTGCTTTAGTTTAGTGGGCGAGGCCATGCCCCTTTGTCCACTTACGTAGTCAAGAATTTATTATTTCTTAAGAATATCCTATTGTGAAAATTTAATGACGATCGGTCCAGTAGTTAAGACTATATTACGATTTTTAATTTTCCTAAAAAGGGGCGTGGTCCCACACACTTTTCTCCTGGTACGTATTCCTAATTATGCTAATACCATATGTACCAAATATCAGCGACATAGGTCAAAAAATGCCCAAAATATGGCGACTTAAATTTTGGGTTATATGGGCGGTGCCACCCCCGTTTCTACAATCAAAACTTCATATAGCCTATTATTCCAGAGTCACAGTAACATGCTGTAAAAATTTCAGGCAGATTGGTCCAAGGGTTTGGCCTCCTATTAAGCACAAACATACAGACACACATTCATTCATAGATTAAAAGCAATATAATTTACGGTGAAATGGGGCGAAAAATGGGGATTTGGTAATAGAAAAATGTATGTAGTTAAAAAGTATATAAAAATTTAGGTAAATACATATTACAAAAAAAGTATTTTGTATAGCAAACATTGTTAGTGGTATAAGTAAGTATCTGAATTAAAAAAAGAGGGCGATGAAGTAGGCGTGGTTCATAGTTATATGGCGACGTTAACAGTATTAAGAGCAATATACTACCAAATAAAAAAAATACGTTGGAATGAACAAATTTGTATAGAGAACAAAAAGTATAAAACTTTCAAAAATTTGGCGTGAAAAGGGGCGTGAAAGGGGCGTGGTTTAAGAAATCTTTATTTTTACCTCGCCTGGTAAATCTGTTAAAAACTATATGGGAGCAATTACATAATTTTTAAAAAGTGGGCGTAAAAATGGGCGTGCTCAAAAAAAAGTACCCTATTAATCATACCAGAGTCCCAGTTAAATGCTGGGAGTGAGTTTGTACAATCAAAACTTCATATAGCCTATTATTCCTTCCAGAGTCACAGTACCATGCTGTAAAAATTTCAGGCAGACCAAAATACTTTTTTTGTAATATGTATTTACCTAAAGTTTTATATACTTTTTAACTACATACATTTTTTTATTACCAAATCCCCATTTTTCACCCCATTTCACCTTAAATTATATTGCTTTTAATCTATATATATATAAATGAATGTGTGTCTGTATGTTTGTGCTTAATAGGAGGCCAAACCCTTGGACCAATCTGCCTGAAATTTTTACAGCATGTTACTGTAACCCTTTAAGGAATAATAGGCTATATGAAGTTTTGATTGTACAAACGGGGGTGGCACCGCCCATATAACCCAAAAATTTAAATCGCCATATTTTGGGCATTTTTTGACCTATGTCGATGATATTTGGTACATATGGTATTGGCATAATTAGGAATACGTACCAGGAGAAAAGTGAGTGGGCCCACGCCCCTTTTTAGGAAAATTAAAAATCGTAATATAGTCTTAACTACTGGACCGATCGTCATTAAATTTTCACAATAGGATATTCTTAAGAAATAATAAATTCTTGACTACGTAAGTGGACAAAGGGGCATGGCCTCGCCCACTAAACTAAAGCAGTGCAATAAATACATTAAAATTAAATAAATAAATGTTTGTAAATATATAAATACGTTTTATTTTATAAAGAGGGGGGGGGGGGGGTAGCGAAGCACACCGGGTTTAGCTAGTACATATATAAAATTCAATGTATGTATGTATGTATGTATGTAACGTATAGACTCCAACCCGGCTGAGCCGATTTTGATGAAATTTTCACAGCATGTTACTGTGACTCTGGAAGGAATAATAGGGTACTTTTTTTTTTACCACGCCCACTTTTTTAAAATATTGTAATTGGAGACCAAACCTCTGGACCGATATTTTTAAAATTTTCACAGCATTTAACTCGGACTTTGTTATGATTAATAGGGTACTTTTTTTTGACCACGCCCATTTTTACGCCCACTTTTTAAAAATTATGTAATTGCTCCCATATAGTTTTTAACAGATTTACTTCAAATTGTATAAAACTTTCAAAATTTTGGCGTGAAAAGGGGCGTGAAAGGGGCGTAGCTTAAGAAATCTTTATTTTTACCTCGCCTGGAGTATATAATGTGTATACATATATGTATATAATACATATATTAGCATTTAGAAATATAATTTAAAAATTTTTGTTTTAAGATTCTCTTTAATAGTCCAATATCTTTAGATTTTATGTGATAAAAGTTTTTTAATTATATTCTAAATGCTATTATGAATTCTATGCAATGAAATGTTGCATTGCATACTGCAATTACGAAAAAGTGATAGAAAATATTATCAATATTTTAGTAATTGTTCAAGCTTAAGGTCTAATGATAGAAATTATTTCAAACATACTCATTCATTTATTTTGCGCTAAGATTTCGATTTTCTATCATCATCATATGATTAAATTTTTGGATACTATAGCTCATCGTATCAGCAGAGATTTTCAGATATTCATTTTTTCTGCTTACACTAAATTAAAAAGTTTCACTAATAACAAAGCAATTTGATGGTAAGTATGGCATTTTTTTTTAATAATTAAGGATCTCTTTTGACTATCTGTCACTCACTGTAAACTTTTATTATATTTTTTTGAGCAATATAATTCTAATGTTTATCTATTTATGTAAAATCTCTAATCTCAATCAAGCTTACTAAGCATAGATAGAGCGTTATTGATAACAAATAATGTCTTAAATGTTTATTAAAATAATACTGTATAGTTTTAAATTTATCTTCATTTATGTTATCTATACCCAGCTGATTTGTGATTTAATTTTTTAAGTCTCAATAAAAATCTAAATTAAATAAAAAAATTATGGCAGGGGATGTGTCCACCATTTGCATTTTTAGCCAAACTTCGTGCAATGAGAACGAAATAATCAATAATAACTATCTATTTTGAATGCCTACTTTAAACTTCCTTTTAGCCTCTTATATTTTCGGATTTTCAAAATGTATATAATGAATTGTCACTATCATTGAAATCTATACATATAGTTTGAAATAAAAAGACATGTATTTTTTGTTCGAAGAATATACGTAATAAAATGTACATATGTATGCATTGTATTTAAAAATGATATCTGTGTTTTACACAATATATTAACATTAAATAACTAAAGAATAATATATTTAATATAAGCATTTCTTTACGAAACACATTTAAAAAGCTTTATTTGCAATTTATTAATGTTGGTAACAATTTCATATTCCTACAAAAATTAAATAAAATATGGAAAAGATACGAAAGGCATTAAATAACTAAAGAATAATAGTATATAATAGTATGTATAATAATAGTATTTAATATAAGCGTTTTTTTTTACGAAACACATTTAAAAAGTTTTATTTGCAATTTATTAATGTTGGTAACAATTTCATATTCCTACAAAAATTAAATAAATTATGGAAAAGATACGAAAGGCACTAGTAGCTTGTTCAATTTTTATTTTAGACGAACATATAGCGGGGTACTCCATAAGTCATTGGAGAAATAACTTACATTAATTTCCGATCGTACGAGCTATCATAGGTGATTTTATCACGGTATAAACTTGATTTGGATATAATTTAAATCAGTCATATATAATGCAGGCTTTCAGGACTTTTGATGAATTCAAGTACATACACAAATTTAATAGTATATGTCAATTTTTTGCAATTACATTCTATGAAAATCGTTTCGGAAATTCTTTAAAAAGTAACAAATTTGTATTGTTTGTATTGTACATGGCTCAAAGCTTATTTTGTGCAGTGCATTTCTTTCGTTCGTTCTGTTTTGACGTGAAAAAACGATTTTTTTTTAGAATTGTATATTAAAATTCTTTTAAATGACAGAAATTTCTGATTTAAATTGATGTTAGTTTTCTTTTTATGGAATATATTTCCTGTAACCTAAGACCTGAAGTGGTCTAAATAATAACTCTAATATGAAATATGACAAAAAAAAAAAATGTGGAAGGGGATATATAGACACGAGACATCTACACATAGTTACGAATAATAATCACCACTTCGATATTTGACAAAAGACTTGGTTTTTTGTAAGAATTATTTGTGGTATCTACATTACTTTGTAGTCTAAATAATAACTCTAATATGAAATATTAAAAAAAAAAATATATATATATATCTATATATATATAAAAGTAAATGTATATGATTTAATTAGAATGTTTAGCAAGAATTTGTAAAGCTTGTTTGGCTGCTGCTTTCTTGGCTTGTTTGGCATTACATCCAAAGCCGTTTGTTGTAAATGATTTGTCCAAACAATTGAAGGTGCATTTTACCATCACATCGGCATTGTCGATAACAGGTGGGCTATATCTAGGCTTTGCTCGTTTATTTTCTTCCAATTTACGCACCGGATCAATAGGAACATTGATGGAGAACTCATCAATTTCAATTTTCATTAGATTGTAAATAACTTTCCAGGTAATATTTAAATCACGACAATCCAAATACACAGCAGCTATAAGTGCTTCAACAATGTCGCCTAAAGCCTTTGGAACATCAACATTTTTCGACAAATTATAGGTTCTTTTTTCGCGTGGCCAAGCTGAAGTTTCACTGTTTCCGCTATTCATTAAATGTTCATCATCCATTGCCACGTCATCGTCTTCATTATTACTACTGTCGTCCTCATCATTTGCATTCAAGATATCATTATTGCAAGGATTGATAGATTCGTGATCTTCCTCCATCAAAATGCGTACTTGATCAGTGACACGATAATTCTGTGTCTCCTGAAAATCGGCAAAAGATGTTATCGCCTCCGATAAAGCCGAATTTTCACAAAGCATGTGATAATGGAATTTATGACGTACGCATATACACCCTAAAGTAACGTTATTGACTAAAGCCATACGCATATCAGTAATTTTACCAGGATTCATATGATGGTATCGCTCGAAAATGTAGCACGTTATCAACATGTCAAGTATGGCATCACCAATAAATTCCAGTTCTTGATAGCATCCGGTCAAACGGTTCGTGGGAAAAGAGGGATGCGTTAAAGCCTGTAACAAATACGCACGATCACGGAAACTATAGCCAAGATTTTTTTCCAAATATTGCCTGTTGATTAGGAAGCCGTCTATCTCTTCTGTTGAAATATTTGTACGTAATTGGTTGCTGCTTAGCTTCAAATCTAAGAGATTATAATTTGGGTTTTGCATTTCCGATTTACAAATTCCGAAAAATTCCAACATCCGGAAACTGCGATGTATACCATAGTTTTTAACACATACTCCTAGTAGAGCTTCTAAGGTATCGGCAATGATTTTATCTCTAATAACTTCCTTGTTTATAAAAATATTCATATCGTTATCGAGATCAATATCAACATTGGCTGCAGCAAGTTCTTGGCTTTTAACGCAGGCCTGCGCAAAGCGTTCCAACTTATCACCTGAACATTTTCCAGAGAAAATTTCCTCATCGGTTAATTGTAGGCTGTAAAAATCTCTTGGACTTATGGTGGAAGCTGCTGGTAAGTGTTCTCTCAATATTTCCAATAGATTTACCGGCAAACTGGCCAGAGGAGGCACCCAATCTGCATTTGGATTGAACAATGAAGTACAAATAATTTGACAAATATTTGTGTCCTTCATGCAATACAGCAGATTACGATTAGAAACCATACGGCCTTTAATGATTGTTAAGAAACCCTCATGCCAACTATTATACTTGTTGGCCAAGTACAACGATGTTGAAAATTTCAAGAATGCGTCACCCAACAGTTCATAACGTTCCATATCGGATACGTCGTTAACTCGCGCTGCTGTTATAGCTGCCAAGAATTCATATTGTTCAGCCGACTTCAAACATTGATCTGGCTCAAAATTTCTTTTCAACATTTCTATTTCGATATTTTCTGCAACTGTGGAGTCCTTAATGGCAAGTTGATTTAAATTCTTATTAAGTATTTCTTCTCTTGTAAGTGGTTTCGAAGTGATTACTGGCATGTCTAATTGAGATGTCGAATATTCAATTTCCTCACTCAATTTTAAATTTTCCATTTCTGGAATTAAACTCATAATGAATTTATAATAGTAATCAATTTCAACAACATATGACTGGTCAGGTTTTCGTGACAAATCTGCTGGTTCCAAATAATTTTTCCATGCAACTTCATCAGTATCTAAAGGATGCACTTGATAGTTTGTAGATTGTTTTTTAGTTGGCAAAGAAAGTAGTACCTTTTTGTGATGCTTTAAAATAGAAATATAACATACAAAAGTTAGAGCTCTATATTGCAATGTGCCGAATAAATTATACCCTTCACCATAGCATGTGCTACATAAAAGAAATGTTGCTGGTTTTTGTGTTTCACAACGATTGTTAAAAAAAGAAATATTTTTGAAAAACTGCAAAATTTTATTTTAGACATTGAGAGTAACGAGAGTGCGATATAAAGGCTGATGAAGGGCATACAAATTTAAAAAATGTAAATTGAACTTCTTTATACATATTACTTTTTACTTTACCATTTAAAATCCAAAGCTGGAAATTTTTGTGAGATGCCGGACATCTAAATTTAAAAAAAATGTTGGAGTTATGTCTTTGGTTAAGAACAAATCTGGTCTTGATCATTCTTAAGGAAACTCAAATTCGAGTAAACGCAGTGTATTAAACAAATTTGCACAGCAACTGAATTGTTTTAAAACCATAGCCGCAAATCAACACTCGTTCGTTCATTATCACAAATATTATTTGAATAAATTGATAGATAGTACAATATAATTGTCAGACTAATAGAAGGTTGGGTGGGTTTCGGCCTGCCAATCTCAGGCTACTTACTACTTGATAAAGAAGTTCAACGGTATATCGTATGTACTATCTAAATAAACTTACCTCTTTTTCTTTCAAAAGATTTCCATCGTCATCAAGTACTCTTTTCAAAGACTCATCAATAAGTAAGGGCTTTGGTGAGTAATTATTGAAATATTTATCCAAATTCAAATATTTATTTATGCGTCTGCGTAAGGACTCAGCATGTAGCATGTAATAGACTCGATGCAGAATTGTGGGCAAGAATAATGCCTTCAACCACATATCGGCCGGATATTTATAGTTATGACATAGTTCTGGTATCAAAATTATTTTGTTAAGATCCTTTCTCTTTTCAGCACTCTTATTGCTGGCATTATTAAAGAAATTTCGACGTTGTGTTAAGCCCTTTACTTCCAATAAAAATTGCCTTTTATTAACTATCTCCATATCGTATCGTGAGGAATAGAAATCGGCATATGATTCGTATTGTCTATTATCGAACGGACTCATTGGAGTAAGATCTTCATGTACTTTGGTAACAACCAAAGTTTCATACTGAATTTCGGTATACCATTTGGTTACAACTTTGTTCAAGTAATCTTGTGGTCGGTATTGTGCATTTTGACGTTCTGCAAGAGTATACGGCCGGCATGGATTCAAATGTTGAAAATTTTTTATTAATTGCCAGTCAATGGAAGATGTTTCGTCTAGTGGTATAATGAGATAAGAATTTTCCAGATCTCTACGATCGACAACAAGAAAATCTTTCCACAGATGCAAGAGATCTTTAAATATCATAGTATGGAAATTTATTAATTGATTCAGTTGCTCTTGATTATGAATAACACATTCTATGGGTTGTTCGGAGATTTCAACGTGCAATTTACCCTGCGTCATGAATAACGGCATTTTAGCCAATTTTGGAAGTTTATTGTTGAGCAGTATTGCGTAAGTAGCCTTCGATCCTAAGTACTTAACTATGTGTTCATTGTACGTATTCGTTTCGAAATCCGTTGAGAAGTTAATTGAATAGGCATATGCTTTTTCCCCTAGGCGTGGTAAAGAACTTTTCAACTCATCTGGACATTGGCGTTCATATATGCGTTTCAATTGTTTTCCAGCCATTTCAACTCTTTGTTTAGTAACTAAAAGAAATATAAAAAAGTTTTGTTCATTCAAGGTAATTATGTATATAAAATTAAAACTAAAATTTTACGACGACGTCGACAACGAGTCCTTGTATTATATATGTATGTATATTATATATGTATATTTAAAATTACATATGGATATAGGAAAATTAGAGGCAAACGAAATCATTCATTAAATATAAGATAAAAAACTATGACGTTAGTTTAATACACTAATACCCCGATTTGCGTTGATTCGATTTGCGTCATCAAAAAAAAGTTGCGTGGCTTCGAATTGCGTCGTTGATGTTTCGTTTTGCGTCGAAAAAATACATAATTGTGGCTTCGAATTGCGTCGTTAATGTTTCGTTTTGCGTCGTTTTCTATTACATTTTGTGCATAGAAAGAGGATTTCCCTTTTTACTTGTTTTGGTCAAACACAAATATATGTTTATGTTGATTTTGTACATGTATGAATCGGCTTCAATTTATTTTTTTACTTTACGTTATCTTTTTGTTGCAATAAATTTTAAAAAATATACCTATGTATACATACATTTATTTATAGTAAAAATTTTAACTTTTCTAAAAATTTTCTTCTTGAACGAATTAACGAAAAATCCATACAAATATATGGAGAAAAGTGATTCGATTTGCGTTGTTTCGCATTGCGTCCCGTTTGGTCGGTCCCAATTAACGACGCAAGTCGGGGTATTAGTGTAAATGATTTCGTTTGCCTCTAATTTTCCTATTATCCATAGATTATGTAATTTTAAATATAATTGGGGGATTCACAAGGTGTCATAAAGTCATATGTCTTAAAATAATAACATGAAAAAATACGACGCTGTGAACAACCCCTCATAATTCAGTGTGCTATTTTGAATATAAATCAGCTGATTTAAAACAAATATAAAAATTAATATTGTTTTCCACAATGCCAAAAATAAGTGAAAAAACTAAAATAATAGCCAGTTTGTACGAAAAATACATTTTAGATGTTGTGATGGCAAACTCAAGTAAATAAACAAAAAATTTTCTCTTCTGATTAATTACGACAGCACAATAAACATAGCAAGCAAAGTTCTATTAATTTAAGACACTTTTTGTTTACAAAGCAACAACAACATTTTTAAACCATTGTAAAATGTTAGAACATTATGACAATATAACATGATAGCACACCTTGTGAATACCCCAATTGTTGCAGTAAAAATGGATTAAAAAATCCAATAAATTACTAACGCAGTGCAGCATAGTAGAAAAACATTGTTTTGTTAATTGTGAAAATAACTTGTTTTATAAACTAAATTAAACTTATAAATAAATTACAATTATTGTTTTTTTTTTAGTTGAACTGTTAATTTTTAAATTTTTGATAATTTTTAGTTAGGCTTAAATAACAATTTAATGAAAATTAAATTTAATGAACTCAAGCCTAACTAAAAATTATCAAAAATTATAAATTTTCAAAAAACTTTTTTTTTAGAATAAAACTTAAAAACTTTTTTGCATCTCAAAAAACTTGCAAAAAAAGGTAAAACTTGACAAATGGCAACGCTGACCATGATACAATCAGCTGTTCAGTGAACAACTGAACGAAAAGAACGACCTAGTTCACTTTTTTCAACTGAACTAAAATGAACAATCACTCAAATGAACGATTAAGCCCAAGCCTAAACCACGCACTAAACAAGACTGAACAGTTAAAAACACATTTTGTTGATTTTAGCTAAGTTATGATGGAGAAGCATAAGAGAAATATACGCGTTATAACGTTTAACAAAAATTTTTCAATAAAATGAGTGGACGTAACAGAGGGGACCAAAACCTGGGGACAAGATTTTTCTTCATAAAAATTATACAAAAAAATTATTTTACATCATTCTTTTCTATATATGGTATTAATATATACAAACTGAATAACAAAAATTGTAAATATTATTTTTTTTCAATTTTATTTTAACTGAAAATAACTATTAAATTTTTATAAATTGGCTCGGGACACAGGTTTTTGCTAAACCTTTGACATTAAAAATATTTTTTAAGTTATTTTCAGATAATTAATTATTTTTTTTTTATAATATAGTTACGTAGAATCGATAATAATTTATAAAAATGCAGATATTTTTCTATTTTCTTTTTGGAGAAACAAAATATAAAATAGTAAAGTCTGGGGACACCAATTGGTCATGTTTTTTAAGAATGACCCATATATAAAAGTGAATGTGTGTCGTTATGTTTATTATTATTAGTTTGAAGTCTATAGACGGCTAAACGGCTGAACCGATTTGCTTGAAATTTTCACAGTATATTTCTGTATGTCTGGAAGGAGCTATAAGCTACTTTTTTTTTTGGAAATTTTAAGTGGGCGTGGTACCTCCCATACAAAGTTAATTTTAAAAATCACCGATTTGCTTGAAATTTTCACAGTATATTTCTGTATGTCTGGAAGGAGCTATAGGCTACTTTTTTTTAGTAATTTCATTACTATACGGGTAGCGAAGCACACCGGGTTTTAGCTAGTTTATATTAAAATTGAAAAAAATATTGATAAAAACAAATTTTTGTTCACTGTATTGCTTTATTAATAAAAGGATTTATTTATCGGGGTTTAATCTACTTTAAAGTTGATTATGAGATCAGTGTTAATGGCTCTAAAGCATTGGTGTCCAAAAAAATTTGTTTGTCCATATGAAATGAATACAACAACAATTGTTTCATGAAATGGACATCATTGCTCTAAAGGCATTTCTAACCATTAAACATTGTAGATTAATATGAAGAATATTAAAAAAACAAATTGGATTTCATAAATATATCGTTGTTTATACAACGTATTATTATTATTATTTCAAAAAAGCTGATGGCACATTTAATTTTAAAGTAGTCATGTTATAGGGGGTTAAGATAAAATGTTACTTGGATTTTTTTCAATAAATGATACTTGATTTTTAAATAATAAATTTCTACACCATGTAAATTGGAACAGCATTATTCTTACTAAAAAATATTGAAAAAGGAGTAAAATTGAGTTGACATTAAATTAAAATTCACTTTTGTAATGTAAATTAATACATATGTATACAGATTGATTTTTTTTTTTTTTTTTTTTTATTTATGTATTTATTTAGTAGTATTTTCAATACTTTTTTCCTCACAAAAATAAATTACAATTATATTGCTATTAAATAATTTTTTATAAAATTCACAATTTTCCTGTTGAAAACGCATATACTTCTCTCATTCTTCACATCATTTGGTAGCATGTTATATAGTTTAAGGCCCTTGTAAAATAAAGTGCGCTGTCCAGCTGCTGTTGATACCCATTGCATTGCAAGTTGGTAGAATTGCGTAGATAATACGGTTGTATTTCACCAACATACTCCAATTGTTCACACAAATATTGAGGTGCATTACCCATTTTCATTTTCTTTATGAAGTAAATTGTATTTAATTTCAGCCTCTGTTGAATATTCAGCCATTTTAGTGTGTCAAGCATGAGTTGAACTGACGTATACCTGTTGCATCTTAAAATAGCTCGCATTGCTCTGTTTTGCAGTTTTTGTAGTCGTTCAATTTGTAGATTTGTATAGCACGAAAATAATATTGTGGATCCATATTCAAAATGTGGTTTTATTATTACATTATAAATGTTTATTGCCGTTAATGTTGACACTTTCGGTCTTAATCGTTTAAAAAACCTATCTTTTTTCCAATTTTCTTGCAAATAAATTCAATATGTTCCTTAAATTTTAAATTTTTGTCAATTACAAAGCCGAGATATTTAATTTTTTCTACTTTTTCTATTTCTGTATTGTTTATTTTCATCACAATTTCACTGTTCATATTTATTTCCATTGCCTTAGTTTTATTTTCATTTAATTTCAGTTTATTCATTTTTAACCATTGGTCTATTTTCGATAAGTCATGCACTACATTTTCGTGACATTGTGCATTATTTTCTGCCTCACTAAAAATCAGAGTGTCGTCAGCATATAACACTATTTCACTTTTCTCTATAATGTTTGGCATATCATTAATGTAAATTATAAATAACAGTGCACCTAATATTGATCCTTGAGGAACTCCAAAGTCATTGTTAATTGCATTTGATTTAACTCCATTCACTTTTGTTACTTGTTTTCTGTTCGTTAAATACGATTCAAACCATTTAAGTTCCTTATCACGAATGCCATATAAATATAATTTTTGTACCAGTATTCCTCTGTCTATCGTTTCAAAGGCTCTTTTAAAGTCTAAAAAAATTGCCAAAATTTTGTTGTTTCTCTCAATTTTTTTCCACCTGTTTATTATATAATTCACCGCCGTTTCGCACGAAAAGTTTTTACGGAAACCTGATTGATATTTCGAGAAAAGTCCGTTTCTTTCCATATAATTTTCTAATTGCATTTTCACCACTTTTTCAATTATTTTTTCGCATGTTTTTAGTGTATTTATCGGCTGATATTCTTCGCATTTTCGCGTACTCTTTATTTTTTCAACGGGAGTCACCATTGTCTCCTTCCACAAGTCAGGAAATATTCCCGTTTTTAAAGGGTCATTTACTATACGTAATATTGCACCTCCCACAAGATTCCAATTGTCTAGTATAATCTTGATCGTCACTTTATTAAAGTCCGGCTTATTTTTCATAACTTTGCACACCTCTTTAAGTTCGTTTATATTTATTTCCTTAAAACTAAATTTAGAATTTGTTGCAGGTACATGACTTATATATTGCACATTTTGTATACTATCTCTAATTTCGCTTACACTATCCACAAAATACTTATTAAATTGAGAAGCAATTTGGTAACTATCTCTATATTCAATCTGACCAAATATGACAGATTGTATCACAGGCCTATTCTTTCTTAGCACTAGGTCCTTAATTTTTCTCCACATTTCTTTTTGGTCTTTGGCATTTTCTATTTTATTTTTCACATATAAATTCTTATTAGAGACAATTTTGTTTTTATACATATTTCTTATTTTTTTATATTTATTCCATGCTTCATTCGTATTCTCTAACTTAGCAATACGATATGAGGAAATTTTCTGTTGCTTAAGAAACATTAAATCGCGAGTAAACCATAGAATGTTATTATGTTCTTTCACTTTAATTTTCTTTGTGAACTTTTGTATAGCACCTTCAATACTTAGGTCAAATAATTTTACATTTTGGTTGTCATTCTTATATGCATCTAATCTTGAATATAATTCTCTACTGAACACATTCTTTTTATATTTAAACTTCTCTATTTCCTTGTATTGCGCCTTATTGTTTGTAGTATATTTCGTTTGTATGTTTATATTGATTGTTTCATGGTCCGAAATTTTGTTATTGTGGTTTATGTGCACAGATACTTTTTGTCTATTTGTTATAATATAGTCTATTATTGTTCTTGTATTTACAAAAACTAATAAATTTAAAACTTTGTATTACAAGGAAAGCAAAAATATTGTAATCTAAAAGGACTTTGATGATATAAAAGATAGAAGAATATGTTATTTAAATTGTATTTTCTATGTACCTTTTTCAAAAACGTTTATAATATATGTTATGATCTCATATTTTTACGTATTTTTTAAATTTTTTGGTTTCTTATTAAATTAATATTACAAAAATGTTATCACATGAATAAAGAGTTATGTTTTCGTTAAAAAATAAAATGTACTGTTTTTTTTGAATTGTACTGTTTTTTTGTATACGATGTACTGTTTTTCCGTATTTCAAATCTGGCTACCCTATTCAGGACCCATGTTTTGTTTGTGAAAATCGAATTATCTTTACGGGACAAAATATTGCATTCACCGATTTAAAACTGTATTCATAATTTGAATAGTTTCAGCAATGGTCTTTTGGACTATTTCGGTAACAGTGTTTTAATGAATAAGGTAACACCTTCTTGACTTTGATTTTGTAGATATTTATTTATTTACAAAATAAATAAAAGAAAAAGCGCAGGGTAACTAGACCATACTGCGCTCAAAATATAACAAAAACAAGATCGGTTATGTTAAGAAAATAAAATTATAACAAGTTAGAGTACTGTGCCGAATCTTAAATACCTAAATGAGAAATACAAAAATACACTGGTTATACATATATCCTTAATCTGTGTTTTTTATTTGGGCAACATGATTTATTTTAAATGTTTAGAAATTGGATCTAATTTTGACTACTCTTAATGCAAACAATCTTTGCTGTGGCTTAAGGGGTGCTCTTGTGAGCAGTAAGATCACCCTTCAGATCAACCTTTGTTCTGCCCTCTGCGGTAAATTTTACATCTAGGTATGCCCACTCTTCGGATCGCTTTAAAGTTCGAATGACACGACCCTCAATTGTGAAGTCTTGTTAAACAACTACTGATCTTTTCTGTTTAGGTTGCCCTTTGATGGACACAGAAAAGCATTTAGCGCTGTTCAATTTCAGGCCACACGAGGAGAGGAATTCGCTTGTACTGCCAAGCAGCTTTTGGAGACCTTTGGGAGTGGAGGCCCAGATCACTAGATCGTCAGCAAATGCGGCAATATTAGAATTTGAATTACCAATCCTGCATCCAATCTTAGACGGGAGTTTTCGGATCAGTCTGTCCACAACTAGATTGAACAGTACGGGAGATAATGGATCTCATTGCTTTACTCCTCTACCGGGTAATAGCATTTGTTCCGAAACCCACGTATCGCCCGAGCGCCGAATGCAGGCAGTTGAATATACTATATGTTTTATGTAATCAATCGACTCACGTGGTAATCCATATGATTCAAGTGTCCCATAAATTGCATTATGAGATACTGAATCAAAGGCCTTACTGACATCAAGTACCGCTATATGGCAGGATGTAATTGATTATATTTGTAATTCGGCACATCCGAATATTGCTCTCTAACTTGTTTTCTTTTTTGTCTTCTAAAAATTTAATAATTTCACTTTCTGGGATATCTATTATTTTCTGTAGAAAGTTCTGCCTTAAATGTAGTTGAGGGTTTTATGCATTTCAAATTTTTACTGGAATAGTATCAATGTATTTAACCTTGAGAAATTTCTGAGCTTATTATTATTTATTTATTAGTATTCAAAATACTCTTGACTTCATATTGATACATAATTTCAAAACATAATAGTTTAGATTGGTTTAGTTCTAAGAGTTTACATTAATCCATTTAAAATGTATATTTCGTTTCTAACAAAATTCACACATATTTTTTTAAAGACATTATTATTGGTTTCATTCTTGATTTCATTTGGCAAAGAATTGAAAAGTTTAAGGCCCTTGTAGAAAAGAGATCTCTTCATTAAAGATGTTTTTACTCGTTGTAGTCTGAAGTTATTGTTGTTTCAAAAGTTTATTACAAAGGAATAAAAAAGAAGTACAAAGAATAGATACAAGAAACTTATTTTAAGAAAAAGGATATTAACATAAAAGTAATAGGAAAAACATGCAGAGTTGTACTTTGGGGATATAATCCAACACTCCCTCTCAAATCTGCATATCCTTCGATATAATAATACATATTCTACATTTCAAAAATTTTTTATTTTAATCCTAAACATTCTACAAATTTCATATGTTTAGCTTTAGTTAAATTTTTAGTAAATATCCGCAGTCATACTATCTGTTGAGATATAACGTATTTCAATCTGGTTCGATTTTACAACTTCTCTTACGTGTTGATACTTGACATCAATGTGTTTAGATCTTCCATGAAGTACTGGATTCTTTGCCAAATGTTGAGCTCCAAGATTGTCACCATATATTACCATAGGTGCGTCATCTGGACAATTAATTTCACCCAGCAATCGTTTCAGATAAACTGCCTCTTTAGCTGCCATAGATAAAGCAACAAACTCAGCTTCCGTGCTACTGAGTGATATATTTGATTGCTTCTTACTTTCCCAGCTGAAAGCACAACCTGCCATAAAAAATGAGTAACCAGTATATGACTTCCTGTCTTCCTCGCAGCTAGCCCAATCAGCATCTACGAATCCTTCTGGTGGTTTGCATGTTCTGGAATAGCACAATTTCAAATCTTTTGTTGCTGACAGATAACGTAGCAAATGTTTCACTGCTTGCCCGTGTTCACTATGTGGATCCTGATTTTTCTGTGCAAGCTTACTAACAGAGTGCAAAATATCTGGCCTAGTACTTATTGCCAAATACATTAACGTTCCAATTATAGACTGGTACCTCTTTGGATCCTTACGTTCACAATTTTCATTTTCACAAGAGATTTGGAAACCTGGATCAAGCGGGGTAGATGCTGGTCTGCAATTTTCCATACCGTGTTCCTTAAGAAGATTCATTATATATTGCTTATGACCAACATTAATTTTACCAGTATCTCCTTCACGATCAATTTCCATACCTAGGAAATGTTTAACTTTTCCATTATCGACTAATTTAAATCTTCCTGCAATTTGATTCTTGATTGCTCTTAGGTCCTCTATGTCGGTGCAGGCAATCAATATATCATCGACATATACTGCAATCAAATTAAATTTATCATCCTTGTGCATACTATATAAGCATGGTTCACTTTCACAAGGCTTAAAACCAATGTCACGAATTGCTGCATCCAGGGTTGTATTCCAAGCACGACCTGACTGTTTAAGTCCATAAATAGCTTTTCTTAAACGTAAAACTTTACCTGGATCACTTTCATTTACAAATCCGTCAGGTTGTCTCATATAAACTTCTTCATCTAATTGGCTATTTAAATATGCTGTGGATACGTCTACATAATGTAAATGGAGTTCTCGTTCAGCACTCAATGCAAAAATCATACGTATGGTTGAATATCTCACGACCGGTGAAAACGTCTCACTGTAGTTGACACCAAATTCTTGGCCACAGCCTTTTGCAACCAGGCGTGCCTTAAAACGTTCCACATTGCCATGTTCATCTTTCTTAAGATTAAAAACCCATCGACTACCAATTGCCTTCTTACCGGTAGGTAGATCAACTAATGACCAAGTATTATTTTCTTCTAGTGAAGAATATTCTTTCATCATGGCTTCTTTCCATTTGCTAAAATATTTACTGCCAATTACTTCTTTATATGACTGGGGTATTTGGACCCCACCATGATCTACATCTGCAAAATTAAGATTGTTGTGTACTTTTTTAGGACGACCAACATTACCTGTACGAATCACTCTCGGTCTACCACGACCTTTTGCTTTAGGAAAATTACTTTGGGGTTGTTGAATTTCTTCTACTTCCAATTGTTCTTCCTCTTCTTCATTTTCAGTTTCAAAACCTAAGAAACCAATTTCAGAGCTGGATTCATATTCTTCATCAGATTCGTCATCGCCACTTTCAGTTTCATCTTGATTATTATTTGTAGCCTCATCATCTTTGACATCAACTGATGGAGTAATCAAATTTGGCATATACGAAAAATCGATGAATTCAGCAGTCGTATTATTTTGGAAAAACTTCTCGCTAAAAATAACATCTCGTTTCTCAACAATTTGCCTCTCCTTAACATCAAACAATCTGTAGGCTTTAGCAGTTAAGGAATATCCAACAAATATGTACTCTTCGCCTTTAGCTGAAAACTTTTTCGACTGTCTCTTGTCCAGTGCCACTGCAGGTGAACCAAAAGTACGAAGATGACTAACATTTGGTTTTTTACCATACCAAATTTCATATGGAGTCTTATCTTTCAATACTGTAGTAATTGCTCTATTTCGGGTGTATACGGCAGTATTTACGGCTTCGGCCCACAATGCCTCATCAACGCCTGCTTGAACAAGCATACAACGCGCCATTTCCACTATGGTTCTATTGGCTCTTTCCGCAACACCATTTTGCTGCGGGGTGTACGGAACCGTAAGCTGCCTCTGAATGCCATTCTCCTGCAAAAATTTATTGAATTCACAACTCATGTATTCTCCGCCATTATCATTTCTTAGGGCCTTTATCTTTCTTTCACATTGATTTTCTACCAGGGATTTGAATATCTTAAATTTCGCCATAACTTCACTTTTGTTTTTCATAAAAAATACAAATGTTCTTCTGGAGTGATCATCAATGAACGTAACGAAGTAACGTGAGCCTCCAATTGACGGTTTATCCATTGGACCACAGACGTCAGAGTGAATTAAATCCAACATATTGTCAGCTCTTTTCTTACAACTTGATTTAAATGGACGTGATGTTATTTTGCATTTCATGCACGTAACACAACTGATGTTCTTTGGTATTTCACTTATTCCAATACCATTTACCGCATTTCTTGTTACCAAATCACTCAAGCCTCTATAGTTAAGATGTCCATATCGCTCGTGCCAACGTACAGCATTATCGCCTGATAAATAAAAATTTGTATGGACTCTTTCTGAAAATACAAATAAATTATTTTGATTTTTTGCCTTTAAAATAATTTCGCCCTTTTCATCCATTATATTAGCTTCATCTCTTTCGAACTTTACAAAAAAACCATTTTCTGTTGCTTTAGCAACCGAAATAAAATTTCCAATCATTTCTGGAACGTACAGTACTTCACGTAGTGTTATTTCGCCATTTTCTGTATTAATCTTCACATCTCCTTTACCCTCTGCTTCGATATAGTTGTCAGACGCTAACATAACTTTTTCCTTTGCTTGTACATATGTTGAAAACTGTTGCCGCTTGCTACACATATGTGAAGTTGCGCCGCTGTCGACGCACCAAGAACTTCTATCAAAACCGCTGCTGTTACACACACCAAGCATAGCGAACGCACGATGTTGCTCTCTCTTTTCACCATCATTTTTTGTTGTACTTTTACAATTTTTTGCAAAATGGCCACGCTTACCATAGTTGTAGCATTTAAATTTTCGGCCGTTAAAATTGTTGTTGTTGCTGCTATTCTTATTTTTACCGTGATGAGTTGATTGTGCTACAAAAGCCTGCTGACTTACAACAACATCATCACTATTTCCCTTCTCTTGTGTTCTACGATCGCCTTCTTCTATTAACTTCATCTTAAGTACATCAAGGATAGGTAATGCATCTCTGGTTTCCATGGCTATAACAAAATTTTCAAACACCTTCGGCAGACTAGACAACAAAATGATAGCCAGTAACTCTTCACCCAACACAATTCCAACTTCAGCCAACTTTTCTGTAGTTTCCGTAAATATATTCAGGTAATCTGCCATCGCTGTAGATTCATTCATACGTAGGTTAAGTAGCTTCTTATAAAGACTCACTTTACGAAGAGGACCGCTTGGCTTATAAACACCTTCAAGTTTCTTCCATGCCTCATGGGCTGATTTACAGCTTTTCACATAATTTAATTGTGATGACTTTACCGATAGCATTATCGTGGCAAGTGCTTTTTCATCTTTCTGCTGCCATACCTCAGCATCCCAACTTCTGGCTTAACAATTTTCCACTTGCAATTGACCATAATTCGGAGTGCACCAAAATACATTGCATCTGCAAGCACAAGGTGTCATAATTGGTATTATCCAATTTATCAATTTGGTACATTGAAGAACTCATCATTATTTAAATTATTTTCAAAAAAAAATATTCGCGACGTACGCTTAATAAAACTTTTCAACTATTCTAGAATTTTCCAATGTTCTAGAACTTTTTTAATTTTCTAGAGCTGGTCCCATAACCTGTTGTTTCAAAAGTTTATTACAAAGGAATAAAAAAGAAGTACAAAGAATAGATACAAGAAACTTATTTTAAGAAAAAGGATATTAACATAAAAGTAATAGGAAAAACATGCAGAGTTGTACTTTGGGGATATAATCCAACAGTTATCAGCATTCCGTAGTGTGTATGGTTGTACATCGCCAACATATCTCACTTATTCGCATAAATAATCTGGTGAATTTCCCTGTCGTATTTTTTGAATCAGTTTTATAGTGTTGAGTGCCAGTCGTTGTTTTATATTCATCCATAGCTCTATTTTGTAGTTTTTGTAATCTTTCAATATGAGTATCAGTGCAGCATGTAAATATTATTGTGGAACCAAATTCAAAATGTGGTTTAATTATTGTATTAAACGCTTTATATATCATCAGGGGGGTTACTGTGTATTTCGATTCGAAAGCAAAAGCTTTCGAAATACAATGTAAAAAGTATACAAATTCGAATGATTTTCTTTTCGAATCGAAATACACAGTCATCTACTCTTATTCTTTTGTTCTTTTTGTATGCTGTTTTTATATTTGAAGCTTTTTTTTTATATACGCCCATGTTCTGAAAAACGCAAAACGCTTAAAATTAGCGTTTTCAATTTGAATTTGTATTTGAAAACGCCAATTTTAAGCGTTTTTCAAAACATGGGCGATAATTAACAAAAACAAACTGCGAAGCTTTTTGGCTTACCTGCAGAAAACACCCAGAGTATTTGGCGGGAATCGAACCCGTAACCCTCTGACTGATTGTCCGGCACACTATCGCCTGGTCTATCGGGACAGCCTAAGTATGCTAAACCTGTTATATTTGGCAGGTTTAGTCCCATTGAATTTGAAACTTTAAATCAACTTTTGTATTTAAGAGTCTTAAATGTTTCCGTTAAAAAAAAAGAAACAAAATAATTCAAACTTCCAAGAAACAAGTAAAGCTAGATTTACACGATTGAAATTTTCTTCAAAATTGGTCTTCAAAATGCTTCAAACTCGTGTAAACAGCAAAATTTCTTCAAAATTTGTTTATTTAATAATTATTAAATAACGGAGATATGAGGTTGTGTTGCATTTTTGCTCATATCTCCGTTATTTATGGACGGATTTTGCTGATTTTAAATAGCAAACTTCTCGAAAGCATGTCTGACAGAATTATTGAAGATTTGGATCCCGAAGATATCTGGGGACTTCAGAAAATTGATTTCAACAGAGAGACAGACAGACGGACATGGCTTAATAGATTCCGCTATCTGTAAGGATCCAGAATATATATACTTTATAGGGTCGGAAAATTATATTGTGGAAAATACAAACGGAATGCCAAACTTATATACATACATATACCCTTCTCATGAAGGTGAAGGGTATAAAAAAACAAATTTTAGAAAGAGAACTTAATACATAAAATACATGTAAAATTTTATCTCGATCAGTCTAGTGATTTAGAAATGACAGATGTATTTCCATTAAATTTCCCCATTCTGTGTATATTCATTTTGCAAGAAATATGTATACTAGTGAATGGTAAGAAATGTTAATAATCGATTTTCGGTTATTCGATCAACCATTTTCAACTCGATTATTATAATCGATTAATCGAACATAAAAGTCGATTTTTTTGGTCGATTACAATTTTTTTTATATTTTTTTTTTTAAACTAAAAATCAAAAATGTTTACAACTTGTTTTTGTTGAAAAAATAAAACATGCAATTTTATTCAATTGATTTATTTTAAAAAAGCGCACTTAAAAATACGGTAGACGCTCGTAAATTAGAACTCTCGGATATTCGAATCCTTCGGAAATTAGAATTAAGGTTTTTAGCACACTACATGCACTAAAATTAGAACCGTCAGTTATAATTTCCGAGAGCGTTTTTATTTTTGGTTTGTTTTCAGCACTGAAAAATTGTTTTTATGGGCCCATAATCATAGTCATAGAAAAAGCATACTTTAAGTAAAAGTATACTTTTAAGCAACAAAAACATATAAATTTTGTTCTGAAGTAGCATGCTTTTGCTTAAAGTATGCTTTTTCTATGACTATGATTATGGGCCATGGTTTTTATTTGGCTTCCACATATTAAAAAATATGTAATTTTTATTGTCAGTGAATTTTTGTTCATTATTGTGTGAAATTTGGTACGCGTAGTCATATTTCGGCAGCGTTAAGTTGAAATTTTTATAAGATTATAAAATACGTTTTTTTCTTTAATCTGTGATGAATTTTAATGTCGTGATACACTATCCTACACAATCGTACGATTCATTCACTGGAAAATCTGACCGATTTCTATCACACTCAAAAGAAAATCGCATCAAAGTATGTCATAGGTGCCACACTATTATACAAAAAAGATGCAAAAACATATGTTTTTGCTAATGTAAACAAACGCAGTTTTCTGCCTTTTAAATTAACTTTTATTCATTGTATTTTGTTGTTATATGTGAAAATAATAAATTGTATAAACTATACAAACAATTAAAAAATGTTAAACGTCTGTCTTTTATACTACGTTTCCACGGTACATGCTTCGCTCTCTATTCATGCTTCACACCCCAATCATGAGTGAAACAACTTGCTTCACCATACAAAATTTTAAGAGCGAATCAAGTAGATTCATATTGAATCTACTTGCGAAGCACGAAAAATTGCACTCTTCTCTAATTTTTATCGCAAGTTTATCTGCACTAACTGTAAAAATTTAATATTATTGTAAACAACGCAAATTATTTTCTTGTTGCTGGAAGTAAAGAAAGTAAATACGTACGAATGTATGTTTTTTTTTCAAATAAGCTAACTAATTTTCACTCAGTTTTTTTGTCCATTAAAAAAAAATATTTTCCACAAATTGTAAATTCTGTTTTTCTTATTCTGTTTGTTTATTAAAAACAACTGTCAAATCGAATCAAGTTTTTTGGTCATGTAAACAGCATGATTCATAAACATGATTCTGAGAGCGAAGCAGGTGATTCAAGTCGTCGTGGAAACATAGTATTAAATTGTTGTTTTCTTTTCAGATGTATACAACTCTGATCGCATAGAAACTACCATTTTATGAAAATATTTAACAACTTTTCCAAGTCGGACAGACTTGTCAAAAAAATCTGTTATTTAGTTAAATTTTTAGGCCACACTATCATACTTTATGAACACACACGATTTTTTTTGACATATCGTACGACTAAATAGGATAGTCAGTAGACACCTTTAATAATACTATTGTATCTTTTGTGCTGGTTTTATATAAATAAAATTAAAAAATCTGCAGTAGTGTTTTTTTTGTGTATTTTCTAAACGAAGCTGCACTTTTATGTTGCTTTTTATTAAAACAAAAACCTTTGGAAATTAGAATTTTTCGAAAATTAGAATTACCCCAGGAACAAAGTGGTTCTAATTTACAAGCGTCTACTGTATGTTTTACATATTTCTGTTTAATAAATTTTATTTTTTAAATCTTATGAAATTTTTTCAGATGCGCTGATAAGGTAGTTGTGATGCCACAAAAAGCTAACTCCTTGCAAATGCAGCACTTTGCATTTTTTCCATTATACATTTTTTTAAAATATTGACGTGGCTTGGTGCCATTTTTTCACTTTTAACTAAATTTTACTTTTATTTTTTTGCACACCGACTTCCAAAAAACCCGCGCTTTTAGTTTTATAGGTTGATTTTTCGATTAATCGACACTAAAAGTCGATTTCAGTATAAAGTTGGTAGTGTAAAATATACCACAAAATAATCGATTTTTGAAGGCAATAATCGATTAACGACCATAATCGAAGTCGATTTATCATTAACTAATGTATACCTATAAAAAGAATAAAATTTTTAAACGAGTACAAGGTTTGTGGAGCATCTAAAGAGTAAATAAAAGCTTTTTATATATCATATCAAAATATAAAACTAATATAGATCTAACTGTCCTTAAATCAGTGGCATTATAATTTTTGCTATTTTTTATTTTCAAAAATTATTCCAAAATTTGAATTTTTTCTATAAAAGTGTTCACACTGACGTTATTTACCGATATTAAAAAAGCTTTTTGTATACATATTTAAGTAACATATAGGGCTATACAAACCTACATTTTTTTCAAAATTGGCTAAGTCTGGATAGGTCTGGGGAGGGTTATGTTCGCATAAATGAGTGAAATTTTATTTTACACGAATATGAATTAAGTTCTCTTTCCGTATCATATAAAAATTATATATAGTCCCGAAGCAAATTTTTTTAAAAAAAAAGTATTTTTCAGGAAAAATTAAAAACTGTGGGTCTTTTTACATGTTCTAACTTTTTATAGGGGAGAGATAAATGCTTACAAGTTCTTTTAAAAAAATCAAGCAAAATTAAAACAAGTAAGAGTGCTATATTCGGATGTGTCGAATCTTAAATACCCTCCACCTAAACGTAATAAGAAATACAAAAACTACACTAGAATATTCTTATTCTGTATTTTCTATTCAGTCTTAGTACAAATTTTATTAGTATTTGATATATTGTGTGAAAGACAATTTTACGATCAAGATAATTTATGTTAAATATTTTGAAATTTTGTCTAATTTTCACCATTTTTAATTGATTTTATTACCAATTCTTACCATAATTTACAGAGTGTGTCTGATGTTCATAATAATCTTGAGTGTAATATAACAAACTGGGTATAAACAAGTAAGAGTGCTATATTCGGCTGTGCCGAATCTTAAATACCCTCCACCTAAACGTAATAAGAAATACAGAAACTACACTAGACTAGAATATCCTAATTCTGTGTTTTCTTTCAGTCTTAGTGCAAATTTTATTAGTACATATTTGATATATTGTTTGAAAGACAATTTTACGACCAACATAATTTATGTTAAATATTTTGAAATGTTGTCTAATTTTTACCATTTTAATTGATTTAATTATCAATTCTTACCATAATTTTCAGAGTCTGTCTGATGTTCCTAATAATCTTCAGTGTAATTTAACAAACAGAGTATAAACAAGTAAGAGTGCTATATTCGGCTGTGCCGAATCTTAAATACCCTCCACCTAACCGTACTAAGAAATACAAAAACTACACTGGTTATTGGACTAGCATATCCTAATTCTGTGTTTTCTATTCAGTCTTAGTGCAAATTTTATTAGTATTTGATATATTGTTTGAAAGACAATTTTACGACCAACATAATTTATGTTAAATATTTTGAAATGTTGTCTAATTTTTACCATTTTAATTGATTTAATTATCAATTCTTACCATAATTTTCAGAGTCTGTCTGATGTTCCTAATAATCTTCAGTGTAATTTAACAAACAGAGTATAAACAAGTAAGAGTGCTATATTCGGCTGTGCCGAATCTTAAATACCCTCCACCTAACCGTACTAAGAAATACAAAAACTACACTGGTTATTGGACTAGCATATCCTAATTCTGTGTTTTCTATTCAGTCTTAGTGCAAATTTTATTAGTATTTGATATATTGTTTGAAAGACAATTTTACGACCAACATAATTTATGTTAAATATTTTGGAATGTTGTCTAATTTTTACCATTTTAATTGATTTAATTATCAATTCTTACCATAATTTACAGAGTCTGTCTGATGTTCCTAATAATCTTCAGTGCAATTTAACAGAGTATAAAAAAGGGGTACAATTCGGTTTTAGTGATTTTGCTCAAAAAAAAAAAAAAAAAAAACAAAATGAAATAGGGCTTTTGGAGGAGATACCAGCAAAAAAAAAATTTGTTGGCGGTCTCGCCTATTTTCGAGGGGGCGGGCCCGTAAAGTTCAAAATATATAGGCCTATATCTCGGGAACTACTGGGTGCTTGATAATTTGTAATACACTAAATAAAAGGTATTAAAAATACCTTTCCAACGATATATATCATGATTATAAAATGTGGACCGAATATGGGTTAAATCCGAAAAGAATATATTTTGACCCGAATTTATTTGTTTTTTGGAAATGGTTCTATATGGCAGCTATGAAAAATTATGGGCCGATCTTCTTAAATTTTGGAACAGTTATTTTTATGCATATGAGGATATTTCACCTCGAATTTCAACATAATAACGGTATATTTAAGATATATATTAGTAGTGGACCTTATGTGGGGGACATAGTCAAATATGGACCGATATTCTCAAAATCCAGCAGTTTGATTTAGGCATGTATGTAAATGATCCGTGTAAAATTTTGGATTGGTACCCTTATTTATAAGCGATTTATGAGTATTAAAGTGATTTTCGGAAGAGGGCTTTATATGGGGCATACGGTTAAAAATAGACCGAAATTCACAAAATTTTGTGGGATGATTTTTGTATATACATATTTAAATGATCTGTGCAAAGTTTTGAGTCGGTACCGATATTTATACAATATATATAGGGAAAAATGTCTTTTTCAAATGTGGTCCTTGTATGGGAGCTATGACCAATTTTGGGCCGACCACCATAAAATTTAGTACAGCAATTTATTTGCCTATAAGGAGTATTTATGTCAAATTTTGCCGTTTAACATTATTTATATCTGTTTTATACGTATTTAAGTGAATTTTGGAAGTGGACTTTATATGGGGTATATGGTCAAACATGGACCGAACTAAAAAAAATTTCGTTTTGCGATTTCTTTTTGCATACAACTTATTTTTGCTGAATTTTGTCTTGATATTCCAATTTTATAGGCATTTATGTATAATTGAGCAATATTTCGGGAAGATTTTTGTATGGGGGCTATGACCAATTCTGGGCCGACCACCATAAAATTTAGTACAACAATTTATTTGCCTATAGATATTATTTATGTCCAATTTTAGCCGTTTACTATTGTTTATATCTGTTTTATACGTATTTAAGTGAATTTTGGAAGTGGACTTTATATGGGGTCTATGGTCAAACATGGACCGAACTAAAAAAAAATTTCGTTTTGAGATTTCTTTTTGTATAAAACTTATTTTTGCTGAATTTTGTCTTGATATTCCAATTTTATAGGCATTTATTTATCATTAAGCCATATTTCGGGAATATATATATTTGTATGGGGGCTATGAGAAATCATGGACCGATTCTTACTATTTTCCGCACACTTTCTTCTTTTATAGCACAAACAACGTATACAAAATTTCATGGTATTATCTGCAATATATTTCAAAATATTGCAATAAAATGGACGAAAAATATCAAATTTTTATGGAGGTGGTTTCACATAAAGGTTCATAACTCTGGTTGACCTAAACCGATTTTGCTGATTTTAAATAGCAAACTTCTCGAAAGCACTTCTGACAGAATTATTGAAGGTTTGGATCCCGAGTATATCTGGGGACTTCAAAAAACTGATTTCAACAGACAGACAGACCGACGGACATGGCTTAATCGACTTCGCTATCTATAAGGATCCAGAATATATCGAGCCATAACCGCCGAAAAAATGTATCCCACAAACTCAAAATTTTACAGGGGAAGGTTTTTTTTAAATAAAATCAGTTTGAATAAAGCCATTATTTTAAAATTTATAATGTAAATATTGTTTTGTGTAATACATTTAATTTTAATAATTTTAAATGATGTTGAACTATCGATTTCGATTAAAAAACAACAATCAATTATGGTGTGGGATACATTATTTTGGCGGTTATGGCTCGATATATACTTTATAGGGTCGGAAAATTTTTTTGTGGAAATTACACACGGAATGACAAACTTATATATACCCTTCTCACGATGGTGAAGGGTATAAAAAGGGGTACAATTCGGTTTTAGTGATTTTGCTCAAAAAAAAAAAAAAAAAAAAAAAATGAAATAGGGCTTTTGGAGGAGATACCAGCAAAAAAAAAATTTCTTGGCGGTCACGCCTATTTTCGAGGGGGCGGGCCCGTAAAGTTGAAAATATATAGACCTATATCTCGGGAACTACTGGGTGCTTGATAATTTGTAATACACTAAATAATACACTTTCCAACGATATATATCATGATTATAAAATGTGGACCGAATATGGGTTAAATCCGAAAAGAATATTTTTTGACCCGAATTTATTTGTTTTTTGGAAATGGTTCTATATGGCAGCTATGAAAAATTATGGGCCGATCTTCTTAAATTTTGGAACAGTTATTTTCATTCATATAAGGATATTTCACCTCGAATTTCAACATAATAACGGTATATTTAAGATATATATTAGTATTAACGTGGATTTCGGTAGTGGACCTTATGTGGGGGACATAGTCAAATATGGACCGATATTCTCAAAATCCAGCAGTTTGATTTAGGCATGTATGTAAATGATCCGTGTAAAATTTTGGATTGGTACCCTTATTTATAAGAGATTTATGAGTATTAAAGTGATTTTCGGAAGAGGGCTTTATATGGGGCATACGGGTAAAAATAGACCAAAATTCACAAAATTTTGTGGGATGATTTTTGTATATATTTAAATCATCTGTGCAAAGTTTTGAGTCGGTAGCCACCACCATAAAATTTAGTACAACAATTTATTTGCCTATAGATATTATTTATGTCCAATTTTAGCCGTTTACTATTGTTTATATCTGTTTTATACGTATTTAAGTGAATTTTGGAAGTGGACTTTATATGGGGTCTATGGTCAAACATGGACCGAACTAAAAAAAAATTTCGTTTTGAGATTTCTTTTTGTATAAAACTTATTTTTGCTGAATTTTGTCTTGATATTCCAATTTTATAGGCATTTATTTATCATTAAGCCATATTTCGGGAATATATATATTTGTATGGGGGCTATGAGAAATCATGGACCGATTCTTACTATTTTCCGCACACTTTCTTCTTTTATAGCACAAACAACGTATACAAAATTTCATGGTATTATCTGCAATATATTTCAAAATATTGCAATAAAATGGACGAAAAATATCAAATTTTTATGGAGGTGGTTTCACATAAAGGTTCATAACTCTGGTTGACCTAAACCGATTTTGCTGATTTTAAATAGCAAACTTCTCGAAAGCACTTCTGACAGAATTATTGAAGGTTTGGATCCCGAGTATATCTGGGGACTTCAAAAAACTGATTTCAACAGACAGACAGACCGACGGACATGGCTTAATCGACTTCGCTATCTATAAGGATCCAGAATATATCGAGCCATAACCGCCGAAAAAATGTATCCCACAAACTCAAAATTTTACAGGGGAAGGTTTTTTTTAAATAAAATCAGTTTGAATAAAGCCATTATTTTAAAATTTATAATGTAAATATTGTTTTGTGTAATACATTTAATTTTAATAATTTTAAATGATGTTGAACTATCGATTTCGATTAAAAAACAACAATCAATTATGGTGTGGGATACATTATTTTGGCGGTTATGGCTCGATATATACTTTATAGGGTCGGAAAATTTTTTTGTGGAAATTACACACGGAATGACAAACTTATATATACCCTTCTCACGATGGTGAAGGGTATAAAAAGGGGTACAATTCGGTTTTAGTGATTTTGCTCAAAAAAAAAAAAAAAAAAAAAAATGAAATAGGGCTTTTGGAGGAGATACCAGCAAAAAAAAAATTTCTTGGCGGTCACGCCTATTTTCGAGGGGGCGGGCCCGTAAAGTTGAAAATATATAGACCTATATCTCGGGAACTACTGGGTGCTTGATAATTTGTAATACACTAAATAATACACTTTCCAACGATATATATCATGATTATAAAATGTGGACCGAATATGGGTTAAATCCGAAAAGAATATTTTTTGACCCGAATTTATTTGTTTTTTGGAAATGGTTCTATATGGCAGCTATGAAAAATTATGGGCCGATCTTCTTAAATTTTGGAACAGTTATTTTCATTCATATAAGGATATTTCACCTCGAATTTCAACATAATAACGGTATATTTAAGATATATATTAGTATTAACGTGGATTTCGGTAGTGGACCTTATGTGGGGGACATAGTCAAATATGGACCGATATTCTCAAAATCCAGCAGTTTGATTTAGGCATGTATGTAAATGATCCGTGTAAAATTTTGGATTGGTACCCTTATTTATAAGAGATTTATGAGTATTAAAGTGATTTTCGGAAGAGGGCTTTATATGGGGCATACGGGTAAAAATAGACCAAAATTCACAAAATTTTGTGGGATGATTTTTGTATATATTTAAATCATCTGTGCAAAGTTTTGAGTCGGTAGCCACCACCATAAAATTTAGTACAACAATTTATTTGCCTATAGATATTATTTATGTCCAATTTTAGCCGTTTACTATTGTTTATATCTGTTTTATACGTATTTAAGTGAATTTTGGAAGTGGACTTTATATGGGGTCTATGGTCAAACATGGACCGAACTAAAAAAAAATTTCGTTTTGAGATTTCTTTTTGTAAAATTTTTTAAAAAAAAAAAAAAAAAAAAAAAAAAAAAAAAAAAAAAAAAAAAAAAAAAAAAAAAAAAAAAAAAAAAAAAAAAAAAAAAAAAAAATTTATTTATTCGAAGGTTTACTTCTAGTTAAATATAAAAATTTATTTGAAATTTATTCTTTGTATACCTCTGTTATATGTTATACATAGCTTTCCGTTGGAAAACGTAAATGTAAAAACATACAGAAATATACAAAGAGACACTAGCAAAATGTAATGCATTTTCTGGCCTGCTAAAGCCTTCGTCAGCATTCTTTGTGTCTATTGGTGTTCATTTTCAAACTTTCTTATATTTAACTTTCAAATTGACTGTATGAGAATTTTTCCTCTTGCGAGTATCATTGTAAAATTTTTTAAAAAAAAAAAAAAAAAAAAAAAAAAAAAAAAAAAAAAAAAAATTTTTTTATTCGAAGGTTTACTTCTAGTTAAATATAAAAATTTATTTGAAATTTATTCTTTGTATACCTCTGTTATATGTTATACATAGCTTTCCGTTGGAAAACGTAAATGTAAAAACATACAGAAATATACAAAGAGACACTAGCAAAATGTAATGCATTTTCTGGCCTGCTAAAGCCTTCGTCAGCATTCTTTGTGTCTATTGGTGTTCATTTTCAAACTTTCTTATATTTAACTTTCAAATTGACTGTATGAGAATTTTTCCTCTTGCGAGTATCATTGTAAAATTTTTTAAAAAAAAAAAAAAAAAAAAAAAAAAAAAAAAAAAAAAAAAAAAAAAAAAAAAAAAAAAAAAAAAAAAAAAAAAAAAAAAAATTTATTTATTCGAAGGTTTACTTCTAGTTAAATATAAAAATTTATTTGAAATTTATTCTTTGTATACCTCTGTTATATGTTATACATAGCTTTCCGTTGGAAAACGTAAATGTAAAAACATACAGAAATATACAAAGAGACACTAGCAAAATGTAATGCATTTTCTGGCCTGCTAAAGCCTTCGTCAGCATTCTTTGTGTCTATTGGTGTTCATTTTCAAACTTTCTTATATTTAACTTTCAAATTGACTGTATGAGAATTTTTCCTCTTGCGAGTATCATTGTAAAATTTTTTAAAAAAAAAAAAAAAAAATTTATTTATTCGAAGGTTTACTTCTAGTTAAATATAAAAATTTATTTGAAATTTATTCTTTGTATACCTCTGTTATATGTTATACATAGCTTTCCGTTGGAAAACGTAAATGTAAAAACATACAGAAATATACAAAGAGACACTAGCAAAATGTAATGCATTTTCTGGCCTGCTAAAGCCTTCGTCAGCATTCTTTGTGTCTATTGGTGTTCATTTTCAAACTTTCTTATATTTAACTTTCAAATTGACTGTATGAGAATTTTTCCTCTTGCGAGTATCATTGTAAAATTTTTTAAAAAAAAAAAAAAAAAAAAAAAAAAAAAAAAAAAAAAAAAAAAAAAAAAAAAAAAAAAAAAAAAAAAAAAATTTATTTATTCGAAGGTTTACTTCTAGTTAAATATAAAAATTTATTTGAAATTTATTCTTTGTATACCTCTGTTATATGTTATACATAGCTTTCCGTTGGAAAACGTAAATGTAAAAACATACAGAAATATACAAAGAGACACTAGCAAAATGTAATGCATTTTCTGGCCTGCTAAAGCCTTCGTCAGCATTCTTTGTGTCTATTGGTGTTCATTTTCAAACTTTCTTATATTTAACTTTCAAATTGACTGTATGAGAATTTTTCCTCTTGCGAGTATCATTGTAAAATTTTTTAAAAAAAAAAAAAAAAAAAAAAAAAAAAAAAAAATTTATTTATTCGAAGGTTTACTTCTAGTTAAATATAAAAATTTATTTGAAATTTATTCTTTGTATACCTCTGTTATATGTTATACATAGCTTTCCGTTGGAAAACGTAAATGTAAAAACATACAGAAATATACAAAGAGACACTAGCAAAATGTAATGCATTTTCTGGCCTGCTAAAGCCTTCGTCAGCATTCTTTGTGTCTATTGGTGTTCATTTTCAAACTTTCTTATATTTAACTTTCAAATTGACTGTATGAGAATTTTTCCTCTTGCGAGTATCATTGTAAAATTTTTTAAAAAAAAAAAAAAAAAAAAAAAAAAAAAAAAAAAAAAAAAATTTATTTATTCGAAGGTTTACTTCTAGTTAAATATAAAAATTTATTTGAAATTTATTCTTTGTATACCTCTGTTATATGTTATACATAGCTTTCCGTTGGAAAACGTAAATGTAAAAACATACAGAAATATACAAAGAGACACTAGCAAAATGTAATGCATTTTCTGGCCTGCTAAAGCCTTCGTCAGCATTCTTTGTGTCTATTGGTGTTCATTTTCAAACTTTCTTATATTTAACTTTCAAATTGACTGTATGAGAATTTTTCCTCTTGCGAGTATCATTGTAAAATTTTTTAAAAAAAAAAAAAAAAAAAAAAAAAAAAAAAAAAAAAAAAAATTTATTTATTCGAAGGTTTACTTCTAGTTAAATATAAAAATTTATTTGAAATTTATTCTTTGTATACCTCTGTTATATGTTATACATAGCTTTCCGTTGGAAAACGTAAATGTAAAAACATACAGAAATATACAAAGAGACACTAGCAAAATGTAATGCATTTTCTGGCCTGCTAAAGCCTTCGTCAGCATTCTTTGTGTCTATTGGTGTTCATTTTCAAACTTTCTTATATTTAACTTTCAAATTGACTGTATGAGAATTTTTCCTCTTGCGAGTATCATTGTAAAATTTTTTTTTTTTAAAAAAAAAAAAAAAAAAAAAAAAAAAAAAAAAAAAAAAAATTTATTTATTGGAAGGTTTAATTCTAGTTAAATATAAAAATTTATTTGAAATTTATTCTTTGTATACCTCTGTTATATGTTATACATAGCTTTCCGTTGGAAAACGTAAATGTAAAAACATACAGAAATATACAAAGAGACACTAGCAAAATGTAATGCATTTTCTGGCCTGCTAAAGCCTTCGTCAGCATTCTTTGTGTCTATTGGTGTTCATTTTCAAACTTTCTTATATTTAACTTTCAAATTGACTGTATGAGAATTTTTCCTCTTGCGAGTATCATTGTAAAATTTTTTAAAAAAAAAAAAAAAAAAAAAAAAAAAAAAAAAAAAAAATTTATTTATTCGAAGGTTTACTTCTAGTTAAATATAAAAATTTATTTGAAATTTATTCTTTGTATACCTCTGTTATATGTTATACATAGCTTTCCGTTGGAAAACGTAAATGTAAAAACATACAGAAATGTATATTTTTTAAAAAATTTTACAATGATACTCGCAAGAGGAAAAATTCTCATACAGTCAATTTGAAAGTTAAATATAAGAAAGTTTGAAAATGAACACCAATAGACACAAAGAATGCTGACGAAGGCTTTAGCAGGCCAGAAAATGCATTACATTTTGCTAGTGTCTCTTTGTATATTTCTGTATGTTTTTACATTTACGTTTTCCAACGGAAAGCTATGTATAACATATAACAGAGGTATACAAAGAATAAATTTCAAATAAATTTTTATATTTAACTAGAAGTAAACCTTCGAATAAATAAATTTTTTTTTTTTTTTTTTTTTTTTTTTTTTTTTTTTTTTTTTTTTTTTTTTTTTTTTTTTTTTTTTTTTTTTTAAAAAATTTTACAATGATACTCGCAAGAGGAAAAATTCTCATACAGTCAATTTGAAAGTTAAATATAAGAAAGTTTGAAAATGAACACCAATAGACACAAAGAATGCTGACGAAGGCTTTAGCAGGCCAGAAAATGCATTACATTTTGCTAGTGTCTCTTTGTATATTTCTGTATGTTTTTACATTTACGTTTTCCAACGGAAAGCTATGTATAACATATAACAGAGGTATACAAAGAATAAATTTCAAATAAATTTTTATATTTAACTAGAAGTAAACCTTCGAATAAATAAATTTTTTTTTTTTTTTTTTTTAAAAAATTTTACAATGATACTCGCAAGAGGAAAAATTCTCATACAGTCAATTTGAAAGTTAAATATAAGAAAGTTTGAAAATGAACACCAATAGACACAAAGAATGCTGACGAAGGCTTTAGCAGGCCAGAAAATGCATTACATTTTGCTAGTGTCTCTTTGTATATTTCTGTATGTTTTTACATTTACGTTTTCCAACGGAAAGCTATGTATAACATATAACAGAGGTATACAAAGAATAAATTTCAAATAAATTTTTATATTTAACTAGAAGTAAACCTTCGAATAAATAAATTTTTTTTTTTTTTTTTTTTTTTTTTTTTTTTTTTTTTTTTTTTTTTTTTTTTTTTTTTTTTAAAAAATTTTACAATGATACTCGCAAGAGGAAAAATTCTCATACAGTCAATTTGAAAGTTAAATATAAGAAAGTTTGAAAATGAACACCAATAGACACAAAGAATGCTGACGAAGGCTTTAGCAGGCCAGAAAATGCATTACATTTTGCTAGTGTCTCTTTGTATATTTCTGTATGTTTTTACATTTACGTTTTCCAACGGAAAGCTATGTATAACATATAACAGAGGTATACAAAGAATAAATTTCAAATAAATTTTTATATTTAACTAGAAGTAAACCTTCGAATAAATAAATTTTTTTTTTTTTTTTTTTTTTTTTTTTTTTTTTTTTTTTTTTTTTTTTTTTTTAAAAAATTTTACAATGATACTCGCAAGAGGAAAAATTCTCATACAGTCAATTTGAAAGTTAAATATAAGAAAGTTTGAAAATGAACACCAATAGACACAAAGAATGCTGACGAAGGCTTTAGCAGGCCAGAAAATGCATTACATTTTGCTAGTGTCTCTTTGTATATTTCTGTATGTTTTTACATTTACGTTTTCCAACGGAAAGCTATGTATAACATATAACAGAGGTATACAAAGAATAAATTTCAAATAAATTTTTATATTTAACTAGAAGTAAACCTTCGAATAAATAAAATTTTTTTTTTTTTTTTTTTTTTTTTTTTTTTTTTTTTTTTTTTTTTTTTTTTTTTTTTTTTTTTTTAAAAAATTTTACAATGATACTCGCAAGAGGAAAAATTCTCATACAGTCAATTTGAAAGTTAAATATAAGAAAGTTTGAAAATGAACACCAATAGACACAAAGAATGCTGACGAAGGCTTTAGCAGGCCAGAAAATGCATTACATTTTGCTAGTGTCTCTTTGTATATTTCTGTATGTTTTTACATTTACGTTTTCCAACGGAAAGCTATGTATAACATATAACAGAGGTATACAAAGAATAAATTTCAAATAAATTTTTATATTTAACTAGAAGTAAACCTTCGAATAAATAAATTTTTTTTTTTTTTTTTTTTTTTTTTTTTTTTTTTTTTTTTTTTTTTTTTTTTTTTTTTTTTTTTTTTTTTTTTTTTTTTTAAAAATTTTACAATGATACTCGCAAGAGGAAAAATTCTCATACAGTCAATTTGAAAGTTAAATATAAGAAAGTTTGAAAATGAACACCAATAGACACAAAGAATGCTGACGAAGGCTTTAGCAGGCCAGAAAATGCATTACATTTTGCTAGTGTCTCTTTGTATATTTCTGTATGTTTTTACATTTACGTTTTCCAACGGAAAGCTATGTATAACATATAACAGAGGTATACAAAGAATAAATTTCAAATAAATTTTTATATTTAACTAGAAGTAAACCTTCGAATAAATAAATTTTTTTTTTTTTTTTTTTTTTTTTTTTTTTTTTTTTTTTTTAAAAAATTTTACAATGATACTCGCAAGAGGAAAAATTCTCATACAGTCGATTTCTTTTTGTATAAAACTTATTTTTGCTGAATTTTGTCTTGATATTCCAATTTTATAGGCATTTATTTATCATTAAGCCATATTTCGGGAATATATATATTTGTATGGGGGCTATGAGAAATCATGGACCGATTCTTACTATTTTCCGCACACTTTCTTCTTTTATAGCACAAACAACGTATACAAAATTTCATGGTATTATCTGCAATATATTTCAAAATATTGCAATAAAATGGACGAAAAATATCAAATTTTTATGGAGGTGGTTTCACATAAAGGTTCATAACTCTGGTTGACCTAAACCGATTTTGCTGATTTTAAATAGCAAACTTCTCGAAAGCACTTCTGACAGAATTATTGAAGGTTTGGATCCCGAGTATATCTGGGGACTTCAAAAAACTGATTTCAACAGACAGACAGACCGACGGACATGGCTTAATCGACTTCGCTATCTATAAGGATCCAGAATATATCGAGCCATAACCGCCGAAAAAATGTATCCCACAAACTCAAAATTTTACAGGGGAAGGTTTTTTTTAAATAAAATCAGTTTGAATAAAGCCATTATTTTAAAATTTATAATGTAAATATTGTTTTGTGTAATACATTTAATTTTAATAATTTTAAATGATGTTGAACTATCGATTTCGATTAAAAAACAACAATCAATTATGGTGTGGGATACATTATTTTGGCGGTTATGGCTCGATATATACTTTATAGGGTCGGAAAATTTTTTTGTGGAAATTACACACGGAATGACAAACTTATATATACCCTTCTCACGATGGTGAAGGGTATAAAAAGGGGTACAATTCGGTTTTAGTGATTTTGCTCAAAAAAAAAAAAAAAAAAAAAAAAATGAAATAGGGCTTTTGGAGGAGATACCAGCAAAAAAAAAATTTCTTGGCGGTCACGCCTATTTTCGAGGGGGCGGGCCCGTAAAGTTGAAAATATATAGACCTATATCTCGGGAACTACTGGGTGCTTGATAATTTGTAATACACTAAATAATACACTTTCCAACGATATATATCATGATTATAAAATGTGGACCGAATATGGGTTAAATCCGAAAAGAATATTTTTTGACCCGAATTTATTTGTTTTTTGGAAATGGTTCTATATGGCAGCTATGAAAAATTATGGGCCGATCTTCTTAAATTTTGGAACAGTTATTTTCATTCATATAAGGATATTTCACCTCGAATTTCAACATAATAACGGTATATTTAAGATATATATTAGTATTAACGTGGATTTCGGTAGTGGACCTTATGTGGGGGACATAGTCAAATATGGACCGATATTCTCAAAATCCAGCAGTTTGATTTAGGCATGTATGTAAATGATCCGTGTAAAATTTTGGATTGGTACCCTTATTTATAAGAGATTTATGAGTATTAAAGTGATTTTCGGAAGAGGGCTTTATATGGGGCATACGGGTAAAAATAGACCAAAATTCACAAAATTTTGTGGGATGATTTTTGTATATATTTAAATCATCTGTGCAAAGTTTTGAGTCGGTAGCGATATTTATACAATATATATAGGGAAAAATGTCTTTTTCAAATGTGGTCCTTGTATGGGAGCTATGACCAATTTTGGGCCGACCACCATAAAATTTAGTACAACAATTTATTTGCCTATAAGGAGTATTTATGTCAAATTTTAGCCGTTTAACATTATTTATATCTGTTTTATACGTATTTAAGTGAATTTTGGAAGTGGACTTTATATGGGGTCTATGGTCAAACATGGACCGAACTAAAAAAAATTTCGTTTTGCCATTTCTTTTTGCATAAAACTTATTTTTGCTGAATTTTGTCTTGATATTCCAATTTTATAGGCATTTATGTATAATTGAGCAATATTTCGGGAAGATTTTTGTATGGGGGCTATGACCAATTCTGGGCCGACAACCATAAAATTTAGTACAACAATTTATTTGCCTATAGAGATTATTTATGTCCAATTTTAGCCGTTTACTATTGTTTATATCTGTTTTATACGTATTTAAGTGAATTTTGGAAGTGGACTTTATATGGGGTCTATGGTCAAACATGGACCGAACTAAAAACAAATTTCGTTTTGAGATTTCTTTTTGTATAAAACTTATTTTTGCTGAATTTTGTCTTGATATTCCAATTTTATAGGCATTTATTTATCATTAATCCATATTTCGGGAATATATATATTTGTATGGGGGCTATGAGAAATCATGGACCGATTCTTACTATTTTCCGCACACTTTCTTCTTTTATAGCACAAACAACGTATACAAAATTTCATGGTATTATCTGCAATATATTTCAAAATATTGCAATAAAATGGACGAAAAATATCAAATTTTTATGGAGGTGGTCTCACATATTGGTTCATAACTCTGGTTGACCTAAACCGATTTTGCTGATTTTAAATAGCAAACTTCTCGAAAGCACTTCTGACAGAATTATTGAAGGTTTGGATCCCGAGTATATCTGGGGACTTCAAAAAACTGATTTCAACAGACAGACAGACAGACAGACCGACAGACAGACAGACAGACAGACAGACGGACATGGCTTAATCGACTTCGCTATCTATAAGGATCCAGAATATATATACTTTATAGGGTCGGAAAATTTTTTTGTGGAAATTACACACGGAATGACAAACTTATATATACCCTTCTCACGATGGTGAAGGGTATAAAAAGGGGTACAATTCGGTTTTAGTGATTTTGCTCAAAAAAAAAAAAAAAAAAAAACAAAATGAAATAGGGCTTTTGGAGGAGATACCAGCAAAAAAAAAATTTGTTGGCGGTCACGCCTATTTTCGAGGGGGCGGGCCCGTAAAGTTGAAAATATATAGGCCTATATCTCGGGAACTACTGGGTGCTTGATAATTTGTAATACACTAAATAAAAGGTATTAAAAATACCTTTCCAACGATATATATCATGATTATAAAATGTGGACCGAATATGGGTTAAATCCGAAAAGAATATTTTTTGACCCGAATTTATTTGTTTTTTGGAAATGGTTCTATATGGCAGCTATGAAAAATTATGGGCCGATCTTCTTAAATTTTGGAACAGTTATTTTCATGCATATGAGGATATTTCACCTCGAATTTCAACATAATAACGGTATATTTAAGATATATATTAGTATTAACGTGGATTTCGGTAGTGGACCTTATGTGGGGGACATAGTCAAATATGGACCGATATTCTCAAAATCCAGCAGTTTGATTTAGGCATGTATGTAAATGATCCGTGTAAAATTTTGGATTGGTACCCTTATTTATAAGAGATTTATGAGTATTAAAGTGATTTTCGGAAGAGGGCTTTATATGGGGCATACGGTTAAAAATAGACCAAAATTCACAAAATTTTGTGGGATGATTTTTGTATATATTTAAATGATCTGTGCAAAGTTTTGAGTCGGTACCGATATTTATACAATATATATAGGGAAAAATGTCTTTTTCAAATGTGGTCCTTGTATGGGAGCTATGACCAATTTTGGGCCGACCACCATAAAATTTAGTACAACAATTTATTAGCCTATAATGAGTATTTATGTCAAATTTTAGCCGTTTAACATTATTTATATCTGTTTTATACGTATTTAAGTGAATTTTGGAAGTGGACTTTATATGGGGTCTATGGTCAAACATGGACCAAACTAAAAAAAATTTCGTTTTGCGATTTCTTTTTGCATAAAACTTATTTTTGCTGAATTTTGTCTTGATATTGCAATTTTATAGGCATTTATTTATCATTAAACCATATTTCGGGAATATATATATTTGTATGGGGGCTATGAGAAATCATGGACCGATTCTTACTATTTTCCGCACACTTTCTTCTTTTATAGCACAAACAACGTATACCAAATTTCATGGTATTATCTGCAATATATTTCAAAATATTGCAATAAAATGGACGAAAAATATCAAATTTTTATGGAGGTGGTCTCACATATTGGTTCATAACTCTGGTTGACCTAAACCGATTTTGCTGATTTTAAATAGCAAACTTCTCGAAAGCACTTCTGACAGAATTATTGAAGGTTTGGATCCCGAGTATGTCTGGGGACTTCAAAAAACTGATTTCAACAGACAGACAGACAGACAGACAGACGGACATGGCTTAATCGACTTCGCTATCTATAAGGATCCAGAATATATATACTTTATAGGGTCGGAAAATTTTTTTGTGGAAATTACACACGGAATGACAAACTTATATATACCCTTCTCACGATGGTGAAGGGTATAAAAAAGGGGTACAATTCGGTTTTAGTGATTTTGCTCAAAAAAAAAAAAAAAAAACAAAATCAAATAGGGCTTTTAGAGGAGATGCCAGCAAAAAAAATTTGTTGGCGGTCACGCCTATTTTCGAGGGGGCGAGCCCTTAAAGTTAAAAATATATAGGCCTATATCTCGGGAACTACTGGGTGTCTGATAATTTGTAATACATTAAATAAAAGGTATTAAAAATACCTTTCCAACGATATATATCATGATTATAAAATATGGGCCGAATATGGGTTAAATCCGAAAAGAATATTTGTTGACCCGAATTTATTTGTTTTTTGGAAATGGTTCTATATGGCAGCTATAACAAATTATGGGCCGATCTTCTTAAATTTTGGAACAGTTATTTTCATGCATATGAGGATATTTCACGTCGAATTTCAACATAATAACGGTATATATACGATATATATTAGTATTAACGTGGATTTCGAGAGTGGACCTTATGTGGGGGATATAGCCAAATATGGACCGATATTCTCAAAATCCAGCAGTTAGATTTAGGCATGTATGTAAATGATCCGTGTAAAATTTTGGATTGGTACCCTTATTTATAAGCGATTTATGAGTATTAAAGTGATTTTCGGAAGAGGGCTTTATATGGGGCATACGGTTAAAAATAGACCGAAATTCACAAAATTTTGTGGGATGATTTTTGTATATATTTAAATGATCTGTGCAAAGTTTTGAGTCGGTACCGATATTTATACAATATATATAGGGAAAAATGTCTTTTTCAAATGTGGTCCTTGTATGGGAGCTATGACCAATTTTGGGCCGACCACCATAAAATTTAGTACAACAATTTATTTGCCTATAAGGAGTATTTATGTCAAATTTTAGCCGTTTACTATTGTTTATATCTGTTTTATACGTATTTAAGTGAATTTTGGAAGTGGACTTTATATGGGGTCTATGGTCAAACATGGACCGAACTGAAAAAAATTTCGTTTTGCGATTTCTTTTTGCATAAAACTTATTTTTGCTGAATTTTGTCTTGATATTCCAATTTTATAGGCATTTATGTATAATTGAGCAATATTTCGGGAAGATTTTTGTATGGGGGCTATGACCAATTCTGGGCCGACCACCATAAAATTTAGTACAACAATTTATTTGCCTATAGAGATTATTTATGTCCAATTTTAGCCGTTTACTATTGTTTATATCTGTTTTATACGTATTTAAGTGAATTTTGGAAGTGGACTTTATATGGGGTCTATGGTCAAACATGGACCGAACTAAAAAAAAATTTTGTTTTGAGATTTCTTTTTGTATAAAACTTATTTTTGCTGAATTTTGTCTTGATATTCCAATTTTATAGGCATTTATTTATCATTAAGCCATATTTCGGGAATATATATATTTGTATGGGGGCTATGAGAAATCATGGACCGATTCTTACTATTTTCCGCACACTTTCTTCTTTTATAGTACAAACAACGTATACAAAATTTCATGGTATTATCTGCGATATATTTCAAAATATTGCAATAAAATGGACGAAAAATCTCAAATTTTTATAGAGGTGGTCTCACATATTGGTTCATAACTCTGGTTGACCTAAACCGATTTTGCTGATTTTAAATAGCAAACTTCTCGAAAGCACTTCTGACAGAATTATTGAAGGTTTGGATCCCGAACATATCTTGGGACTTCAAAAAACTGATTTCAACATCCAGACAGACAGACAGACAGACGGGCATGGCTTAATCGACTTCGCTATCTATAAGGATCCTGAATATATATACTTTATAGGGTCGGAAAATTATATTGTGGAAATTTCACACGGAATGACAAACTTATATATACCCTTCTCACGATGGTGAAGGGTATAAAAAGGGGTACAATTCGGTTTTAGTGATTTTGCTCAAAAAAAAAAAAAAAAAAAAAACAAAATGAAATAGGGCTTTTGGAGGAGATACCAGCAAAAAAAAAATTTGTTGGCGGTCACGCCTATTTTCGAGGGGGCGGGCCCGTAAAGTTGAAAATATATAGGCCTATATCTCGGGAACTACTGGGTGCTTGATAATTTGTAATACACTAAATAAAAGGTATTAAAAATACCTTTCCAACGATATATATCATGATTATAAAATGTGGACCGAATATGGGTTAATCCGAAAAGAATATTTTTTGACCCGAATTTATTTGTTTTTTGGAAATGGTTCTATATGGCAGCTATGAAAAATTATGGGCCGATCTTCTTAAATTTTGGAACAGTTATTTTCATGCATATGAGGATATTTCACCTCGAATTTCAACATAATAACGGTATATTTAAGATATATATTAGTATTAACGTGGATTTCGGTAGTGGACCTTATGTGGGGGACATAGTCAAATATGGACCGATATTCTCAAAATCCAGCAGTTTGATTTAGGCATGTATGTAAATGATCCGTGTAAAATTTTGGATTGGTACCCTTATTTATAAGAGATTTATGAGTATTAAAGTGATTTTCGGAAGAGGGCTTTATATGGGGCATACGGTTAAAAATAGACCAAAATTCACAAAATTTTGTGGGATGATTTTTGTATATATTTAAATGATCTGTGCAAAGTTTTGAGTCGGTACCGATATTTATACAATATATATAGGGAAAAATGTCTTTTTCAAATGTGGTCCTTGTATGGGAGCTATGACCAATTTTGGGCCGACCACCATAAAATTTAGTACAACAATTTATTAGCCTATAATGAGTATTTATGTCAAATTTTAGCCGTTTAACATTATTTATATCTGTTTTATACGTATTTAAGTGAATTTTGGAAGTGGACTTTATATGGGGTCTATGGTCAAACATGGACCAAACTAAAAAAAATTTCGTTTTGCGATTTCTTTTTGCATAAAACTTATTTTTGCTGAATTTTGTCTTGATATTGCAATTTTATAGGCATTTATTTATCATTAAACCATATTTCGGGAATATATATATTTGTATGGGGGCTATGAGAAATCATGGACCGATTCTTACTATTTTCCGCACACTTTCTTCTTTTATAGCACAAACAACGTATACCAAATTTCATGGTATTATCTGCAATATATTTCAAAATATTGCAATAAAATGGACGAAAAATATCAAATTTTTATGGAGGTGGTCTCACATATTGGTTCATAACTCTGGTTGACCTAAACCGATTTTGCTGATTTTAAATAGCAAACTTCTCGAAAGCACTTCTGACAGAATTATTGAAGGTTTGGATCCCGAGTATGTCTGGGGACTTCAAAAAACTGATTTCAACAGACAGACAGACAGACAGACGGACATGGCTTAATCGACTTCGCTATCTATAAGGATCCAGAATATATATACTTTATAGGGTCGGAAAATTTTTTTGTGGAAATTACACACGGAATGACAAACTTATATATACCCTTCTCACGATGGTGAAGGGTATAAAAAAGGGGTACAATTCGGTTTTAGTGATTTTGCTCAAAAAAAAAAAAAAAAACAAAATCAAATAGGGCTTTTAGAGGAGATGCCAGAAAAAAAATTTGTTGGCGGTCACGCCTATTTTCGAGGGGGCGGGCCCTTAAAGTTAAAAATATATAGGCCTATATCTCGGGAACTACTGGGTGTCTGATAATTTGTAATACATTAAATAAAAGGTATTAAAAATACCTTTCCAACGATATATATCATGATTATAAAATATGGACCGAATATGGGTTAAATCCGAAAAGAATATTTGTTGACCCGAATTTATTTGTTTTTTGGAAATGGTTCTATATGGCAGCTATAACAAATTATGGGCCGATCTTCTTAAATTTTGGAACAGTTATTTTCATGCATATGAGGATATTTCACGTCGAATTTCAACATAATAACGGTATATATACGATATATATTAGTATTAACGTGGATTTCGAGAGTGGACCTTATGTGGGGGATATAGCCAAATATGGACCGATATTCTCAAAATCCAGCAGTTAGATTTAGGCATGTATGTAAATGATCCGTGTAAAATTTTGGATTGGTACCCTTATTTATAAGCGATTTATGAGTATTAAAGTGATTTTCGGAAGAGGGCTTTATATGGGGCATACGGTTAAAAATAGACCGAAATTCACAAAATTTTGTGGGATGATTTTTGTATATATTTAAATGATCTGTGCAAAGTTTTGAGTCGGTACCGATATTTATACAATATATATAGGGAAAAATGTCTTTTTCAAATGTGGTCCTTGTATGGGAGCTATGACCAATTTTGGGCCGACCACCATAAAATTTAGTACAACAATTTATTTGCCTATAAGGAGTATTTATGTCAAATTTTAGCCGTTTACTATTGTTTATATCTGTTTTATACGTATTTAAGTGAATTTTGGAAGTGGACTTTATATGGGGTCTATGGTCAAACATGGACCGAACTGAAAAAAATTTCGTTTTGCGATTTCTTTTTGCATAAAACTTATTTTTGCTGAATTTTGTCTTGATATTCCAATTTTATAGGCATTTATGTATAATTGAGCAATATTTCGGGAAGATTTTTGTATGGGGGCTATGACCAATTCTGGGCCGACCACCATAAAATTTAGTACAACAATTTATTTGCCTATAGAGATTATTTATGTCCAATTTTAGCCGTTTACTATTGTTTATATCTGTTTTATACGTATTTAAGTGAATTTTGGAAGTGGACTTTATATGGGGTCTATGGTCAAACATGGACCGAACTAAAAAAAAATTTTGTTTTGAGATTTCTTTTTGTATAAAACTTATTTTTGCTGAATTTTGTCTTGATATTCCAATTTTATAGGCATTTATTTATCATTAAGCCATATTTCGGGAATATATATATTTGTATGGGGGCTATGAGAAATCATGGACCGATTCTTACTATTTTCCGCACACTTTCTTCTTTTATAGTACAAACAACGTATACAAAATTTCATGGTATTATCTGCGATATATTTCAAAATATTGCAATAAAATGGACGAAAAATCTCAAATTTTTATAGAGGTGGTCTCACATATTGGTTCATAACTCTGGTTGACCTAAACCGATTTTGCTGATTTTAAATAGCAAACTTCTCGAAAGCACTTCTGACAGAATTATTGAAGGTTTGGATCCCGAACATATCTTGGGACTTCAAAAAACTGATTTCAACATCCAGACAGACAGACAGACAGACAGACGGGCATGGCTTAATCGACTTCGCTATCTATAAGGATCCTGAATATATATACTTTATAGGGTCGGAAAATTATATTGTGGAAATTTCACACGGAATGACAAACTTATATATACCCTTCTCACGATGGTGAAGGGTATAAAAGGGGTACAATTCGGTTTTAGTGATTTTGCTCAAAAAAAAAAAAAAAAACAAAATGAAATAGGGCTTTTGGAGGAGATACCAGCAAAAAAAAATTTGTTGGCGGTCACGCCTATTTTCGAGGGGGCGGGCCCGTAAAGTTGAAAATATATAGACCTATATCTCGGGAACTACTGGGTGCTTGATAATTTGTAATACACTAAATAAAAGGTATTAAAAATACCTTTCCAACGATATATATCATGATTATAAAATGTGGACCGAATATGGGTTAAATCCGAAAAGAATATTTTTTGACCCGAATTTATTTGTTTTTTGGAAATGGTTCTATATGGCAGCTATGAAAAATTATGGGCCGATCTTCTTAAATTTTGGAACAGTTATTTTCATGCATATGAGGATATTTCACCTCGAATTTCAATATAATAACGGTATATTTAAGATATATATTAGTATTAACGTGGATTTCGGTAGTGGACCTTATGTGGGGGGCATAAGGTCCACCACATAAGGGGCCGACCACCATAAAATTTAGTACAACAATTTATTTGCCTATAGAGATTATTTATGTCCAATTTTAGCCGTTTACTATTGTTTATATCTGTTTTATACGTATTTAAGTGAATTTTGGAAGTGGACTTTATATGGGGTCTATGGTCAAACATGGACCGAACTAAAAAAAAATTTCGTTTTGAGATTTCTTTTTGTATAAAACTTATTTTTGCTGAATTTTGTCTTGATATTCCAATTTTATAGGTATTTATTTATCATTAAGCCATATTTCGGGAATATATATATTTGTATGGGGGCTATGAGAAATCATGGACCGATTCTTACTATTTTCCGCACACTTTCTTCTTTTATAGCACAAACAACGTATACAAAATTTCATGGTATTATCTGCAATATATTTCAAAATATTGCAATAAAATGGACGAAAAATATCAAATTTTTATGGAGGTGGTCTCACATATTGGTTCATAACTCTGGTTGACCTAAACCGATTTTGCTGATTTTAAATAGCAAACTTCTCGAAAGCACTTCTGACAGAATTATTGAAGGTTTGGATCCCGAGTATATCTGGGGACTTCAAAAAACTGATTTCAACAGACAGACGGACATGGCTTAATCGACTTCGCTATCTATAAGGATCCAGAATATATATACTTTATAGGGTCGGACAATTTTTTTGTGGAAATTACACACGGAATGACAAACTTATATATACCCTTCTCACGATGGTGAAGGGTATAAAAAGGGGTACAATTCGGTTTTAGTGATTTTGCTCAAAAAAAAAAAAAAAAAAAAAAAACAAAATGAAATAGGGCTTTTGGAGGAGATACCAGCAAAAAAAATTTGTTGGCGGTCACGCCTATTTTCGAGGGGGCGGGCCCGTAAAGTTGAAAATATATAGGCCTATATCTCGGGAACTACTGGGTGCTTGATAATTTGTAATACACTAAATAAAAGGTATTAAAAATACCTTTCCAACGATATATATCATGATTATAAAATGTGGACCGAATATGGGTTAAATCCGAAAAGAATATTTTTTGACCCGAATTTATTTGTTTTTTGGAAATGGTTCTATATGGCAGCTATGAAAAATTATGGGCCGATCTTCTTAAATTTTGGAACAGTTATTTTCATGCATATGAGGATATTTCACCTCGAATTTCAACATAATAACGGTATATTTAAGATATATATTAGTATTAACGTGGACCGAACTAAAAAAAATTTCGTTTTGCCATTTCTTTTTGCATAAAACTTATTTTTGCTGAATTTTGTCTTGATATTCCAATTTTATAGGCATTTATGTATAATTGAGCAATATTTCGGGAAGATTTTTGTATGGGGGCTATGATCAATTCTGGGCCGACAACCATAAAATTTAGTACAACAATTTATTTGCCTATAGAGATTATTTATGTCCAATTTTAGCCGTTTACTATTGTTTATATCTGTTTTATACGTATTTAAGTGAATTTTGGAAGTGGACTTTATATGGTGTCTATGGTCAAACATAAACCGAACTAAAAAAAAATTTCGTTTTGAGATTTCTTTTTGTATAAAACTTATTTTTGCTGAATTTTGTCTTGATATTCCAATTTTATAGGTATTTATTTATCATTAAGCCATATTTCGGGAATATATATATTTGTATGGGGGCTATGAGAAATCATGGACCGATTCTTACTATTTTCCGCACACTTTCTTCTTTTATAGCACAAACAACGTATACAAAATTTCATGGTATTATCTGCAATATATTTCAAAATATTGCAATAAAATGGACGAAAAATATCAAATTTTTATGGAGGTGGTCTCACATATTGGTTCATAACTCTGTTTGACCTAAACCGATTTTGCTGATTTTAAATAGCAAACTTCTCGAAAGCACTTCTGACAGAATTATTGAAGGTTTGGATCCCGAGTATATCTGGGGACTTCAAAAAACTGATTTCAACAGACAGACAGACAGACGGACATGGCTTAATCGACTTCGCTATCTATAAGGATCCAGAATATATATACTTTATAGGGTCGGAAAATTATATTGTGGAAATTTCACACGGAATGACAAACTTATATATACCCTTCTCACGATGGTGAAGGGTATAAAAAGGGGTACAATTCGGTTTTAGTGATTTTGCTCAAAAAAAAAAAAAAAAAAAAAAAACAAAATGAAATGAAATAGGGCTTTTGGAGGAGACACCAGCAAAAAAAAAAAATTTGTTGGTGGTCACGCCTATTTTCGAGGGGGCGGGCCCGTAAAGTTGAAAATATATAGGCCTATATCTCGGGAACTACTGGGTGCTTGATAATTTGTAATACACTAAATAAAAGGTATTAAAAATACCTTTCCAACGATATATATCATGATTATAAAATGTGGACCGAATATGGGTTAAATCCGAAAAGAATATTTTTTGACCCGAATTTATTTGTTTTTTGGAAATGGTTCTATATGGCAGCTATGAAAAATTATGGGCCGATCTTCTTAAATTTTGGAACAGTTATTTTCATGCATATGAGGATATTTCACCTCGAATTTCAACATAATAACGGTATATTTAAGATATATATTAGTATTAACGTGGATTTCGGTAGTGGACCTTATGTGGGGAACATAGTCAAATATGGACCGATATTCTCAAAATCCAGCAGTTTGATTTAGGCATGTATGTAAATGATCCGTGTAAAATTTTGGATTGGTACCCTTATTTATAAGAGATTTATGAGTATTAAAGTGATTTTCGGAAGAGGGCTTTATATGGGGCATACGGGTAAAAATAGACCAAAATTCACAAAATTTTGTGGGATGATTTTTGTATATATTTAAATGATCTGTGCAAAGTTTTGAGTCGGTACCGATATTTATACAATATATATAGGGAAAAATATCTTTTTCAAATGTGGTCCTTGTATGGGAGCTATGACCAATTTTGGGCCGACCACCATAAAATTTAGTACAACAATTTATTTGCCTATAAGGAGTATTTATGTCAAATTTTAACCGTTTACTATTGTTTATATCTGTTTTATACGTATTTAAGTGAATTTTGGAAGTGGACTTTATATGGGGTCTATGGTCAAACATGGACCGAACTAAAAAAATTTCGTTTTGCGATTTCTTTTTGCATAAAACTTATTTTTGCTGAATTTTGTCTTGATATTCCAATTTTATAGGCATTTATGTATAATTGAGCAATATTTCGGGAAGATTTTTGTATGGGGGCTATGACCAATTCTGGGCCGACCACCATAAAATTTAGTACAACAATTTATTTGCCTATAGAGATTATTTATGTCCAATTTTAGCCGTTTACTATTGTTTATATCTGTTTTATACGTATTTAAGTGAATTTTGGAAGTGGACTTTATATGGGGTCTATGGTCAAACATGGACCGAACTAAAAAAAAATTTCGTTTTGAGATTTCTTTTTGTATAAAACTTATTTTTGCTGAATTTTGTCTTGATATTCCAATTTTATAGGCATTTATGTATCATTAAGCCATATTTCGGGAATATATATATTTGTATGGGGGCTATGAGAAATCATGGACCGATTCTTACTATTTTCCGCACACTTTCTTCTTTTATAGTACAAACAACGTATACAAAATTTCATGGTATTATCTGCAATATATTTAAAAATATTGCAATAAAATGGACGAAAAATATCAAATTTTTATGGAGGTGGTCTCACATATTGGTTCATAACTCTGGTTGACCTAAACCGATTTTGCTGATTTTAAATAGCAAACTTCTCGAAAGCACTTCTGACAGAATTATTGAAGGTTTGGATCCCGAGTATATCTGGGGACTTCAAAAAACTGATTTCAACAGACAGACAGACAGACGGACATGGCTTAATCGACTTCGCTATCTATAAGAATCCAGAATATATATACTTTATAGGGTCGGAAATTTTTTTTGTGGAAATTACACACGGAATGCCAAACTTATATATACCCTTCTCACGATGGTGAAGGGTATAAAAAGGGGTACAATTCGGTTTTAGTGATTTTGCTCAAAAAAAAAAAAAAAAAAAAACAAAATGAAATAGGGCTTTTGGAGGAGATACCAGCAAAAAAAAAAATTTGTTAGCGGTCACGCCTATTTTCGAGGGGGCGGGCCCGTAAAGTTGAAAATATATAGGCCTATATCTCGGGAACTACTGGGTGCTTGATAATTTGTAATACACTAAATAAAAGGTATTAAAAATACCTTTCCAACGATATATATCATGATTATAAAATGTGGACCGAATATGGGTTAAATCCGAAAAGAATATTTTTTGACCCGAATTTATTTGTTTTTTGGAAATGGTTCTATATGGCAGCTATGAAAAATTATGGGCCGATCTTCTTAAATTTTGGAACAGTTATTTTCGTGCATATGAGGATATTTCACCTCGAATTTCAACATAATAACGGTATATTTAAGATATATATTAGATTTCGGTAGTGGACCTTATGTGGGGGACATAGTCAAATATGGACCGATATTCTCAAAATCCAGCAGTTTGATTTAGGCATGTATGTAAATGATCCGTGGAAAATTTTGGATTGGTACCCTTATTTATAAGAGATTTATGAGTATTAAAGTGATTTTCGGAAGAGGGCTTTATATGGGGCATACGGGTAAAAATAGACCAAAATTCACAAAATTTTGTGGGATGATTTTTGTATATATTTAAATGATCTGTGCAAAGTTTTGAGTCGGTACCGATATTTATACAATATATATAGGGAAAAATATTTACTATTGTTTATATCTGTTTTATACGTATTTAAGTGAATTTTGGAAGTGGACTTTATATGGGGTCTATGGTCAAACATGGACCGAACTAAAAAAAATTTCGTTTTGCGATTTCTTTTTGCATAAAACTTATTTTTGCTGAATTTTGTCTTGATATTCCAATTTTATAGGCATTTATGTATAATTGAGCAATATTTCGGGAAGATTTTTGTATGGGGCCTATAGAGATTATTTATGTCCAATTTTAGCCGTTTACTATTGTTTATATCTGTTTTATACGTATTTAAGTGAATTTTGGAAGTGGACTTTATATGGGGTCTATGGTCAAACATGGACCGAACTAAAAAAAAATTTCGTTTTGAGATTTCTTTTTGTATAAAACTTATTTTTGCTGAATTTTGTCTTGATATTCCAATTTTATAGGCATTTATTTATCATTAAGCCATATTTCGGGAATATATATATTTGTATGGGGGCTATGAGAAATCATGGACCGATTCTTACTATTTTCCGCACACTTTCTTCTTTTATAGTACAAACAACGTATACAAAATTTCATGGTATTATCTGCAATATATTTCAAAATATTGCAATAAAATGGACGAAAAATCTCAAATTTTTATAGAGGTGGTCTCACATATTGGTTCATAACTCTGGTTGACCTAAACCGATTTTGCTGATTTTAAATAGCAAACTTCTCGAAAGCACTTCTGACAGAATTATTGAAGGTTTGGATCCCGAACATATCTTGGGACTTCAAAAAACTGATTTCAACATCCAGACAGACAGACAGACGGACATGGCTTAATCGACTTCGCTATCTATAAGGATCCAGAATATATATACCTTATAGGGTCGGAAAATTATATTGTGGAAATTTCACACGGAATGACAAACTTATATATACCCTTCTCACGATGGTGAAGGGTATAAAAGGGGTACAATTCGGTTTTAGTGATTTTGCTCAAAAAAAAAAAAAAAAAAAACAAAATGAAATAGGGCTTTTGGAGGAGATACCAGCAAAAAAAAAATTTGTTGGCGGGCACGCCTATTTTCGAGGGGGCGGGCCCGTAAAGTTGAAAATATATAGACCTATATCTCGGGAACTACTGGGTGCTTGATAATTTGTAATACACTAAATAAAAGGTATTAAAAATACCTTTCCAACGATATATATCATGATTATAAAATGTGGACCGAATATGGGTTAAATCCGAAAAGAATATTTTTTGACTCGAATTTATTTGTTTTTTGGAAATGGTTCTATATGGCAGCTATGAAAAATTATGGGCCGATCTTCTTAAATTTTGGAACAGTTATTTTCATGCATATGAGGATATTTCACCTCGAATTTCAACATAATAACGGTATATTTAAGATATATATTAGTATTAACGTGGATTTCGGTAGTGGACCTTATGTGGTGGACATAGTCAAATATGGACCGATATTCTCAAAATCCAGCAGTTTGATTTAGGCATGTATGTAAATGATCCGTGTAAAATTTTGGATTGGTACCCTTATTTATAAGAGATTTATGAGTATTAAAGTGATTTTCGGAAGAGGGCTTTATATGGGGCATACGGGTAAAAATAGACCAAAATTCACAAAATTTTGTGGGATGATTTTTGTATATATTTAAATGATCTGTGCAAAGTTTTGAGTCGGTACCGATATTTATACAATATGTCTTTTTCAAATGTGGTCCTTGTATGGGAGCTATGACCAATTTTGGGCCGACCACCATAAAATTTAGTACAACAATTTATTTGCCTATAAGGAGTATTTATGTCAAATTTTAGCCGTTTAACATTATTTATATCTGTTTTATACGTATTTAAGTGAATTTTGGAAGTGGACTTTATATGGGGTCTATGGTCAAACATGGACCGAACTAAAAAAAATTTCGTTTTGCCATTTCTTTTTGCATAAAACTTATTTTTGCTGAATTTTGTCTTGATATTCCAATTTTATAGGCATTTATGTATAATTGAGCAATATTTCGGGAAGATTTTTGTATGGGGGCTATGACCAATTCTGGGCCGACAACCATAAAATTTAGTACAACAATTTATTTGCCTATAGAGATTATTTATGTCCAATTTTAGCCGTTTACTATTGTTTATATCTGTTTTATACGTATTTAAGTGAATTTTGGAAGTGGACTTTATATGGGGTCTATGGTCAAACATGGACCGAACTAAAAAAAATTTCGTTTTGCGATTTCTTTTTGCATAAAACTTATTTTTGCTAAATTTTGTCTTGATATTCCAATTTTATAGGCATTTATGTATAATTGAGCAATATTTCGGGAAGATTTTTGTATGGGGGCTATGACCAATTCTGGGCCGACCACCATAAAATTTAGTACAACAATTTATTTGCCTATAGAAACCTATAAACTTCTCGAAAGCACTTCTGACAGAATTATTGAAGGTTTGGATCCCGAACATATCTTGGGACTTCAAAAAACTGATTTCAACATCCAGACAGACAGACAGACAGACGGACATGGCTTAATCGACTTCGCTATCTATAAGGATCCAGAATATATATACTTTCTAGGGTCGGAAAATTATATTGTGGAAATTTCACACGGAATGACAAACTTATATATACCCTTCTCACGATGGTGAAGGGTATAAAAAGGGGTACAATTCGGTTTTAGTGATTTTGCTCAAAAAAAAAAAAAAAAAAAAAAAAAAAAAAAAATAAAGGCTTTTGGAGGAGATACCAGCAAAAAAAAAATTTGTTGGCGGTCACGCCTATTTTCGAGGGGGCGGGCCCGTAAAGTTGAAAATATATAGACCTATATCTCGGGAACTACTGGGTGCTTGATAATTTGTAATACACTAAATAAAAGGTATTAAAAATACCTTTCCAACGATATATATCATGATTATAAAATGTGGACCGAATATGGGTTAAATCCGAAAAGAATATTTTTTGACCCGAATTTATTTGTTTTTTGGAAATGGTTCTATATGGCAGCTATGAAAAATTATGGGCCGATCTTCTTAAATTTTGGAACAGTTATTTTCATGCATATGAGGATATTTCACCTCGAATTTCAACATAATAACGGTATATTTAAGATATATATTAGTATTAACGTGGATTTCGGTAGTGGACCTTATGTGGGAGACATAGTCAAATATGGACCGATATTCTCAAAATCCAGCAGTTTGATTTAGGCATGTATGTAAATGATCCGTGTAAAATTTTGGATTGGTACCCTTATTTATAAGAGATTTATGAGTATTAAAGTGATTTTCGGAAGAGGGCTTTATATGGGGCATACGGGTAAAAATAGACCAAAATTCACAAAATTTTGTGGGATGATTTTTGTATATATTTAAATGATCTGTGCAAAGTTTTGAGTCGGTACCGATATTTATACAATATATATAGGGAAAAATGTCTTTTTCAAATGTGGTCCTTGTATGGGAGCTATGACCAATTTTGGGCCGACCACCATAAAATTTAGTACAACAATTTATTTGCCTATAAGAAGTATTTATGTCAAATTTTAGCCGTTTAATATTATTTATATCTGTTTTATACGTATTTAAGTGAATTTTGGAAGTGGACTTTATATGGGGTCTATGGTCAAACATGGACCGAACTAAAAAAAATTTCGTTTTGCCATTTCTTTTTGCATAAAACTTATTTTTGCTGAATTTTGTCTTGATATTCCAATTTTATAGGCATTTATGTATAATTGAGCAATATTTCGGGAAGATTTTTGTATGGGGGCTATGACCAATTCTGGGCCGACAACCATAAAATTTAGTACAACAATTTATTTGCCTATAGAGATTATTTATGTCCAATTTTAGCCGTTTACTATTGTTTATATCTGTTTTATACGTATTTAAGTGAATTTTGGAAGTGGACTTTATATGGTGTCTATGATCAAACATAAACCGAACTAAAAAAAAATTTCGTTTTGAGATTTCTTTTTGTATAAAACTTATTTTTGCTGAATTTTGTCTTGATATTCCAATTTTATAGGTATTTATTTATCATTAAGCCATATTTCGGGAATATATATATTTGTATGGGGGCTATGAGAAATCATGGACCGATTCTTACTATTTTCCGCACACTTTCTTCTTTTATAGCACAAACAACGTATACAAAATTTCATGGTATTATCTGCAATATATTTCAAAATATTGCAATAAAATGGACGAAAAATATCAAATTTTTATGGAGGTGGTCTCACATATTGGTTCATAACTCTGGTTGACCTAAACCGATTTTGCTGATTTTAAATAGCAAACTTCTCGAAAGCACTTCTGACAGAATTATTGAAGGTTTGGATCCCGAGTATATCTGGGGACTTCAAAAAACTGATTTCAACAGACAGACAGACAGACGGACATGGCTTAATCGACTTCTCTATCTATAAAAATCCAGAATATATATACTTTGTAGGGTCGGAAAATTTTTTTGTGGAAATTACACACGGAATGACAAACTTATATATACCCTTCTCACGATGGTGAAGGGTATAAAAAGGGGAACAATTCGGTTGTAGTGATTTTGCTCAAAAAAAACTTCATCAAATAGGGTTTTTAGAGGAGATGCCAGCAAAAAAAAAATTGTTGGCGGTCACGCCTATTTTCGAGGGGGCGGAGCCGTAAAGTTGAAAATATATAGGCCTATATCTCGGGAACTACTGGGTGCTTGATAATTTGTAATACATTAAATAAAAGGTATTAAAAATACCTTTCCAACGATATATATCATGATTATAAAATATGGACCGAATATGGGTTAAATCCGAAAATAATATTTTTTGACCCGAATTTATTTGTTTTTTGGAAATGATTCTTATATGGCAGCTATGAGAAATTATGGGCCGATCTTCTTAAATTTTGGAACAGTCATTTTCATGCATATGAGGATATTTCACGTCGAATTTCAACATAACGGTATATTTAAGATATATCTTAGTATTAACGTGGATTTCGGTAGTGGACCTTATGTGGGGGATATAGTCAAATATGTACCGATATTCTCAAAATACAGCAGTTTGATTTAGGCATGTATGTAAATGATCCGTGTAAAATTTTGGATTGGTACCCTTATTTATAAGAGATTTATGAGTATTAAAGTGATTTTCTGAAGAGGGCTTTATATGGGGCATACGGGTAAAAATAGACCAAAATTCTCAAAATTTTGTGGGATGATTTTTGTATATATTTAAATGATCTGTGCAAAGTTTTGAGTCGGTACCGATATTTATACAATATATATAGGGAAAAATGTCTTTTTCAAATGTGGTCCTTGTATGGGAGCTATGACCAATTTTGGGCCGACCACCATACAATTTAGTACAACAATTTATTTGCCTATAAGGAGTATTTATGTCAAATTTTAGCCGTTTACTATTGTTTATATCTGTTTTATACGTATTTAAGTGAATTTTGGAAGTAGACTTTATATGGGGTCTATGGTCAAACATGGACCGAACTAAAAAAAATTTCGTTTTGCGATTTCTTTTTGCATAAAACTTATTTTTGCTGAATTTTGTCTTGATATTCCAATTTTATAGGCATTTATGTATAATTGAGCAATATTTCGGGAAGATTTTTGTATGGGGGCTATGACCAATTCTGGGCCGACCACCATAAAATTTAGTACAACAATTTATTTGCCTATAGAGATTATTTATGTCCAATTTTAGCCGTTTACTATTGTTTATATCTGTTTTATACGTATTTAAGTGAATTTTGGAAGTGGACTTTATATGGGGTCTATGGTCAAACATGGACCGAACTAAAAAAAAATTTTGTTTTGAGATTTCTTTTTGTATAAAACTTATTTTTGCTGAATTTTGTCTTGATATTCCAATTTTATAGGCATTTATTTATCATTAAGCCATATTTCGGGAATATATATATTTGTATGGGGGCTATGAGAAATCATGGACCGATTCTTACTATTTTCCGCACACTTTCTTCTTTTATAGTACAAACAACGTATACAAAATTTCATGGTATTATCTGCAATATATTTCAAAATATTGCAATAAAATGGACGAAAAATCTCAAATTTTTATAGAGGTGGTCTCACATATTGGTTCATAACTCTGGTTGACCTAAACCGATTTTGCTGATTTTAAATAGCAAACTTCTCGAAAGCACTTCTGACAGAATTATTGAAGGTTTGGATCCCGAACATATCTTGGGACTTCAAAAAACTGATTTCAACATCCAGACAGACAGACAGACGGGCATGGCTTAATCGACTTCGCTATCTATAAGGATCCTGAATATATATACTTTATAGGGTCGGAAAATTATATTGTGGAAATTTCACACGGAATGACAAACTTATATATACCCTTCTCACGATGGTGAAGGGTATAAAAGGGGTACAATTCGGTTTTAGTGATTTTGCTCAAAAAAAAAAAAAAAAAACAAAATGAAATAGGGCTTTTGGAGGAGATACCAGCAAAAAAAATTTGTTGGCGGTCACGCCTATTTTCGAGGGGGCGGGCCCGTAAAGTTGAAAATATATAGACCTATATCTCGGGAACTACTGGGTGCTTGATAATTTGTAATACACTAAATAAAAGGTATTAAAAATACCTTTCCAACGATATATATCATGATTATAAAATGTGGACCGAATATGGGTTAAATCCGAAAAGAATATTTTTTGACCCGAATTTATTTGTTTTTTGGAAATGGTTCTATATGGCAGCTATGAAAAATTATGGGCCGATCTTCTTAAATTTTGGAACAGTTATTTTCATGCATATTAGTATATTTCACCTCGAATTTCAACATAATAACGGTATATTTAAGATATATATTAGTATTAACGTGGATTTCGGTAGTGGACCTTATGTGGGGGACATAGTCAAATATGGACCGATATTCTCAAAATCCAGCAGTTTGATTTAGGCATGTATGTAAATGATCCGTGTAAAATTTTGGATTGGTACCCTTATTTATAAGAGATTTATGAGTATTAAAGTGATTTTCGGAAGAGGGCTTTATATGGGGCATACGGGGTAAAAATAGACCAAAATTCACAAAATTTTGTGGGATGATTTTTGTATATATTTAAATGATCTGTGCAAAGTTTTGAGTCGGTACCGATATTTATACAATATATATAGGGAAAAATGTCTTTTTCAAATGTGGTCCTTGTATGGGAGCTATGACCAATTTTGGGCCGACCACCATAAAATTTAGTACAACAATTTATTTGCCTATAAGAAGTATTTATGTCAAATTTTAGCCGTTTAATATTATTTATATCTGTTTTATACGTATTTAAGTGAATTTTGGAAGTGGACTTTATATGGGGTCTATGGTCAAACATGGACCGAACTAAAAAAAATTTCGTTTTGCCATTTCTTTTTGCATAAAACTTATTTTTGCTGAATTTTGTCTTGATATTCCAATTTTATAGGCATTTATGTATAATTGAGCAATATTTCGGGAAGATTTTTGTATGGGGGCTATGACCAATTCTGGGCCGACAACCATAAAATTTAGTACAACAATTTATTTGCCTATAGAGATTATTTATGTCCAATTTTAGCCGTTTACTATTGTTTATATCTGTTTTATACGTATTTAAGTGAATTTTGGAAGTGGACTTTATATGGTGTTTATGGTCAAACATAAACCAAACTAAAAAAAAATTTCGTTTTGAGATTTCTTTTTGTATAAAACTTATTTTTGCTGAATTTTGTCTTGATATTCCAATTTTATAGGTATTTATTTATCATTAAGCCATATTTCGGGAATATATATATTTGTATGGGGGCTATGAGAAATCATGGACCGATTCTTACTATTTTCCGCACACTTTCTTCTTTTATAGCGCAAACAACGTATACAAAATTTCATGGTATTATCTGCAATATATTTCAAAATATTGCAATAAAATGGACGAAAAATATCAAATTTTTATGGAGGTGGTCTCACATATTGGTTCATAACTCTGGTTGACCTAAACCGATTTTGCTGTTTTTAAATAACAAACTTCTCGAAAGCACTTCTGACAGAATTATTGAAGGTTTGGATCCCGAGTATATCTGGGGACTTCAAAAAACTGATTTCAACAGACAGACAGACGGACATGGCTTAATCGACTTCGCTATCTATAAGGATCCAGAATATATATACTTTGTAGGGTCGGAAAATTTTTTTGTGGAAATTACACACGGAATGACAAACTTATATATACCCTTCTCACGATGGTGAAGGGTATAAAAAGGGGAACAATTCGGTTGTAGTGATTTTGCTCAAAAAAAACTTCATCAAATAGGGTTTTTAGAGGAGATGCCAGCAAAAAAAAATTGTTGGCGGTCACGCCTATTTTCGAGGGGGCGGAGCCGTAAAGTTGAAAATATATAGGCCTATATCTCGGGAACTACTGGGTGCTTGATAATTTGTAAAACATTAAATAAAAGGTATTAAAAATACCATTCCAACGATATATATCATGATTATAAAATGTGGACCGAATATGGGTTAAATCCGAAAAGAATATTTTTTGACCCGAATTTATTTGTTTTTTGGAAATGGTTCTATATGGCAGCTATGAAAAATTATGGGCCGATCTTCTTAAATTTTGGAACAGTTATTTTCATGCATATGAGGATATTTCACCTCGAATTTCAACATAATAACGGTATATTTAAGATATATATTAGTATTAACGTGGATTTCGGTAGTGGACCTTATGTGGGGGACATAGTCAAATATGGACCGATATTCTCAAAATCCAGCAGTTTGATTTAGGCATGTATGTAAATGATCCGTGTAAAATTTTGGATTGGTACCCTTATTTATAAGAGATTTATGAGTATTAAAGTGATTTTCGGAAGAGGGCTTTATATGGGGCATACGGGTAAAAATAGACCAAAATTCACAAAATTTTGTGGGATGATTTTTGTATATATTTAAATGATCTGTGCAAAGTTTTGAGTCGGTACCGATATTTATACAATATATATAGGGAAAAATGTCTTTTTCAAATGTGGTCCTTGTATGGGAGCTATGACCAATTTTGGGCCGACCACCATACAATTTAGTACAACAATTTATTTGCCTATAAGGAGTATTTATGTCAAATTTTAGCCGTTTACTATTGTTTATATCTGTTTTATACGTATTTAAGTGAATTTTGGAAGTGGACTTTATATGGGGTCTATGGTCAAACATGGACCGAACTAAAAAAAATTTCGTTTTGCGATTTCTTTTTGCATAAAACTTATTTTTGCTAAATTTTGTCTTGATATTCCAATTTTATAGGCATTTATGTATAATTGAGCAATATTTCGGGAAGATTTTTGTATGGGGGCTATGACCAATTCTGGGCCGACCACCATAAAATTTAGTACAACAATTTATTTGCCTATAGAAACCTATAAACTTCTCGAAAGCACTTCTGACAGAATTATTGAAGGTTTGGATCCCGAACATATCTTGGGACTTCAAAAAACTGATTTCAACATCCAGACAGACAGACGGACATGGCTTAATCGACTTCGCTATCTATAAGGATCCAGAATATATATACTTTCTAGGGTCGGAAAATTATATTGTGGAAATTTCACACGGAATGACAAACTTATATATACCCTTCTCACGATGGTGAAGGGTATAAAAAGGGGTACAATTCGGTTTTAGTGATTTTGCTCAAAAAAAAAAAAAAAAAAAAACAAAATGAAATAGGGCTTTTGGAGGAGATACCAGCAAAAAAAAATTTGTTGGCGGTCACGCCTATTTTCGAGGGGGCGGGCCCGTAAAGTTGAAAATATATAGACCTATATCTCGGGAACTACTGGGTGCTTGATAATTTGTAATACACTAAATAAAAGGTATTAAAAATACCTTTCCAACGATATATATCATGATTATAAAATGTGGACCGAATATGGGTTAAATCCGAAAAGAATATTTTTTGACCCGAATTTATTTGTTTTTTGGAAATGGTTCTATATGGCAGCTATGAAAAATTATGGGCCGATCTTCTTAAATTTTGGAACAGTTATTTTCATGCATATGAGGATATTTCACCTCGAATTTCAACATAATAACGGTATATTTAAGATATATATTAGTATTAACGTGGATTTCGGTAGTGGACCTTATGTGGGGGACATAGTCAAATATGGACCGATATTCTCAAAATCCAGCAGTTTGATTTAGGCATGTATGTAAATGATCCGTGTAAAATTGGTACCCTTATTGATAAGAGATTTATGAGTATTAAAGTGATTTTCGGAAGAGGGCTTTATATGGGGCATACGGGTAAAAATATAACAAAATTCACAAAATTTTGTGGGATGATTTTTGTATATATTTAAATCATCTGTGCAAAGTTTTGAGTCGGTACCGATATTTATACAATATATATAGGGAAAAATGTCTTTTTCAAATGTGGTTCTTGTATGGGAGCTATGACCAATTTTGGGCCGACCACCATAAAATTTAGTACAACAATTTATTTGCCTATAAGGAGTATTTATGTCAAATTTTAGCCGTTTAACATTATTTATATCTGTTTTATACGTATTTAAGTGAATTTTGGAAGTGGACTTTATATGGGGTCTATGGTCAAACATGGACCGAACTAAAAAAAATTTCGTTTTGCCATTTCTTTTTGCATAAAACTTATTTTTGCTGAATTTTGTCTTGATATTCCAATTTTATAGGCATTTATGTATAATTGAGCAATATTTCGGGAAGATTTTTGTATGGGGGCTATGACCAATTCTGGGCCGACAACCATAAAATTTAGTACAACAATTTATTTGCCTATAGAGATTATTTATGTCCAATTTTAGCCGTTTACTATTGTTTATATCTGTTTTATACGTATTTAAGTGAATTTTGGAAGTGGACTTTATATGGTGTTTATGGTCAAACATAAACCAAACTAAAAAAAAATTTCGTTTTGAGATTTCTTTTTGTATAAAACTTATTTTTGCTGAATTTTGTCTTGATATTCCAATTTTATAGGTATTTATTTATCATTAAGCCATATTTCGGGAATATATATATTTGTATGGGGGCTATGAGAAATCATGGACCGATTCTTACTATTTTCCGCACACTTTCTTCTTTTATAGCGCAAACAACGTATACAAAATTTCATGGTATTATCTGCAATATATTTCAAAATATTGCAATAAAATGGACGAAAAATATCAAATTTTTATGGAGGTGGTCTCACATATTGGTTCATAACTCTGGTTGACCTAAACCGATTTTGCTGTTTTTAAATAACAAACTTCTCTTTGTAGGGTCGGAAAATTTTTTTGTGGAAATTACACACGGAATGACAAACTTATATATACCCTTCTCACGATGGTGAAGGGTATAAAAAGGGGAACAATTCGGTTGTAGTGATTTTGCTCAAAAAAAACTTCATCAAATAGGGTTTTTAGAGGAGATGCCAGCAAAAAAAAATTGTTGGCGGTCACGCCTATTTTCGAGGGGGCGGAGCCGTAAAGTTGAAAATATATAGGCCTATATCTCGGGAACTACTGGGTGCTTGATAATTTGTAAAACATTAAATAAAAGGTATTAAAAATACCATTCCAACGATATATATCATGATTATAAAATATGGACCGAATATTGGTTAAATCCGAAAATAATATTTTTTGACCCGAATTTATTTGTTTTTTGGAAATGATTCTTATATGGCAGCTATGAGAAATTATGGGCCGATCTTCTTAAATTTTGGAACAGTCATTTTCATGCATATGAGGATATTTCACGTCGAATTTCAACATAACGGTATATTTAAGATATATCTTAGTATTAACGTGGATTTCGGTAGTGGACCTTATGTGGGGGATATAGTCAAATATGTACCGATATTCTCAAAATACAGCAGTTTGATTTAGGCATGTATGTAAATGATCCGTGTAAAATTTTGGATTGGTACCCTTATTTATAAGAGATTTATGAGTATTAAAGTGATTTTCGGAAGAGGGCTTTATATGGGGCATACGGGTAAAAATAGGCCGAAATTCACAAAATTTTGTGGAATGATTTTTGTATATATGTAAATGCAAAGTTTTGAGTCGGTACCGATATTTATACAATATATATAGGGAAAAATGTCCTTGTATGGGAGCTATGACCAGTTCTGGGCCGACCACCATAAAATTTAGTACAACAATTTATTTGCCTATAAAGAGTATTTGTGTCAAATTTTAGCCGTTTAACATTATTTTTATCTGTTTTATACGTATTTAAATGAATTTTGGAAGTGGACTTTATATGGGGTCTATGGTCAAACATGGACCGAACTAAAAAAAATTTCGTTTTGCGATTTGTTTTTGTATAAAACTTATTTTTGCATTTATGGGAGCTATGACCAATTCTGGGCCGACCACCATAAAATTTAGTACAACAATTTATTTGCCTATAAATATATATATATATTTGTGTCAAATTTTAGCCGTTTAACATTATTTATATCTGTTTTATACGTATTTAAATGAATTTTGGAAGTGGACTTTATATGGGGTCTATGGTCAAACATGGACCGAACTAAAAAAAATTTCGTTTTGCGATTTGTTTTTGTATAAAACTTATTTTTGCATTTATGGGAGCTATGACCAATTCTGGGCCGACCACCATAAAATTTAGTACAACAATTTATTTGCCTATAAATATATATATATATTTGTGTCAAATTTTAGCCGTTTAACATTATTTATATCTGTTTTATACGTATTTAAATGAATTTTGGAAGTGGACTTTATATGGGGTCTATGGTCAAACATGGACCGAACTAAAAAAAATTTATTTTTGTATAAAACTTATTTTTGCTGAATTTTGTCTTGATATTCCAATTTTATAGGCATTCATTTATCATTAAGGCATATTTCGGGAATATATATATTTGTATGGGGGCTATGAGAAATCATGGACCGATTCTTACTATTTTCCGCACACTTTCTTCTTTTATCATGCAAACAACGTATACACAATTTCATGGTATTATCTGCAATATATTTCAAAATATTGCAATAAAATGGACAAAAATATCTGGTTGACCTAAACCGATTTTGCTGATTTTAAATAGCAAACTTCTCGAAAGCATTTCTGACAGAATTATTAAAGATTTGGATCCCGAATATATCTTGGGACTTCAAAAAATTGATTTCAACATCCAGAGAGACAGACAGACGGACATGGCTTAATCGACTCCGGTATCTATCCGGATCCAGAATATATATACTTTATAGGGTCGGAAAATTATATTGTGGAAATTTCACACGGAATGACAAACTTATATGTACCCTTCTCATGAAGGTGAAGGGTATAAAAATAAAAAATAAAGTAATCTATCTCTTGAACTAAAACACATGTAAGCATATATGTACATATGTATCAGAGAACGGATTGATTGGTTAATTTTAGATTTTGAATACAATCACAAAAAACGAACCTCATGTTGACAACATAAATCAATTCTGTAAAGCAATGCATGCCAATATTCACAAAACGGAGTGTAACGAAAAATGATGCTTGCATTGCATGTCTTGTACAAATGTAAACGTATAATCCCAAAAGCAACGAATACTTAACGATTGGTACGAATGGTTAACGATTGGTATGAATGGTTTCAATGCTGATTGTATAAGTTGTACATACTAACAAAAAATATCAAACTTTACTAGTTTACTGTCAACAAATCGCACATAAAGCAACAACCAAAAAATATTTATTTTTTCATTAGGTTTTGTATTGTTGTTGCTCTTTATTTATGTTTTCATTCACTGAAAGCAACGAATGGTGTGAATGTTTTTAGTTTTTTCATGTGGCATTGAATTATTTCGTTGCTTGATGTATAACGGCATAACAAAAAGGGAATGTAAAATAGCAATCAGTAATAAGGAATGAGTAAACAAACAGCAATGCACATTTTTATTATTGTCGAGTAAAAGCAATGCAAAAGCAATGAATTTGCGAATGGTTAGCAAATGTGAATGGTCTCTTTCTGTTCTCTGATATGTATCTCAAGGACTGTTTCAGCTTATTTGGATCATAAATGGAGTTTTATCATTTTTTTAAACGTTAGAAACGAGGTAACGAAATTTGTGTTGCCACTGGTCCCTTAATCACTTACAATGTCAAAAAGCTGTAAATCAATTCGAAAACACCTCACCTCCGACCATGTGAAATTTCGTTATGATATCTGTAATAGTTCCCGATGTACCAATTATTTCCAAAACAAAGCATTTTTAAATCACTGCTTTGACAGGAGGCGGTTTTTTTTTTGGTTTTGTTGCTATGTAAAAGATACAAAATTTAATTTAACATTTCAAAGGAAACTGTGACCATTGGAACTGAAATATTTTCTAGACTTGACCCAACTTTAAATTCAAACCCTTTGTATAAGCTAACATCAACTCTATTTTTAAAATCTGAGTCTGTATGTCTATTCATTGTGGCCTTTTGTTCCACAAAGAAATGACCTTGCTGGAGTATCATATATAAATTGCCTAACTTGAAACGAATCAGAGCTCTTCAACAAAATCATGAAGAAACGTTTACGTTCAGTGGTTTTCCCTTGCCTATATAAGTTCCTAAAAATATTCAACGTGTGGCTAATCTACTATTTTAGCAATTGCAGAGCTTTTGTGGCTCATCTACAATTTTAGCCAAAATATACCACAAACAAATTGCAGAGGTAAACCATTAACTCCAATATCTAACAACAGTTCGTCATTAGAATTCTGGAACAATAATTATGTAATTTTTCGATTTTAAAATTCGATTAATCATACTACCAAAATTGTTCCCATTTAAGCTACAGAATGAAAACATATTTAGCAACAATCATTGTCAAAACCCCATTTCAGCACAAAAATCTAAGTAGGTATACAGTAGTAGGGTGGACCGAAAATGTAGCGTTTTGAAATTTTTTCAAAAATTGATAAAATTCGGGTGCTCAAAAGTTGTTATACCGTATACTGATTGTGCCCTTAGAATTTGCAGTAAATCGAATTATATCTACAGGTGCCACGGTGACCTTAAAAATTGTAAAAAAAAATTAAATTACGCAAAAAACAATGCTTATGCAATTTGTGTTTTGTTCAAAATATGATTTAACTTGAGCCAAAAATTAAATATTTATGCTATCAGCAACGCCCTGAAAAAATCTAATAATTTCAAACAGATTTCTTGAGGTGCCACAATATTACTGAATTTCGAAGATTTAGCACCAAAATCACACATATTTTCCAGTTTTTCGTTTTCTTAATTATATAATTATATTCCTTTTATTATATAATTACAGTAGTAACTCGAATCTTGCACATACGTGATACTTGCACATCTCGATTCTTGCAACGTAGAAATATTTTTCATTACGCACTCAGTACTTTCGACATCCGAAAATTTTTAACTCGATACTTGCAACATTTTTGTATTACTCTTACGTGCTGCTTTGTTTACGTTTTCTTAGACTGAATGCATTTCGGGAAATCCCCGTTTGAATCAGTTTTAAGCTGACTATTGAGAGGTGCGGTGTCATAAACAGATGTATGTATGTGCCTTTTAGTTTGTATGGGAAATTGTTGTTGTTGTTGTTGTAACAGCAGTAATTGCTGAGTTTACAGCCCTTGGCCGAGTGATATCGGGTCATTCCGGTGCGTAGAACCGGCTGTCGTGAGGGAATTAATACTCGGTGCTTGCGACAACCTTGAGACTTGCACCGAGCCCGGTTTTCATTACAAGCAAGAATCGAGCCTAAGTTTTTAGAAGTAGTCAAAATTATCGTCCCTTCTCTTGAAACTCTTTGGAAGAAAGCGTTAGGTATGGACGCTACTTAACGCATTATTGAAAGAATCCGTGACTACCACTGTAAATACAGAAATCTTATGAAACATTTCAAACAACGATCCAATATTCCCAGTTTTATAAAGAAAACCGAAGAATTTAAAGATAAATCGAAAGTTTTGTTCGACATTGCTTCATGCAAATGTAAAAATTGCGAAAAGTGCATTTGCAAAAAGAACAAAAAAGTTCCTGTGAAGGAAAGACTGTTTCTACTAGACTAAAGACAAAACAGCTCCAAAAACGGGAAAAAATAAAAAAGAAACAAGAACAATCCCTACAAGAAGCCAACCGTTCTAAAATGCAGAAATTTGACAAACCCGATAAAGACACATCCGTGGAGTTAGGTGATAGTCTGTTCGATGATCTAACTATGAATTCAGACTTGCCTTTATTTGAAGATATTACCACCCCTCTACTGTATCTGGTATTTCCACGTATGGCCAAATGCGTAAAACTCTGCCAATATTAGCTGTTTAGATCTATCATGCCACGATAAAATAAAAAATCGGAATACAAACTTATGTAGTAGTCTAAATTTATATTTTATATGTTAAATGAAGAAAATAAATAAAAATAAAAAAAATAAATGAAAAAAATGCGTTTTTTGAACTCTTTTGTTTCTCATTAATTTAGTTTATATATTTTATGTATGTACGCCACTGTCGTAGAATATGACTATGTTTAGTTTAATAGATCTATGTATATAAAAATTATAAGAGTTAGGCTAGAGCTTATCTTCCGTAAAAGAAATATAAACTTCATTTTAATTAAGTGTGATTTTTCTTATTTTTTTTTTACCGAATTTGGATCCCTTTGTGGCATCTCAAAAGACCACGACACTGTCCCAATTATTTTCTGTGATCCTTTTCATAGCTTTGAGTACCTATTTTTGGCTCAAGTTAAACTATATGTGATATCGGCAAGTAATTAAAACAATTAATACAATATATCAATTAACCTCATTTTATGAAACAATCAAGATCGTTGTGCCACCTTTAAAAATCGGCAAAATTAAAAAAAAAAATCACAATCTACTGGTATACAGTAGCAACTTTTGCGCTCCCAAGCTCATTTAAAAATCAAAGAAAATTTTTTTTCGCTCCACCCTAGTATACAGTCGATTATATAAAAATCGGTTTTTACAAATGTTGTATAAAAAATTAAAGTTTTATATTTGGATATACCATATATTATATACATTTCACATTAGTCGGTCGGGATATATATTTATTTTATACCTTCATTGACAGCATTTAATTTTATAATTCGTGCTTTCATATTCGGCCCTGTTCTGTAAATCGAATCGTTTTTAAATACGAGAAATTTCTAAAACCGAATAAATCGCTTTTTGGTGTTCTGCAAATTACTCGTATTGATATGATTCGAAATTAAAAAAAAATTTGCCGCGTTCAAAAATTGTTTGTGGTTTATTTTGCAAACATATGTTATACAATTCTAGAGTTGCCTGACAAATTATTGTATTTTATTGCTAAATAATGGTGAGTAATAAAAGAACAATTAAGATAATTGAACCTTCAGATATATTTTTGGTTTTTATTTTTATCGCAAATATTTTAAAATTAATTTTTTCTAATATACAAATACTAAGTTTGTACTATACAAACTTTGACAGCTACATATTCACATACAGTGGTGACTCTACTTTGTCTAAAATAAGATAAAATGGTGATCGCCATTAAATAAGTTTTTTTGAATTAAAATTTAATTTAGTTAGTGTTTGTCATAAAAATTTAATTTATAGAGAATATTATGGCAAACTTTTTTTTTATATTTCTATATTAGAGAAAATTTTTAATTAGGCTTGAACTCAAGCAACTCATTTTTAATTAATAACTCGAAGAATACCATTGTGAAAACTATATTTTTCTAGACAAATGGCACACTGAGTCATTAATTTAAAATTAACTCAAGCCTAATTAAAAATTTTATCTAATATACAAGGTGGCGCAAAAGTAATCCTCCTATCAGAAAATGCTATAAATTTTGCGAGGCCCCTAATGTCAGTTCTGTTTTGACATTTGTGTAGTAAACACATGCGAAATACACGTTAATAAACAATGTTACGCTACACTGCTCCAGAACGCGGAATGTTGCTGACTATTTATTTGACTTAAACTTTTTTGTCACTCTTAAAGCAAAAATATGCTTTTAAAATATATTTTTTTAAATTCAAATATATTAAAATGCATGTAATTTTAATAGAATAAATAAAACAGACTTCATATTTTATATTGCACTTGTTTTTTTGTTATTTTTATATTCATTTATTAAAATAATAACACTTTCGATTTGCTTTCGACTAGATTTATTTACTCGATTTTAAAACGAAAAAAATTATGTGAATTCGGTTTACAGAACACCAAAAAATGTGAATTCCTTTTAAAACGAGAAATTTACTCGGATTCGGTTTACAGAACAGGGCCGATTGTTTCTATTAAATTATCATTAATTCTATTAACCGTGTAACAACAACATTTATTGATTTAATTTTCCCATTAACGTACAAATAATAAATTCAAATTCGTCTCACATATCATTTAAGGTGGATTCACCCATTCATTCTGAACAAAATATTTGTTCGGACAAAGATTTTTTCATATGAAGTTTGACGTCTCTCTTTTTAATATTTATATAAATAAAAACTGTCCGAACAAATATTTTGTTCGGAACGAATGGGTGAAACCACCTTTAGTCAAAAAATATTCATCCAATCCAATTTACACGATCGGTTTATACGGTTTTTGTAGAATAGCTTTTAAAAAACATTTAATGGAGAGAGCCATTTGGATCTCAAATAAACATTACACGTTACACTTTTTTTGTAATAAATAACTTGAATTAATGAATTAATTATTTTTGATAATTTAGGAATTATTATGCTGTTCAATTAAAAGCGGCCATAAAATGTGATCGTGTAACTACTTTACTCTACTAAAGGTGTCACACAACTGAAAAGTATTTTGATAATTGACGGAGGTAGAATAAAATAAATAAATTCTGGAAATACAGATCTGTCAAAAATATTTTGTAGAATAAGACTCATAAAATAATCAAATCAAATATACATAATTTCTGCACAAATATCGTGATTTTAAAACAAAAATCAGGGTTTTAGCATGTTTTTGTTGAAATTATTATTAAACAGTTTTAATTGTAAGTTAAAAGCTGTCTATATACTTGACTGGCTAAAACCCGGTGTGCTTCGCTACCCGTATCGTAGTGAAAAAAAGTTTAGAGTTAAATAACTAGCTAAAACCCGGTGTGCTTCGCTACCCGTATCGTAGTGAAAAAAAGAGTTAAATAAATATAATTATTAAGTTACAGTATAATCTCGATAATCCGGACAATTAAAAACCATGTAGTGTCCGAAATATCGGAATGTTCGAATTACCGAGACAAGAGAAATAATTTAAGAAACCTTTTGAAGAAATAATAATAAAGGTTTATTTATTAAAAGAAATTTACTTAAAAATTAAATATTTACTGTTGTACTTTTATGTTGAATAAAAGACTGTTGGTTAATTGGTAATAAACATAAACTTTTATTTCATTTCATGAGGTGTGTCTCTGTTGGCTTGCTACAACTAACTGTAAAAAACGGTTATAAGAATTGTACATAAAAACTTAAAGATAATGATGCATGCAGCGTCGCATTTCATGGTGATGCCACATTGACATGTTAATGTTGTAAGATAGGGTTACCCCCTAACATCTCCCTCCTTAAGACAATCGGGGTGATCTGGAAAAAGGTTCCACAGGTTGTCTTCGGCTGGTTATGCGCATTGGAGTGAGGTCAGGTGAAGCTGTGGGGGTTGCAAAAGTTTCTTCTTCACATGGTGGAGTTATCCCGAATTCTGCAAGCAATATGTCCAAAGGAAGATTTGCCGTTCCTGATGCAGTAGTGTCGGTTTCCTCGTATCTTGGTCGAAGTTGGTCCGTGTGTGCTCTTACGAGTATTTTCCTGTTACCAACGTCGATTAGGGTGTTGTAAATTACATTACCGATCTTCTCGATGATTTCGCCTGGGACCCAGTATTGCTTGTTTCCCTTAAAGTTCAATGCGTAGACTTGATCGCCTTGGATGAATGTTCTTTTACGTGTGCCATGTTTGGTGTTGTATTGTTTCTCCATTTGTTTGTTAGTTTTGCGATCGGTGACTTTTGGTTTTGTAATGATGTCGAAGACTGTTCTCATTTTTCGACCTATGAACGATTCCGCTGGAGTCTTGCCATTTGGTGAGTTTGGATTGGGTGTTGATCTATAGACTTCCAAGAATGTTTGAAGTGCTGCGGTAGGCGTATCTTCCCCTTCAGCTTTTTTGAGAGCGCGCTTAAGTGTGTCCACGAATCTTTCTGCTTGACCGTTGGAGCTGGGGTGGAAACGTACTGTCCTGGTGTGTTCTATAGCCCTTTCCTTGCACCAGTTTTGAAATTGTTGTGAGCAAAACTGTGTCCCGTTGTCCGAAACTATTTGTTCAGGATTTCCAAATTGTGCGCAATAGTCGTTCATAATTTTCATTGTTGCGAATGAAGTCATTGTTTGCGTTTCGTAAATTGCCGGGTATTTAGAGAATGAATCTATAATAACAAGATAGTATTTGTTCTTCAGTGGCCCCGCGTAGTCAATATGAATTCTTTCAAGCGGTCGGGATGTTATTGGCCAAGAGCAAAGGTTGGTCCTCACAGGATTCTTTGCGGCTTGTTGACAGTTCCGACATTTTCTGACGTAGTCCTCAATTTGCTTGTCAATAGAAGGCCAATAAACGAAACTTCGAGCAATTGACTTACATCTTTCTGCTGATAGATGTCCTCTGTGAAGTTGTTTGAGAATCTTCTGACGATATGGATCTGGTACCACAATGCGATTGTTAAACATTACGCAACCGTCTGCGGTCGATAATGATTCCTTACGATTAAAGTATGGTAGAATTGAAGGATGTATGTTCTTACTACTTTCCGGCCAACCGGTGTTCATATGCTGAATAATAGTCTGTAGAGTTTCGTTATTCTCGGTAGATTTAACTATCATCCTGAAAGATACTGGTAGTGTAGATACTGCTTCATCGAGATCGTTGCGAATGTCCTCCTCAAGTGATACAGAAGCCACAATATATTCGTCGGATGGTTTTTCGTGATCACTGATGAGTCTAGATAACACATCTGCATGACCGAAATCCTTAGTGTTAGTGTATTTAATTTCAAAGTCATAGGTCAATAGTATCAAAGCCCAGCGTTGTAAGCGGTTGGCTGTGTAAACCGGTATCCCCTTTTTCGAGCCGAAAATTGCGAGCAATGGCTTGTGATCAGTGTGCAACGTAAATTTGCGTCCAAATAGCATCCTGTGGAAGCGTTGTACTGCAAAAATTAGTGCTAAGCCCTCCTTTTCAATTTGGCTATAGTTGCGTTCTGCTGGTGTGAGAGATCTTGATATGTGGTGTACTGCTTTCATACTGTTGTCAGGATATGTGTGATAGATTACTGCACCTACACCATGCGATGATGCGTCTGCAGCAACGTGTATCGGTAAATCCGGATTGTAGTGCGTAAGTAGCATATCTGAGGTTAAGATCTGTTTGAATTTGTCCAATGATTCCTGACATTCTGAAGTCCAGTTAAAAGTATTTTCTTTCTTTAATAGGTCATCAAGAGGCTTTCTGAGGTTCCTCATGTTGTTAACAAATTTTCCGTAATGATTAATTGAACCCAGAAGAGAACGTACTTCCGAAATGTTTTGTGGTGTTTTTAAATTTTGAATGGCAGTGATTTTTGTTGGATCAGGTCGAACACCATTTTTACTTATAATCTGTCCAAGATATTTAATTTCCGCTTTGTAAAATTGGCATTTTTCAAATTTCAGCCGGAATCCAAAATCTTGAATCTTATGTAAGAGCAGGTTGAGATTCGATTTATGTTCCACAATTGACTTACTTGCGAGCATGATGTCGTCTATGTATGCTTTGGCACCATCTATACCAGAGCATAGTTGGTCCATAATCCTTTGAAAAGCTCCTGGTGCTGATTTTATGCCAGGTGTCAAACGATTAAATTTGAATAAACCTCTGTGAGTGTTTATTGTGAGTAATTCCTTACTGTCATCATCCACTTCGACCTGAAGGTAAGCATCCGATAAATCCAGATGGCTAAAGATGATACAGTTGTTGCAATCGGAAAGAATTTCCTCTGGTGTGGGCAATGGATATTGATTTGATTCAACCATCGAATTAAGTCCCGTAGAGTAATCTGCGCAAATGCGAATCTTGCCATTTCTCTTGCTGACTACGATTGGTGCAGCATACTTTGAAGTATCCACAGGAGAAATTATTTTTGCCTTTTCTAGTCTTTGTAGTTCCGCTTCGATTTCCAGTCTTGCTGCGTAAGGAACTGGGCGTTTAGGAACGAAAATTTCCTTTGCGTCTGGTAGCAGTTGAATATGTACTTTGGTTTTAGTACAAAGTCCGGGGCTACTATTATCAAAAACAGTTTGATATGTTTCCTTGAGCTTAGCAACATCGTCATCGAATGAAATTTGTCGACACCAAGTAGTTATAGGTTTATCCCAGAGACCAAAAGATTGGATCCAGTCAATTCCCATGATGTTCAGTTGTTCTATATCTGTGATATAGCAGTTGACTGTTGCTGTAACGTCATTCAACGTAACTTTGCATTTAAACATGGCTAATAGATTAATTCTGTTTGTGTTTGCATCACTTGCGCTATCTTTCGTATCATAGGCAGGAGGTTTGCCAATGGTTTCCCATGTTGCAACAGAAATAATTGAAATGTCCGATGCGGTATCTATCTGTAGTTGAATAGAGTGATTATTGATCGTGACAGTTGTATACTTACGAAGTTCCTTGAATTGAAGCTTTTTTGTTGTAAACACGGCGTTAGTACGAAATTTTGATTTTCTTCTGAACGTGTTATTGTTGTCGCTTTGTGCAGGTTTCGTAGTCTTAACAGTTTTGGAGCTGGAGCAATAGTTGTCCTTATGTCCGATTTGTTGACATTTGGTGCATTTGTGTTTGACGTAGGGACAAAATTTTACGTAGTGTAAGTCCCCACAGAGCCAGCATGGTGTCTTTGGAAGTTTGTGACTCTGGTTTTTGCTTTCCATTTTGTTAACGGAGCAGACAGCTTTCGGTTGATGTTCAATCATTGTGTTGTCAGATTTCAAATTCATTATACGTTGTGTTTCGTCTACAAGTTTATCCAGATTTGTGGTGTCGGAAGACTCGTCTAAAATCTTTAATAACCGTACTCGAATATCTGTGTCTCTACTTGATTTAAGACCCAACACGAAAATTAGACATTTGAACTGATCTATTCTTAAATCAGTCATCTTGAAGAGCTCACATTGTAGATTTACACGGCTAGCGTACTCCTTAAAATCTTCACCGTCTGTTTTTGCAAGTTGAAGGCATTTGTAGCGCTGTGAAACTTGTGTTTCAACTTTGCCAAAAAGTTTATTTAATTTTTCAACAGTGTCTTTCAGCGTCATGTCGGTTGGTTTCGTTGGCAGAATGTAGTTCGAAAATCGTTCATGAACTTGATTAGACATTTTACGCCAAAGTACAGCGACTTTGTCGTGGTCTTCTAGAGTGTTCGCCTCCTTTTCGAAAACATGCACATACCTGTTGTACCAAGCTTGAAAAATTAAGCCACTTTCTGGTTCATACACAAAATCTGTCATTGAGTGTGCCAATGATTCCATTAGTGCAGCTTTTGATGTACTCGTTCCTGGATTACTTGTTGAAGCAATTCCTTGAGCCTGTAGTAGCTGTGCCATTTGCTGTAGCAAAAGGGTTTGTTGGTGCATAGCGTTTTGCTGATCTTCCAACAGTTGTAGAACTTTGTCGTCGGACATAGTCGATTGCGGCATTTTGCAATTAAAATTGTATAATTTTTATTTCACCGTCCTCGTCGCCACTTTTGTTGTACTTTTATGTTGAATAAAAGACTGTTGGTTAATTGGTAATAAACATAAACTTTTATTTCATTTCATGAGGTGTGTCTCTGTTGGCTTGCTACAACTAACTGTAAAAAACGGTTATAAGAATTGTACATAAAAACTTAAAGATAATGATGCATGCAGCGTCGCATTTCATGGTGATGCCACATTGACATGTTAATGTTGTAAGATAGGGTTACCCCCTAACATTTACATACTCATATAAATTTTCGTTCATATGTATTGTATGTAGTTGGAGATTTTTATCTGGTGAAGTTTGGATTCAGTTTTCTTTTTATATGCAATATCTCTGTTTTTTGTTTTAATAATACGGCGGACGGGTCGTTTGAAAATTTTTCCCCGGAAATTTTTAAAAATTGTATTCCATATCGAGATCGAAAATTGATAAGCCAGACATTTCTAGCTTCAAATTGCACATTTGCTCCATAAATTTCTGCACATAAAAGCTTTGCTTTTCTTGAACAATTTTCGACGTAACTGGTGCATTATCATGCCTTTTGCTAATAAACCATCATCTCATACTCAGCACTTCGCATGGTTTTACGTTTTCCTAGCCCACCCTCAGATTTTGAAAAATAGCTATCAAACCGATTATTGAAAAAATAAACTCCCCGTTTTAACTTACCTATCTATTTTGAAACCATTTAATTTTATATCTGATATTGTAGATTTTCCTACGTTGCACTCTATTGCTAGTTGGCGCAAAGACTTGCCTTGTGCTAATTTTGTCAAAATTTCTTTTTTGTTATCAATAGTTAAAAAATTATGTTTCGTCTTATTGATTGGTGGCATGTTACACTTGAATGTATGTATGTAGTAGAAACGCTAACAAAAAAATCTTTAATGATGATTGCGGAAAAGTAAACACTCCGTTTCTTTTTACAAATAATGAAAACTGAAGGAATTTCTTGATTTAAATCGCAAAGACAATGGAAAACTAATGGAAAAAATTCTTCGGAAACAAAACTAATTTTACGCATTTGAAGTTTTGTTGCCAAAGCAAAAAAAATAAATGCTGTCCGAATTATTGAGGGAGAAAAAAATGATGATGTCCGGATTATAGAGTCTATAATGGTAACAAATTAATTGTCCGGATTACCGCGCTGTCCGGATTAGCAGGTTTCCGAAATACCGAAATTGTACTGCATTAAAATCTACTATACTATAGCTATTATAATTTCCTAAGTATTTGATTTTTAAAATTAACTTTGTATGGGAGGTACCACGCCCACTTAAAATTTCAGAAAAAAAGTAGCCTATAGCTCTCTCCAGACATACAGAAATATACTGTGAAAATTTCAAGCAAATCGGTTCAGCCGTTTAGCCGTCAATAGATCCCAAACTAATAATAAACATACATACATACAGACACACAATCACTTTTATATACAGGGTGGCGCAAAAGTAATCCTACTATCAGGAAAATGTTATAAATTTTGCGATTGGCCCCTAATGTCAGTTCTGCAATATTCCGCGTTCTGGAGCAGTGTAGCGTAACATTGTTTGTTAACGTGTATTTCGCATGTGTTTACTACACAAATGTCAAAACAGAACTGACATAGGGGCCTCGAAAAATGTATAGCATTTTCTGATAGGAGGATTACTTTTGCGCCACCATATACATAACTATATGTTGTTATAAATAAATTAATCCAAATGAATTAAATTTTGCATAAAACTTACACGTTTCATTATTTTATTGCAGGTTTTCTATGTTGACTTTGGAAATGCTGAAGTTGTGCCATTAAGCAGTTTGGCTAAATGTTCTAAGGATCAATTGAAAGATCCTTTACGTGCTGTTCTTTTTCATTTGTCTAATCTGTCAATAGTTCCGCTATCGGATGAACAAAATGTAGCAAAAAAATTTTGTATGAAAACACGTTTAAAAAATGCTATAGAAAACATTGTGGTTATTATTCTGGATCAAATCATTAATGTTGAAGTTGTTGAGCGACTTAATAATGACCTGGTTGTACGTTTAATTGATGCCCAGTACGCCGTTATAACAAAGATGCTTGTAGACATGGGTGTTGTTAAGGAAATATAAATGTACTTTTGATTTATTATACTTTATATCCTAGATTTGACAGGCGGCCTTACTAAACACACAGTTTACTTCGGTCCATTCAGATGTTCCTTTTGTTTACATCCTAAATTATTATATTTTTCTTTACTAGTTTTAAAAGTAATATTTTAACATTGTTTGTAGTAATAGACAAACAACATAAATAACACATACGGGTTTTACAATTACAAAATATGCTTTCTTACAGACACATACATAATCAGGTATGTGATGGAAATCGAAAACGAAAACAAGTGAGTTTTTGAAGTCCATTTTAAAGTATTTCTAATCAAATTTTTGTTTTAAGATTCTCTTTAATAGAAAAATTATCTTTATATTTTGTGGGATAAAACTGTTTCAATACAGAAATATTACGAAAAAATTAACTTCTAAAACTCACTCGTTTTCGTTTTCGATTTCCATCACATACCTTGAATGTTAGGTTTCCAAATCGAACCTTTGCATTATAAATGGAAACCAATCCATTCTAAATAATTTCGTAGCATATTCAACCAGTTTTTGTTATTCTCGTATTAGACTGAGAATTTATATATATTTCTTTTAATAGATAAAGTTATCGAAATTTGATTAATTTCATACCATTTTTTAGCAGTATACTAAATTAATGCAATAACAAAACACATGATTTAGACAAACATTTTAAAATTTTAATCGACATTAGTTGCGAATTTAAGTTAAATCCACTATTTTAAAAAGCAGAATTCAATAACTCTTGCGCGTATTTAATGAGATTTCCAAGCCAATGTCGGGAAAGGATTTGACTTCGTTATGTGCTAAGGAAATTTAAACTTTCGAATGCTTACGTTGGCCAGCTTTCAGAATTCAATACGATAGTAAACGTACATAGGTTTATGTATGGAACAATTAAAATTGAAAAGATTATTGAAAATATTTTTAATTAATCACCCCTATCGTGGAAAAGTGTGAAAAGGGAACAAATTTCATGTGGAATTTTTATTCACGATAGGGGTGAATATTAATTAAATGTATTAAGTGTTTCTGAAAACTAATTTTCCAGTTGTATTATTATTCTAAAATATGAAATATGAAACTGATAAAAATAAGTTTCGGTAAATCACTAAAATAGGATGGAATTATTTGAATTCGCACACTGTATAAATTCCCTGTAATTGTGGGAATATGTCCTTGTTTTAGTAAATTATGAATTATTTTATAATTTTTTTAATTTTCTAGATATTAATATTTTTATTTCGTATTTTTTTCCTTTAATAAATGGCTATTAATTACAAAACCAATTTTTTTTTTGTTTTATATAAAAGAGATACAAATAATACTTAAAGGTCGTCAACTCTATCAAGAAGAGGAAATCAGTTTCCTCATCGGACCAATTTAAAAAACACTATTGAACAAACTAGGGGTCATGGTCGGGGGTGATTCATATCCATTGCAATTTAAAAGCACTGTAATTCCTTAAGAGATAGCACGATTTAAAAAACAATAGTTTCGATATTTTCCGAAATGATCTCACCAGAGGAAACGGTGGTGGCAACGCTATCATCATTATTAACAAAATACAGCATTGAGTTCATCTTAAGATTCTCCGGTTAACAAAATTGCTATCGCATGTCTGATAAACTGTACATATTTGCAAGTCTTAGTTTCACTCGAATCACACCACCTTTTTGTAATCATGTCCTTGGATCGACAATTTTACCGAACACCGCACATACATAAACTAAAAGAAATCAGAACGGAGAGGATTCAGAAACTCCATCAACCGTATTTTCCATGATCTTCCTGTCTTCAACGAAGACAAACGAAAACATTGGATTGTTTACTACAACTTGAGCGTCTTATGTTCCATAGTCAGAAATCTCAGCGACACCACCATTTCTGATCCTAAACTTCTAATGTCATTTGTTAACATGGAATTTTCATATTGATGATAAGCCAGTAGATGCTAAACCTCTCCGTAAAGAGCCTTATTTAACCCGATGTCTAAAAAATCGACCTACTGAGACCTGGGAAAAAAAGCAAAGCATAAAAATGAACAGAACGGTTCTGGATCTATCGAAATCCTCTTTGATGACATATTCCAGTCTTCTGGACTGGAAGAAATGGATAGTGAACTACTTGGGTAATGTAATCGTTCATCGAGTTTAGTAACAACAGAACAATACTTGGTTTTCGCAATGAGGTATCCCGTTAAATCTATTTCAAATTCTATCCTTCCAAACAACCCGAACTTTCACATGGTGTAGAAGTGATTCCGTACGCGGACGACTGTAATCTTTTCCACCAGAATTCTTTAACTTTGAATTCCCTCATAAAATTTTGAGTGTAACGTCCGACATCCCCTTCACTGCCTTCGCAATAGTACTGGAATCCCGCATAAATTACGAAGTTAAATCAAGGTACACAATGCACTTGCCGGTACGGACAAGAAACATTGTTGGTACTATTGCGGTTCTTGTTTGATCAACACCAGAGGTTCTCGGAACAGTTTTTTTGGTTGTCATCAGAGCATGTCATAAAAACCTGAATATTTGAGAGTATATTTGTCACATGGTATAACACGGTATATTTTCTTATAAAAATAACAATCGTATCAACATTCTCATGCCTGGTGCTGATGTTTGTGTAACGCCCTAAGAAATGTAAGTTTGCAATTACTATAGTTAATTTATATAAAAAATTTTGTCCGTTAACTTTTTTATTTAATTGCATCTTCAACGACCCTTTTAAGTCCATTTTATAGTGTATAAATATCTATGAAATTAAGAAGTAAAATTAAGTTAGGACAAGTAGAAAATTTTACAAAATATATCTCACTACAGTTTTGTAATAATAATAGTAATAATTGGTACGTTTCTTTTGGTCTTCCGATAGGCAATATACAATTCCAATTTCCATAACTATTTGCAAACTGTATAAAACCAGATTTCTCATTTTATTTCTATCTTTATTTAATGCTTATATGTGGATGTGTTTCTAATCTGCAGAGGATGAGCAATGAACATATACATACATTGAGATGTTGTCTATTCAAATATTTGCTATATTTCTTAAAAACACAAAATCGTTTTTAATTGAAAAAATGATGCATCAACACCTAGGACATAAAATCTAAAATTGGATACAAGGATAATAATTCATAACACAATACATTTGGTAACGAGAGAATTTATACTTACTTAGTTTTCCAGTGGCCTGATAAACGACAAAAAGAAGTTTTAGCTGGCGATACTTTTTACAGCAGTATCTTAAAGTTTACAAGTTTAAGTGTTAGTATAATTTTTAATAACTCACTCTATTGCTCAAATTAAGACACCTGAAGACCGTTTACCACTAGTGCTCGGAAATGTATCTGCACAGATTCTTTAAATATCTCATAATAGTTAATTATACAGAATTTGAAATACATGAAGAACGTGTACAACTGGTAAATATCTAATTATTTGTACTTGTTTGCCAATGGACGTCAATTGATATTTTCTGCCGGTCTTAATAGTGAGTTGTCAAATTAAGCAAATTATATAAAGTAATAAGTATAAGCCATTGCTTTACGGATGGAATAAGCAGCTTAAACTGGTGCATATTAACCAAGCAACTATAGCATTTGTCCGCTGGCTAAAAGAATAATTTATGGAATTATCTTTCAAATACCTACTTGTAGTTTGGTTAAAATGTAAAGTATGGACAATGTTTGATCGATTAAGTAAATGATTCTGAGTCTTTTGGTATTTATTATCTCTAGATTTTTTCTGTATGGTAAAAGAAGAACGTGCCCCATTTTTATGGAGGTATCTTAAATCTTGCGATTGTAGTTTGATTACAAAGTTTGCATGAAATGAGGTGATGTATTAAGATCGAATTTAAGTATATCGTTTGAATTCAGTTCTTATTAATTCCTTGCAAAATGTAGCCCAGGTGACAAATAACAAGTTATTTAAAAGAATTTACTTAATAAACATGATAAACATATATGGAAACATATAAATTAAATTTTTAACAATTTGTAAAATGGTAGCAATAAACACAAATCATTTGGTATTCGTAATAAATTTCCAACACATATTTTTATATCGCCAAACAGAAATAACTTTTTTATTTAATTGCATCTTCAACGACCCTTTTAAGTCCATTTTATAGTGTATAAATATCTATGAAATTAAGAAGTAAAATTAAGTTAGGACAAGTAGAAAATCTTACAAAATATATCTCACTTTATGTTTACAGTTTTGTAATAATAATAATAGTAATAATTGGTACGTTTCTATTGGTCTTCCGATAGGCAATATACAATTCCAATTTCCATAACTATTTGCAAACTGTTTCTTTTATTTCTATCTTTATTTAATGCTTATATGTGGATGTGTTTCTAATCTGCAGAGGATGAGCAATGAACATATACATACATTGAGATTTTGTCTATTCAAATATTTGCTATATTTATTAAAAACACAAAATCGTTTTTAATTGAAAAAATGTTGCTTTCAAAATTCTTCAATTAGAGTTTGGAATTCATTTTAAGTTGCAAAATTTAGAAATTCTTAAGGAAATGATATTTATTGTGCGGAATAATCACATTTAACATTTAAAAATGTGTTAAAAATATGTTTTACAAAATTTATAAAGCTCAATTTATAGGTATTCTTTGAAAATACCTCTTTTTCACATATGTATATCCATATAATTTAATAATTTGCTAATATATCACTTTGAGGCAATGCAATTTAGTAATAAATTTCAGTGTCCTTAAACTCAAATAATTTAATTTCATATTTTTTTAAATATTAAACATGTAGTCAAAGAGTTAAATAATAATCATTTTATGTACTTAAAAAATGTAATAATATATTTGAATTAAAAAATCTTTTTAAAAACATGGACTATCTAATTATGAACTAAAGTCTCTTATAGAAAAAGTCGTTCTTTAATTACAACTTAAAAACAGGCAAATCTGGCATGTCTCTATACATAAATGTGTTCCTAAAACAGCTGTATAAACAAAAACATTTCATTGCTATATTTTTGTGTCAACAAACCATTTGATTGCTGTGGACAAAACAACAGATACAAAGTTAAAATTATTTAAAATTTTTTCGCAATTCATCTTTTAAAAACACAAAAAAGCAAAAGAACAATACTATGGACATTTGTATATAGCAATCAATACAAATAAAACGGATGCTGCCTTCTCAATGGAGACCACAAAAGATGCGTTAATATTTCTCACTTTATTGGATAAATAGCAGCCTTAAATTAAGAACTTGTAAGTATATATGTAATTAGTTGTATATTTTGGACTTTAATCTATATATATAAAATTCAATGTATGTATGTATGTATGTATGTATGTATGTAACGTATAGACTCCAAAACGGCTGAGCCGATTTTGATGAAATTTTCACAGCATGTTACTGTGACTCTGGAAGGAATAATAGGGTACTTTTTTTTACCACGCCCACTTTTACGCCCACTTTTTTAAAATATTGTAATTGGAGACCAAACCTCTAGACCGATATTTTTGAAATTTTCACAGCATTTAACTGGGACTTTGTTATGATTAATAGGGTACTTTTTTTTGACCACGCCCATTTTTACGCCCACTTTTTAAAAATTATGTAATTGCTCCCATATAGTTTTTAACAGATTTACTTCAAATTGTATACACATTATATACTTCAGGCGAGGTAAAAATAAAGATTTCTTAAGCCACGCCCCTTTCACGCCCCTTTTCACGCCAAATTTTTGAAAGTTTTATACTTTTTGTTCTCTATACAAATTTGTTCATTCCAACGTATTTTTTTTATTTGGTAGTATATTGCTCTTAATACTGTTAACGTCGCCATATAACTATGAACCACGCCTACTTCATCGCCCCCTTTTTTTAATTCAGATACTTACTTATACCACTAACAATGTTTGCTATACAAAATACTTTTTTTGTAATATGTATTTACCTAAAGTTTTATATACTTTTTAACTACATACATTTTTTTATTACCAAATCCCCATTTTTCACCCCATTTCACCTTAAATTATATTGCTTTTAATCTACATCTATCTATCTATATATATAAAATTCAATGTATGTATGTATGTATGTAACGTATAGACTCCAAAACGACTGAGCCGATTTTGATGAAATTTTCACAGCATGTTACTGTGAGTCTGGAAGGAATAATAGGGTACTTTTTTTTACCACGCCCACTTTTACGCCCACTTTTTTAAAATATTGTAATTGAAGACCAAACCTTTGGACCGATATTTTTGAAATTTTCACAGCATTTAACTGGGACTCTGGTATGATTAATAGGGTACTTTTTTTGACCACGCCCATTTTTACGCCCACTTTTTAAAAATTATGTAATTGCTCCCATATAGTTTTTAACAGATTTACTTCAAATTGTATACACATTATATACTCCAGGCGAGGTAAAAATAAAGATTTCTTAAGCCACGCCCCTTTCACGCCCCTTTTCACGCCAAATTTTTGAAAGTTTTATACTTTTTGTTCTCTATACAAATTTGTTCATTCCAACGTATTTTTTTTATTTGGTAGTATATTGCTCTTAATACTGTTAACGTCGCCATATAACTATGAACCACGCCTACTTCATCGCCCCCTTTTTTAATTCAGATACTTACGTATACCACTAACAATGTTTGCTATACAAAATACTTTTTTTGTAATATGTATTTACCTAAAGTTTTATATACTTTTTAACTACATACATTTTTTTATTACCAAATCCCCATTTTTCGCCCCATTTCACCTTAAATTATATTGCTTTTAATCTATCTATATATATAAAATTCAATGTATGTATGTATGTATGTATGTATGTATGTATGTATGTATGTATGTATGTATGTAACGTATAGACTCCAAAACGGCTGATCCGATTTTGATGAAATTTTCACAGCATGTTACTGTGACTCTGGAAGGAATAATAGGGTACTTTTTTTTACCACGCCCACTTTTACGCCCACTTTTTTAAAATATTGTAATTGGAGACCAAACCTCTGGACCGATATTTTTGAAATTTTCACAGCATTTAACTGGGACCCTGGTATGATTAATAGGTTACTTTTTTTTGACCACGCCCATTTTTACGCCCACTTTTTAAAAATTATGTAATTGCTCCCATATAGTTTTTAACAGATTTACTTCAAATTGTATACACATTATATACTCCAGGCGAGGTAAAAATAAAGATTTCTTAAGACACGCCCCTTTCACGCCCCTTTTCACGCCAAATTTTTGAAAGTTTTATACTTTTTGTTCTCTATACAAATTTGTTCATTCCAACGTATTTTTTTTATTTGGTAGTATATTGCTCTTAATACTGTTAACGTCGCCATATAACTATGAACCACGCCTACTTCATCGCCCCCTTTTTTTAATTCAGATACTTACTTATACCACTAACAATGTTTGCTATACAAAATACTTTTTTTGTAATATGTATTTACCTAAAGTTTTATATACTTTTTAACTACATACATTTTTTTATTACCAAATCCCTATTTTTCGCCCCATTTCACCTTAAATTATATTGTTTTTAATCTATATATATATAAATGAATGTGTGTCTGTATGTTTGTGCTTAATAGGAGGCCAAACCCTTGGACCAATCTGCCTGAAATTTTTACAGCATGTTACTGTGACTCTGGAAGGAATAATAGGCTATATGAAGTTTTGATTGTACAAACGGGGGTGGCACCGCCCATATAACCCACAAATTTAAATCGCCATATGTATGTAACGTATGGACTCCAAAACGGATGAGCCGATTTTGATGAAATTTTCACAGCATGTTACTGTGACTCTGGAAGGAATAATAGGATATATGAAGTTTTAATTGTACAAGCGGGGGTGGCACCGCCTATATAACCCAAAAATTTAAATCCCCATATTTTGGGCATTTGTTGACCTTCATTCGTCAATGATATGTGGTACATATAGTATTGGCATAATTTGGAATACGTACCAGGAGAAAAGTGGGTGAGACCACGCCCCTTTTTAGGAAAATTAAAAATCGTAATATATTCTTAACTACTAGACCGATCGTCATTAAATTTTCACAATAGGATATTCCTACGAAATAATAAATTCTTGGCTATGTAAGTGGACAAAAGGAGCATTGTAATAAATACATTAAAATTAAATAAATAAATGTTTGTAAATATATAAATACGTTTTATTTTATAAAGAGGGGGGGGGGGGTAGCGAAGCACACCGGGTTTAGCTAGTTTATAATAAATGTCATTAACACCATTCAAGACGCTCAGTTGTTTAAAAATTCTATTGTTAGGACTTCAGAAATATGCATCAACACCTAGGACATAAAATCTAAAATTGGATACAAGGATAATAATTCATAACACAATACATTTGGTAACGAGAGAAATTATACTTACTTAGTTTTCCAGTGGCCTGATAAACGACAAAAAGAAGTTTTAGCTGGCGATACTTTTTACAGCAGTATCTTAAAGTTTACAAGTTTAAGTGTTAGTATAATTTTTAATAACTCACTCTATTGCTCAAATTAAGACACCTGAAGAACGTTTACCACTAGTGCTCGGAAATGTATCTACACAGATTCTTTAAATATCTCATAATAGTTAATTATACAGAATTTGAAATACATGAAGAACGTGTACAACTGGTAAATATCTAATTATTTGTACTTGTTTGCCAATGGACGTCAATTGATATTTTCTGCCGGTCTTAATAGTGAGTTGTCAAATTAAGCAAATTATATAAAGTAATAAGTATAAGCCATTGCTTTACGGATGGAATAAGCAGCTTAAACTGGTGCATATTAACCAAGCAACTATAGCATTTGTCCCCTGGCTAAAAGAATAATTTATGGAATTATCTTTAAAATACCTACTTTTAGTTTGGTTAAAATGTAAAGTATGGACAATGTTTGATAGATTAAGTAAATGATTCTGAGTCTTTTGGTATTTATTATCTCTAGATTTTTTCTGTATGGTAAAAGAAGAACGTGCCCCATTTTTATGGAGGTATCTCAAATCTTGCGATTGTAGTTTGATTACAAAGTTTGCATGAAATGAGGTGATGTATTAAGATCGAATTTAAGTATATCGTTTGAATTCAGTTCTTATTAATTCCTTGCAAAATGTAGCCCAGGTGACAAATAACAAGTTATTTAAAAGAATTTACTTAATAAACATGATAAACATATATGGAAACATATAAATTAAATTTTTAACAATTTGTAAAATGGTAGCAATAAACACAAATCATTTGGTATTCGTAATAAATTTCCAACACATATTTTTATATCGCCAAGCAGAAATAACTTTTTTATTTAATTGCATCTTCAACGACCCTTTTAGTCCATTTTATAGTGTATAAATATCTATGAAATTAAGAAGTAAAATTAAGTTAGGACAAGTAGAAAATCTTACAAAATATATCTCACTTTATGTTTACAGTTTTGTAATAATAATAATAGTAATAATTGGTACGTTTCTATTGGTCTTCCGATAGGCAATATACAATTCCAATTTCCATAACTATTTGCAAACTGTATAAAACCAGATTTCTCATTTTATTTCTATCTTTATTTAATGATTATATGTGGATGTGTTTCTAATCTGCAGAGGATGAGCAATGAACATATAAGTTAGCGGGTGCCAACTAACTTTACTTGCACGCGCATCTGCTCCAAATAATTTATATTATTTTCTGTAACATAAGCATCTGTCTGCCTAAATAATTCCAGGAATTTTGCAATGGAATCGAAAAGCTAGCAAATTCAACTGTGTAACTCTACCTATATGCACATCCGCTCCAAATTATTTATATTATTAATTTAAATTAAACAACACCAACAACAGAAGTGATGACAACAGCATAATGTGCGGCAATACTAACTTAAATTAAGGTATCGTTTAGAATTGTTTGTTAAAAAACAGTTAGTTCAATTCATACGTTGTAACTGGAAAGACTGGCATAGCCAGGTAATAAACCAAATAAAAAAATTGGCATAGCCGATAAAAATTTGTGTTTCATTAAATATTAACTGGCGCCCAACGTGAGGCCACAAACAAAAAATTCTTTGTAAAAGAAAAAGTGGCAGTCCTCACACCAAAATAGTGACAATTTATTAATAAATTAAAAAATCCAATATAGTGACGATTTAAAACAAACAAAAAATTCTTTATTAAAGAAAAAGTGGCAGTCCTCACACCAAATTAGTGACAATTTATTAATAAATAAAAGAAAAAAATCCAATATAGTGACGATTTAAAATAAAAAAATTCTTTATAAAAGAAAAAAAGTGGTCATCCTCATAGATAAGAAGATAAGCATAGATAAACGTTAAACCATTAAAACAAATTTTGTAAAAGAAAAAACAACCAACTACTTAGAATTTTTCGAGCACCAAATACAAAGAAGCTGACGGATAATGGAAGCAGCAGTAGTATTGTAAGACTATCTTTATATTATTATTATTATTAGTACTATTATTATCATATTATATTGTTCTGATATTTTTTCCCATAATTAAGACGTTTTGCTAAAAGAATAATTGAGAACTAAATTGGTAGTTTCGAATTTTGAAAAATGGATCCTCAGGTTCTACAGACAATACTAAACGCCGCCATAAAGGCCACAACAGAACAAACAAAACGGGACTTCCAACAAAAACTGGACGAACTGACTAATAGAATAAGACAGATGGAAATTCCATCACACATTGAGGACTATAGGGATGTTACAATAGAAGCCGGTATTATTTGCGATGAATCTTTGGACCTCGTAAAGTCACTACCCGAATTTTCTGGGGACCAGACACGGTATGTGTCCTGGAGGCAAGCTGCTCACACAGCATACAAAATTTTTGAAAACTACGTTGGTAGTTCAAAACATTACCAAGCAGTTGCAATTATTAGGAACAAAATTGTAGGATCAGCGGATACAATTCTATCATCATTTAATACCTGTCTCAACTTTCAAGCAATAATCGCTAGGCTTGATTTTACATACGCGGATAAACGTCCCGTCTATTTAATTGAGCAGGAAATGTCAACAATGCGACAGGGTCGGCTATCTATAACCGAATTCTATGAGGAGGTAGAAAAGAAACTCACGCTGTTAGTAAATAAAACCATAATGACACACAGCGGACAGATCGGGCTCATTGATTCTCTCAATGAGAAATATAGACAGGATGCACTACGAGTGTTTATTTCAGGACTTAATAGACCCCTTTGTGACATATTATTTTCATCTAGGCCAGGTGATATGCCTACAGCACTAGCACTCGCCCAAGAGCTAGAAGCAAATCATGCAAGGTCACTGTTCGCAAGCTCCTTTAATAATCGACAGATACTTATGCCATCAAGGCCGAACAATAGTTTGCCACAATTTCGTAGACTTACCGTAGGCCCACAATGGCAACAACCTGTACCGATGGAGGTAGATCCATCCGCGTCACGTTTTAGACAGAATAGAGCACTACAGGAAAGAACGCATCTTATTCCAAATCAGGGACCACGGGAATTAGGTACTAGCCAACCTCAAAATAATTCAAACGCAGAAAGGACTCAATTCACTGACTATAGAAACAGGCCACCGAAGAGGCAGTATGAAAGTGACAAACAGCCCGTTGCCAAGTTACAACGCATTAACCATGTAATGAACCTAGGACAACCAGACGACTCATTCGACGAACAATACTATGAGGGCTACGCACAAGACGATTACTATAACGACTACAACAATGATTATTTCAATGATAACCTCAACGGTAACTATTATGATAACCAACAAAACGTAAATGAGACGGAATATAGAGACGAAATTAATTTTTTAGACCTAAATCACTCCTGCCCTACGTCAGTAGGAGATTTGCAGGAAAGGAATTAAAATTCTTGGTGGACACGGGTGCCTCGAAGAATTATATTAAACACTTAGATCTTTTAAAAGGCATAACAAATTTAGAAATACCCTTCACAGTAAAATCAATACATGGCACCGAAAGAATTTTCCAAAAATGCACTATTAACATCTTCAATATTAATGCACATTTCTTTATTTTACCCACACTTCAAACTTTTGACGGAATTATAGGCTTTGATCTTCTTAAAAGCATAGACGCTCTCCTTGATATTAAAAAAGGTATCTTAAATTACAGGGACGGAAAAGAGGTCTTGTCATACCTCTACTGTCGAGATATTAATAATTTAGGTTTAAAGGCCTCCGAAAATGCGCAATTATCACAGCTCATCAGAAACAAAGCAGGAGCATTTGCTGACCCAAATGAGGCATTACCATATAATACTAACGTAATAGCGACAATAAGGACAACGGACAACGAACCAGTTTACTCAAAATCATACCCCTATCCCATAGCGGCTGCATCTTTTGTCAATAAGGAGATAGAGAATCTTTTAGCTAATAAAATAATTCGGCCATCGCGCTCTCCATTTAATAACCCTATATGGATAGTTGACAAGAAAGGACTCGATACCGAAGGAAATCGTCAAATGCGTTTGGTAATTGACTTCAGGAAACTAAACGAAAAGACGATCTGCGACAAATACCCTATCCCAGACACCTCTGTAATATTATCTAACTTAGGAAAGTCCAATTATTTTACGACACTAGACCTCAAATCTGGTTTTCACCAAATTAATTTGGCTGAAAGAGACCGTGAGAAAACTGCCTTCTCTGTCAACAACGGTAAATATGAGTTTTGTCGTTTACCATTCGGGCTGAAAAATGCCCCAAGCATCTTTCAAAGGGCTATAGACGACATACTAAGAGATCAAATAGGCAAATGCTGTCATGTCTATATCGATGATGTGATTATCTTTTCCGGAACTAGGGAGGAACACTTAGAACATGTTGACACAATTCTTACCAAACTGTTTGAGGCAGGAATGCGTGTTTCAGCGGAGAAATCAAAATTTTTTAGGTCAGAGGTAGAATTTTTGGGTTTTATCGTGTCGAGCGATGGGATTAAAACCTGCCCTGAAAAGATTAAAGATATCATTAACTACGAAGTACCAAAGACTCTCAGAGCCCTGAGGTCATTTTTAGGTCTGGCAGGATACTACAGACGCTTTGTGAAAGACTACGCGAAAATTGTTAAACCACTAACAGAATTTCTGAGAGGGGATAACGGACACGTAGGATCAAACCGTTCAAAAAATATAAAGGTGGAACTTAATGATGAGGCATACTTAGCGTTCGAAAAAGTTAAGAAAATACTTGCATCCGAGGATGTTCTCCTTCTATACCCGGATTACGAAAAACCCTTTGACTTGACAACGGACGCCTCTTCACACGCAATCGGTGCAGTTCTATCACAGAATGGGCGACCGATTACAATGATATCAAGAACACTGTCGAATGCCGAGGAAAACTACGCCACGAATGAGCGTGAATTATTGGCCATAGTGTGGGCGCTACAGAAACTACGCAACTATTTGTACGGAACCAGACAACTAAATATTTTCACGGACCACCAACCACTTACCTTTGCAATATCCGATAGGAATTCAAATGCGAAAATTAAAAGGTGGAGAGCATTTGTAGAAGAGTTCTCACCGAAATTTTTTTATAAGCCAGGGAAAGAAAACTACGTTGCAGATGCCCTAACCAGACAACATTTAAACATGTTAGAGGAATCTTCCAGTTCAGAAGGTGCTACTGCGCATAGTGAAGTTTCACTAACAAAAACCATACCTACCGTTCAGAATCCACTTAATTGTTTTAGAAACCAGATAATCTTGTGCAAGGGTAAAGAAACAGAGAAGAAAACTAGAATACTTTTTAAATCTAGAATTAGACACACAGTTACATACGTAAATTTTAATGACCTGTTACAAATACTTAAGGAGGTGGTTAACCCCGATGTTGTTAATGCACTATACTGCGATTTATCAATTCTAGCGGAAGTCCAAGACAAATTACTAACAGCATTCCCCTCAATTAAGTTTCGCTTTGCAAGTAAAATTGTAATCGATGTCTTCAATCGAGACGACCAAACAGAAATAGCGGTAGCTGAGCACAATCGAGCCCATCGAAATGCGCGAGAAAATGTGCAACAAATTCTAAAGGACTACTACTTTCCTGAGCTAAGACAAAAAGTAAAGGAAATAATATCAACGTGCAAGATATGTCGGGAAGCAAAGTACCAAAGGCACCCTAACAAAGTAGAGATAGGCCAAACACCTATACCCTCTTACTATAGGGATGTTACAATAGAAGCCGGTATTATTTGCGATGAATCTTTGGACCTCGTAAAGTCACTACCCGAATTTTCTGGGGACCAGACACGGTATGTGTCCTGGAGGCAAGCTGCTCACACAGCATACAAAATTTTTGAAAACTACGTTGGTAGTTCAAAACATTACCAAGCAGTTGCAATTATTAGGAACAAAATTGTAGGATCAGCGGATACAATTCTATCATCATTTAATACCTGTCTCAACTTTCAAGCAATAATCGCTAGGCTTGATTTTACATACGCGGATAAACGTCCCGTCTATTTAATTGAGCAGGAAATGTCAACAATGCGACAGGGTCGGCTATCTATAACCGAATTCTATGAGGAGGTAGAAAAGAAACTCACGCTGTTAGTAAATAAAACCATAATGACACACAGCGGACAGATCGGGCTCATTGATTCTCTCAATGAGAAATATAGACAGGATGCACTACGAGTGTTTATTTCAGGACTTAATAGACCCCTTTGTGACATATTATTTTCATCTAGGCCAGGTGATATGCCTACAGCACTAGCACTCGCCCAAGAGCTAGAAGCAAATCATGCAAGGTCACTGTTCGCAAGCTCCTTTAATAATCGACAGATACTTATGCCATCAAGGCCGAACAATAGTTTGCCACAATTTCGTAGACTTACCGTAGGCCCACAATGGCAACAACCTGTACCGATGGAGGTAGATCCATCCGCGTCACGTTTTAGACAGAATAGAGCACTACAGGAAAGAACGCATCTTATTCCAAATCAGGGACCACGGGAATTAGGTACTAGCCAACCTCAAAATAATTCAAACGCAGAAAGGACTCAATTCACTGACTATAGAAACAGGCCACCGAAGAGGCAGTATGAAAGTGACAAACAGCCCGTTGCCAAGTTACAACGCATTAACCATGTAATGAACCTAGGACAACCAGACGACTCATTCGACGAACAATACTATGAGGGCTACGCACAAGACGATTACTATAACGACTACAACAATGATTATTTCAATGATAACCTCAACGGTAACTATTATGATAACCAACAAAACGTAAATGAGACGGAATATAGAGACGAAATTAATTTTTTAGACCTAAATCACTCCTGCCCTACGTCAGTAGGAGATTTGCAGGAAAGGAATTAAAATTCTTGGTGGACACGGGTGCCTCGAAGAATTATATTAAACACTTAGATCTTTTAAAAGGCATAACAAATTTAGAAATACCCTTCACAGTAAAATCAATACATGGCACCGAAAGAATTTTCCAAAAATGCACTATTAACATCTTCAATATTAATGCACATTTCTTTATTTTACCCACACTTCAAACTTTTGACGGAATTATAGGCTTTGATCTTCTTAAAAGCATAGACGCTCTCCTTGATATTAAAAAAGGTATCTTAAATTACAGGGACGGAAAAGAGGTCTTGTCATACCTCTACTGTCGAGATATTAATAATTTAGGTTTAAAGGCCTCCGAAAATGCGCAATTATCACAGCTCATCAGAAACAAAGCAGGAGCATTTGCTGACCCAAATGAGGCATTACCATATAATACTAACGTAATAGCGACAATAAGGACAACGGACAACGAACCAGTTTACTCAAAATCATACCCCTATCCCATAGCGGCTGCATCTTTTGTCAATAAGGAGATAGAGAATCTTTTAGCTAATAAAATAATTCGGCCATCGCGCTCTCCATTTAATAACCCTATATGGATAGTTGACAAGAAAGGACTCGATACCGAAGGAAATCGTCAAATGCGTTTGGTAATTGACTTCAGGAAACTAAACGAAAAGACGATCTGCGACAAATACCCTATCCCAGACACCTCTGTAATATTATCTAACTTAGGAAAGTCCAATTATTTTACGACACTAGACCTCAAATCTGGTTTTCACCAAATTAATTTGGCTGAAAGAGACCGTGAGAAAACTGCCTTCTCTGTCAACAACGGTAAATATGAGTTTTGTCGTTTACCATTCGGGCTGAAAAATGCCCCAAGCATCTTTCAAAGGGCTATAGACGACATACTAAGAGATCAAATAGGCAAATGCTGTCATGTCTATATCGATGATGTGATTATCTTTTCCGGAACTAGGGAGGAACACTTAGAACATGTTGACACAATTCTTACCAAACTGTTTGAGGCAGGAATGCGTGTTTCAGCGGAGAAATCAAAATTTTTTAGGTCAGAGGTAGAATTTTTGGGTTTTATCGTGTCGAGCGATGGGATTAAAACCTGCCCTGAAAAGATTAAAGATATCATTAACTACGAAGTACCAAAGACTCTCAGAGCCCTGAGGTCATTTTTAGGTCTGGCAGGATACTACAGACGCTTTGTGAAAGACTACGCGAAAATTGTTAAACCACTAACAGAATTTCTGAGAGGGGATAACGGACACGTAGGATCAAACCGTTCAAAAAATATAAAGGTGGAACTTAATGATGAGGCATACTTAGCGTTCGAAAAAGTTAAGAAAATACTTGCATCCGAGGATGTTCTCCTTCTATACCCGGATTACGAAAAACCCTTTGACTTGACAACGGACGCCTCTTCACACGCAATCGGTGCAGTTCTATCACAGAATGGGCGACCGATTACAATGATATCAAGAACACTGTCGAATGCCGAGGAAAACTACGCCACGAATGAGCGTGAATTATTGGCCATAGTGTGGGCGCTACAGAAACTACGCAACTATTTGTACGGAACCAGACAACTAAATATTTTCACGGACCACCAACCACTTACCTTTGCAATATCCGATAGGAATTCAAATGCGAAAATTAAAAGGTGGAGAGCATTTGTAGAAGAGTTCTCACCGAAATTTTTTTATAAGCCAGGGAAAGAAAACTACGTTGCAGATGCCCTAACCAGACAACATTTAAACATGTTAGAGGAATCTTCCAGTTCAGAAGGTGCTACTGCGCATAGTGAAGTTTCACTAACAAAAACCATACCTACCGTTCAGAATCCACTTAATTGTTTTAGAAACCAGATAATCTTGTGCAAGGGTAAAGAAACAGAGAAGAAAACTAGAATACTTTTTAAATCTAGAATTAGACACACAGTTACATACGTAAATTTTAATGACCTGTTACAAATACTTAAGGAGGTGGTTAACCCCGATGTTGTTAATGCACTATACTGCGATTTATCAATTCTAGCGGAAGTTCAAGACAAATTACTAACAGCATTCCCCTCAATTAAGTTTCGCTTTGCAAGTAAAATTGTAATCGATGTCTTCAATCGAGACGACCAAACAGAAATAGCGGTAGCTGAGCACAATCGAGCCCATCGAAATGCGCGAGAAAATGTGCAACAAATTCTAAAGGACTACTACTTTCCTGAGCTAAGACAAAAAGTAAAGGAAATAATATCAACGTGCAAGATATGTCGGGAAGCAAAGTACCAAAGGCACCCTAACAAAGTAGAGATAGGCCAAACACCTATACCCTCTTATCCGGGAGAGATATTACACATTGATATCTATTCTACAGATAAACAGCATTTTCTCACATTAATTGACAAATTTTCAAAATTTGCATGTGTAAACCCTATTCAGTCGAGAGCAATCGTTGACATAAGACAGCCACTGATAACCATGATTAGTTTTTTTTAAGAATACAAAAACCATTGTTTGTGATAATGAACGTTCATTTAACTCCGAAACTATAAAAACAATCTTGAAAAATACCTTTAACATTTCAATCTGTACCACACCCCCATTTCATAGCGTCAGCAACAGACAGGTCGAAAGATTCCATAGCACCCTCACAGAAATAGCTAGATGTACTAAAATAGAGCAAAATATTTCCGATACGCCTGAGCTCATATCACTGGCCGTCGCAAAATACAATAGAACAATTCATTCGATTACAGGTTATAGACCTATAGATATAATTCACTCAACTCCTCAAACAATAGTAGAAGAGATTAGGCAAAAGCTTGCTAAGACTCAGGAAACAAACCTTAAATATCACAATAAAAATCGCCATAAGCGAAGCTTTAAACCTGGCGACAAGGTTCATGTGAAGACAAATAAAAGAATAGGAAATAAATTTACTAAACTTTTTACTGAAAAATATGTTCAAGCTGATCTGGGAACTAGAGTTCTCATTGACGGGAGAGCAGTACATAAAGACAATCTGAGGTAATATATATTTTTTTTCTCTCTCTTCTTCCTCCTTCTCCTGCCTTTGCAGACTTCTTCTATTATCTACTACTCCATATACACGAGCTAAAATACTTAACTATACCAGCTCCTATTTTATCCCGATAACTGATGGAATGGTAGCCACTTATGACCGCTATGGGTTTTTGCTGCACATGGAGAGGGAAAGTAGGGATTTCTATACCTACCAGCTGAAAAGCGCAAAAGGCCTCCAAGTCGTTCTAAAGGGTATAGACCCAGATGTTGATCCTGCCGAGATAAAGACTAGCTTAATGGAAAAAGGCTTCAAAATTAAGAGCATAACGAATATTAGAAACCGTGAAAAGACTCCACAGCCTATGTTCAGGGTGGAATTGGAACCTGGAGATGTCGTATTAAAGAAAAACGAGTCCCATCCCATCTACAATCTGATGTACCTTCTGCATCGTAGAATCACCGTGGAAGAACCACATAAGCGTCAGGGACCCGTCCAGTGTCTCAACTGTCAAGAATTTGGTCACACCAAGGCGTATTGTAAATTGCCGACAGTTTGTGTTGCGTGTGGGGAGCTACATGCAACTGCTCAATGTGATAAGTCGAAAACTGATTCAAAAATCAAAAAATGCAGTAACTGCGGAGGTAATCATACCGCAAATTATAGAGGTTGTGGTGCTGCTGTCGGGGAAGCGAAGAAAATCCCCTTAAGAACCAAACAACTATGGTCCCATACTGGGCGCCATTTTTGTGAGGCTATTGTCGGGGAACAAAGCTGTTATTATAAAAAAAGAAACTCACTAAGTGTGGCCAGATTGTTGGCGGTGCTGGCATGCTGGCGTAAGTCCGGCTAGGGCTCGCCGTTTTGGGGTGGTTCTTGCCAACCAATCTGTCACGTTGACCAGCACACAAAAAATTTCATGCCAGCCTATTGGGAAGAGAAACTCAAAATTAAATTGAAAATTTACAGGAGCCCTCCGTGAATCATTTCGCAACTGACACTAAAATCCTATTGACCAAACTCTTCGCTCCTATCTCTTCTCAAATACGGATCCTTTCCGGGGACTGGATGGTGTTGTTCCAGTCCTGGCTGCCCTCCCTAATGGAATCCCTATTGATTCCTCCATGAACGCTGCTGCCGGATACCTACAGCGCTCCCAATGCCTTACCTATTTTTCAGTCGCAGTCACCTCCTATGGCACCTTTAGCCTTTATCGGTAGCTAATCATCTTCAACAAAAAACTTTAATTCAAATTCATATTCTTTTATTTACAATATTTTTTCTTATAAAAAAAATTAATATTAAGTATAACTAATTAACAAATGTATAATTATTTGTAAAATTATCTTCGATTCATTTTAAATATATGTACACATCTCTTTTTATTTTGAACTTACAACTAGAGATTCCTATCAAAAATTAATTTTTATTTACTAGCTGTCTAATATATTTGTTATGTTTTTGTCTTAATTCTTATTAATGCTATTTAGTACATCCTGTTATTTACTTATTATATTTCTATTATTTATTTATTATGTTTCTATTACTTATTTATTTCATTTCTATCATTTATTTATTATATTTCTATTATTGGTTTATTATATTTCTATTATTTATTTATTATATTTCTATTATTTATTTATTATATTTCTATTATTTATTTATTATATTTCTATTATTTATTTATTATATTTCTATTATTTATTTATTATATTTCTATTATTGGTTTATTATATTTCTTTATTTATTTATTATATTTGTTTATCATATTATTTAGTTATTATTTATTACATTTCTATTATTTATTTATTATATTTCTTTATTTATTTATTATATTTGTTTATCATATTATTTAGTTATTATTTATTACATTTCTATTATTTATTTATTATATTTCTTTATTTATTTATTATATTTGTTTATCATATTATTTATTAGTTTATTTATTATATGCATTATTTAGGTATTTCTTTATTTAAGTTTTAACTAAATAATTGGTTAAATCTCGATTTAAAATTTTTTTGTAATTTGTTGTTTAAATTCAAATTTAAATCTTTATTCAAATGTTCGTTTAAATATTTATTTAAATGCTCATTTAAATATTCATTTAAAGGTTCATTTAAACATTTATTCAAACGCTTATTTAAATATCTATTCCTTTATTATAGATATTATTTATTTATTTCTGTATTCTTTTACAGACTTATTAATTTATCAATTCAGTAGTTATTTCCATTTACCTATTGCCCTATTTATTTATTTAGTTATATTTCCTCAGTCATTTATTTTATTAATTAGTAGCTTAATTAAAGAGTATAAAAATATCTTAGTTTAGTTATTTACTTAAATTTTTACATACCTATCTATTTAAATTTTTATAGAAATATTTAATTAAATCATTATTCAAATGTTCATTTAAATACGTATTCAAGCGTTTGTTTAAATAGTTCTTTAATTCTTTATTTAGATCTTTATTTAAATGATTATTCAAATACATATTCAAACATTCCTTTTTAAACATTTATTCGAAAGTTTATTTAAATATTCATTTGAATATCCATTCAAATTTGCATTTAAAAGTTTATTTGTGTAATTTTTGCTTAAATAGTCATGTTATTCTTATTTAATGATTTGTTTAAATGTTCATTTAAACATTCATTTAAATAGTTATTTTAAAATTTTATTCAAATGTTTCTTTAAATATTTGTTTAAATGTGCATTTAAACATACATTTAAATGTTCATTTAAACATTCATTTAAATAGTTTCCTCTAACTAATGACTTTTTTAATTATTTAAGCTTGAGGTCTTTATATTAATAAAATATTATATTTATTATTTTCGATATTTCGCTAACCTTTGGTTAGCATCGTCAGGAAATTAATTAACAAATTTTATTAAAAATAACAAAAACGATAACAAATTTATGAAAAATTATTTTTCTTTTTTGTCATAAATTAAATTCAAAAAACTATTTGTCACAAAAATTTCTTAACCTAGTAATAATACCTATATATCTTACATACTTATAAATAAATACATTTCTAATTAAACTTATTTTATTCTAACATACATATCGTGACCTAAGAACAAGAAAATCTTAATTTTTATGTAATTTAATTTGCAAATTTAACCTTCCTGTTCCAAGGTCACGATATGTATATTTATATTATTATATCTAAACTTCTATCTCTTAATAACTAAATTTCTATAATTATTAGCTATATGTTCTGTGTCTGCTTTAAAATTTATTCTCTGTGTAATTGGTGTATTAATTATTTGTAACATTTCTAATATATATCTGCGTTTGTAGTTAGTTTCAGTGTTTAAAACCGACGCACATAGAGGTATTTCAACGATCTGGGCGGCCAAAATTATTTTTGTGCTTAAATGTACATATCTTGTCGAGTACAACAAGACTGTGTCGTTGAAATTTGCGAAACCCTCTAAAATCTTGAGTTACGGGTAAAAAACCGAGTTTTCTGCCCTTTTGCACATATAAGCTAGTAACTTTGTTGAATATCAACCGATTTATAATTTCTCAGTGGATTTAGAAAGAAGAAACTAAGCCATTTCGAAGATATGAAAATGATACTTAAGTAATATTGAGACATCTGTGTGTATTCCTCCAGCAGACTAAGTTTTGCAAAAAAAATTGGATATTTTTCAAGTTTGGAGATGTTTTTACACATTTTTTCATTTAGGAACCGTATAATTTAAGACTGTAATATAAAAGTATGTTTATTTATGAGTAAAATACAACTTTGATTTAAAACATCCGTTAAAAATTGACTGAGTTAATGAACTTTTAATAAAACCAAAATGTTGGAATAAATACGTACTCAAAAGTAATGAATAAAAAAAAGAAATGGTTCATTTTGTCGAAAAGAGTTTTACGCTTCACCATCTTGTCTTCCGAAAAAATGATAAATAATTTCTTTTTTTCTTTAATGAAAACAATATGCACACGAACTCGACATAGACAACAACGATTTCTTTTTATTTTCAAAGTTACTTTTATTATTTGCAAAAACTCAACTGACAAAAAAAAAACTTTTGAGATCCAAAATGTTTAAGGTGTCAAAAAAGTGCTTATCCGGGACTATCCGGGAAAAATTTTTTGCTACTTCAATAAAGGAAAGATTGAATAATTCTAAACAAAAAAAATTATTGCTTGATCTACCTTGATAACATATCAAAAAGCATCTTGAAAAAGAAATTCAACAAAAATTTACTACAAAAATAACCTTACTTTCAATCAATAAAAAAATCAGCATTGATATGACTAATTATATGTTGTAAAATGATTTTTCATAAGTCCATTATCTGAAGTACTAGGATCCATAATTTTTTCCTTGTGCGATTAACTTGTTTTGCTAATATTTACGATGAAAACCGGTTGTTTTGTAAGGGAACCCAGTTCTATTATGAGAACTCTGTGAAACACTCAACTTTCGACTGCTCGTACGTGCGCGTGATACGCGGAAAAAAAATTTTGGTTGTTGTCTCATGTTCTTTGGAATGTCTTTTAACGCAGTGACTATTTTTTTCAATATTATTCCTACTTTGACTTTTGGGGTTTTGGCCGCCCAGATCGAGCAAATACCTCTATGTGCGACGCTTCTTCAAAATTTGGATAGTGATTAAATTGATGACAATGATGACTTAATGCTGTCTTTTTTGAATTAATGTCCCTATATTTTTGATCAGATCTATGTCCTGCAATTCTAGTCTTTAATTTGTTCTTCGTAGTACCTACGTAAACCTGGTTGCATCTTTCATTATCATTTCCTTTACAAGGAATTTTGTATACAATGTTGGACATATCCCATTTACTAGTTTTATCCTTTGTCTTGCTAAATAAACTATTCAATGTATTATAAGCTTTGTATGTTATCTTATATTTATCATTGTTAAAGATTTTTGATTCTTTTATCCTTTCTGAAAAATTTGATATATACGATAATGATTTGTATATCATAGGTTCTGTTGGTCTAATAATTCTATCATTCTGATTACTCCTATCTTTGTATTGATTAATTAATCCATAACTCAAACTATTTGGAAAATTGTTATCCCTTAATATATTTCTAATTTTAATTATGTTTTTTATGTGATAAACCTTGTCACTAATTGTTAGTACCCTATTAATTAAATTTTTAGCAGTATTTATAATAATCCGTCTACTGTGTCCAGAATAATAATTTAAAATTCTGCCTGATGCTGTTGGTTTTTGATACCAATCTATTAATAAATTATTTCCATTTCTTATTATTAAAGTATCTAAGAAAGGTAATTTTGAGTTACTTTCCATTTCTAAAGTAAATTTAATATTACTATTAAACTCATTAAATGTGTCTAACAAGTTATTTACCCCACCTTCATTAATAATGCAGAAAAGGTCATCAACATATTTAATCATTATCTTAGGTTTAATATTCAGTTTTCCAATGGATGTGTCAAGTAACCTTTCCATTACAATATCCGCTACAATTGGAGAAGCAGGAGATCCCATTGGAAGTCCTTTCAGTTGTGTATATACTTTCCCATTACAACAAAAATATCTGTTGTCTTCTATACAAAATTTTAAAATTCTAAAAAACAATCCCTTGTCAATTTTCGTATATTGCTCTACTATGCTCCATTTTTCTTCTATTATTTCAAGTGCCAAATCTACTGGTACACTTGGAAATAGAGATACCACATCTAATGAAATTAATTTTTCATTTGTTTGTATACAATGATTACTTAACTTCTCTTTGAATTGCACTGAATCTTTAACATTATATATAGAATGTTCAGTTATTCTTTTTAAAATATTCGTCAAATATCTACACAATTCATAAGATGGTGAGTTGATAAAAGAACATATTGGTCTCAAAGGAAAATCGACCTTGTGAATTTTTGGTAAACCATAAAGTTTAGGAGAAATTGTTTTTTTTTTAGTTTATATCTTTTATGTTTGTTTTTAGTTTATATCTTTCGGATATGGATATAATTTTCTGCCTAAAAAGATCTTCTACAATTTCATTATTAGCTTTTTCCAATTTACTCGTAGGATCCTTATTGATTACCTTATATTTTGTATCATCTTCTATAATATTATTAATTCTTATATCATAATCTCCCTTATACATAGCTACGGTTGTGTTACCCTTATCTGCCTTTAATATTAATATATTCCTATTTTTCTTTAAAAAACTTTTTGTCTTATTAAATTTATCCAATATAAACTTATCCCTGTTATCTAATCTCATTTTGTTTAATTGATTGTCCAAAATAGTTGACAATTTATTTCTAGCTATTTCCTGATCTTCTTTCCCCTCTATTGTTTGAACTAAATCTTCTCCTTCTGTTATAATTTTTAGCTTAGGGATATTTTCCTTTTTAACTGGTAAAATATATTTTAGTCCTAATGATAACATCCACTTAACATCCCTTGGAAAATCCTCTTTAGTTTTATTTACAAAAAATTTATTATTTATTTTAATTCCTAATTCTTCATTCTTTAATTCCTTCAATTTATCATATTTTTTCTTATGAATTCTTCTTACCTTCTCATTTAAAGAAGTCTCAACTCTCTCTTCAAATTTTAGAAATTGTCTCATTTCCTCTTCTGTTAAACATCCTTGTAAATTTTTAATCACTATCTCCAAATCTCTTTGAAAAAGCTTCAGTAATTTGTGTTTTTGTTTAAGTGTTAATCTTAAAATCTTATTTTGTAATTCGTGTACATACTTATAACTAGTTTTTTGAATTACCGGAAGTCTCCTCTCCATCTCATATATATTTGTTATGTTCTTTGTGGAATTTGATATAAATTTTGGCATAATCCCTGTATTTCTGCATCTTATTAAGAAAACTATTGATGATTTAGTTTTTATAATTCGGTCCCTTATAGCTTTGTATTTATTAATTAAACTTCTTGCTTGTTGATTCTTCTTAAATTTATTATACGTCATAATGAATTCTGAATCTCTTCGTGCTCTTGATTTTCAAATGTTATTTTATTCTTATTTGACCTTTATTTTTATAATGACTTTTTTAATTATTTAAGCTTGAGGTCTTTATATTAATAAAATATTATATTTATTATTTTCGATATTTCGCTAACCTTTGGTTAGCATCGTCAGGAAATTAATTAACAAATTTTATTAAAAATAACAAAAACGATAACAAATTTATGAAAAAATATTTTTCTTTTTTGTCATAAATTAAATTCAAAAAACTATTTGTCACAAAAATTGCTTAACCTAGTAATAATACCTATATATCTTACATACTTATAAATAAATACATTTCTAATTAAACTTATTTTATTCTAACATACATATCATAATAATTTCATTAGATGTGGTATCTCTATTTCCAAGTGTACCAGTAGATTTGGCACTTGAAATAATAGAAGAAAAATGGAGCATAGTAGAGCAATATACGAAAATTGACAAGGGATTGTTTTTTAGAATTTTAAAATTTTGTATAGAAGACAACAGATATTTTTGTTGTAATGGGAAAGTATATACACAACTGAAAGGACTTCCAATGGGATCTCCTGCTTCTCCAATTGTAGCGGATATTGTAATGGAAAGGTTACTTGACACATCCATTGGAAAACTGAATATTAAACCTAAGATAATGATTAAATATGTTGATGACCTTTTCTGCATTATTAATGAAGGTGGGGTAAATAACTTGTTAGACACATTTAATGAGTTTAATAGTAATATTAAATTTACTTTAGAAATGGAAAGTAACTCAAAATTACCTTTCTTAGATACTTTAATAATAAGAAATGGAAATAATTTATTAATAGATTGGTATCAAAAACCAACAGCATCAGGCAGAATTTTAAATTATTATTCTGGACACAGTAGACGGATTATTATAAATACTGCTAAAAATTTAATTAATAGGGTACTAACAATTAGTGACAAGGTTTATCACATAAAAAACATAATTAAAATTAGAAATATATTAAGGGATAACAATTTTCCAAATAGTTTGAGTTATGGATTAATTAATCAATACAAAGATAGGAGTAATCAGAATGATAGAATTATTAGACCAACAGAACCTATGATATACAAATCATTATCGTATATATCAAATTTTTCAGAAAGGATAAAAGAATCAAAAATCTTTAACAATGATAAATATAAGATAACATACAAAGCTTATAATACATTGAATAGTTTATTTAGCAAGACAAAGGATAAAACTAGTAAATGGGATATGTCCAACATTGTATACAAAATTCCTTGTAAAGGAAATGATAATGAAAGATGCAACCAGGTTTACGTAGGTACTACGAAGAACAAATTAAAGACTAGAATTGCAGGACATAGATCTGATCAAAAATATAGGGACATTAATTCAAAAAAGACAGCATTAAGTCATCATTGTCATCAATTTAATCACTATCCAAATTTTGAAGAAGCGTCGCACATAGAGGTATTTGCTCGATCTGGGCGGCCAAAACCCCAAAAGTCAAAGTAGGAATAATATTGAAAAAAATAGTCACTGCGTTAAAAGACATTCCAAAGAACATGAGACAACAACCAAAATTTTTTTTCCGCGTATCACGCGCACGTACGAGCAGTCGAAAGTTGAGTGTTTCACAGAGTTCTCATAATAGAACTGGGTTCCCTTACAAAACAACCGGTTTTCATCGTAAATATTAGCAAAACAAGTTAATCGCACAAGGAAAAAATTATGGATCCTAGTACTTCAGATAATGGACTTATGAAAAATCATTTTACAACATATAATTAGTCATATCAATGCTGATTTTTTTATTGATTGAAAGTAAGGTTATTTTTGTAGTAAATTTTTGTTGAATTTCTTTTTCAAGATGCTTTTTGATATGTTATCAAGGTAGATCAAGCAATAATTTTTTTTGTTTAGAATTATTCAATCTTTCCTTTATTGAAGTAGCAAAAAATTTTTCCCGGATAGTCCCGGATAAGCACTTTTTTGACACCTTAAACATTTTGGATCTCAAAAGTTTTTTTTTTGTCAGTTGAGTTTTTGCAAATAATAAAAGTAACTTTGAAAATAAAAAGAAATCGTTGTTGTCTATGTCGAGTTCGTGTGCATATTGTTTTCATTAAAGAAAAAAAGAAATTATTTATCATTTTTTCGGAAGACAAGATGGTGAAGCGTAAAACTCTTTTCGACAAAATGAACCATTTCTTTTTTTTATTCATTACTTTTGAGTACGTATTTATTCCAACATTTTGGTTTTATTAAAAGTTCATTAACTCAGTCAATTTTTAACGGATGTTTTAAATCAAAGTTGTATTTTACTCATAAATAAACATACTTTTATATTACAGTCTTAAATTATACGGTTCCTAAATGAAAAAATGTGTAAAAACATCTCCAAACTTGAAAAATATCCAATTTTTTTTGCAAAACTTAGTCTGCTGGAGGAATACACACAGATGTCTCAATATTACTTAAGTATCATTTTCATATCTTCGAAATGGCTTAGTTTCTTCTTTCTAAATCCACTGAGAAATTATAAATCGGTTGATATTCAACAAAGTTACTAGCTTATATGTGCAAAAGGGCAGAAAACTCGGTTTTTTACCCGTAACTCAAGATTTTAGAGGGTTTCGCAAATTTCAACGACACAGTCTTGTTGTACTCGACAAGATATGTACATTTAAGCACAAAAATAATTTTGGCCGCCCAGATCGTTGAAATACCTCTATGTGCGTCGGTTTTAAACACTGAAACTAACTACAAACGCAGATATATATTAGAAATGTTACAAATAATTAATACACCAATTACACAGAGAATAAATTTTAAAGCAGACACAGAACATATAGCTAATAATTATAGAAATTTAGTTATTAAGAGATAGAAGTTTAGATATAATAATATAAATATACATATCGTGACCTTGGAACAGGAAGGTTAAATTTGCAAATTAAATTACATAAATGTAGGATGGCAACACTGGGTTTATGTATGTATGCAGGATAGAATGTAGACACGACCTAAGAGAATTTGACTGAATGTAAAAAGAATAAAGATGAGTTGTTAAGTGGCACGCAACGAGTGTGGTTGTCTTCGGTATTTTATTTTTAATTTAAAAAGTGTTAAGAAACTGAATATGATCTTTTTTTTTGTTTAATAAATATATTTTATAAGAACTAGAACTTCTGTGTCCCAATTTATTCAGTGGAGTCATATCAGACCCCACAATTGGGGGCTCAACCGGGATCACAGATAAAGTGAGTTAGTGGAAAAGTTCGAAATCCACATATAAAAGTGACTGTGCCTAGAGATGAAAAATTTTTGAAAAATAAAAACTAAAAATTGTGTAAAAGGAAAGAATGTTGAAATTTGTTTGTTCGTTAAAACAACAAATTAGAGAGAGTGAAACGGAGACAACTGCATGTGGTATGTTATAAAAACCACAGAGCAAGAAAAACAAAAACAATTGTGTGTGGTACGATACAAATACCACAAAGTAAGAAAAACAAAAACAATTGTGTGTGGTATGTTACAAAAAACCACAGAGTGAGAAAAACAAAAACAATTGTGTGTGGTCCGTTACAAATACCACTGAGTGAGAAAACCAAAAACAATTGCATGTGGTACGTTACAAATACCACAGAGACAGTGAAACAAAAACAATTGCAGGTGCAATTGCAAATTAAAAAACCACAGAGTCGGTTGTTGAATAAAAAATAATAGTTTGAAGAAGAAAAACGATCAAAGCCGTAGGTCGTTAAGGGTGGATAATGCTCGATATTGCATTTAATTAAGATTTTGAAGAAGAAAACGATCAAAGCCGTAGGTCGTTAGTGAAGTGCAGTGAAACCGAGTGTCAACGTCAGCAGAGAAAAAATCAACATACAATTGGAGGAGTGGCTGCAGTCGAGAAGCTGTAATAAATAGAGATAAGTGAAAAGAAAAAATATGTTTGTATTGTTGTATTTAGAAAAGGTTTTGTTATATGTATGTAGAGTAGAGCTGTTACAGAGAAAAGTAACAGTAAATAGGGAAACAGTTGTTTTAGAGGAATTAACAACATAGAGTTGAATTGTTGTAGAGAAAGCAACAGAACAGAGTAGAACTGTTATAGAGAAAAATAACAGTAAATAGGGAGACAGTTGTTTTAGAGGAATTAACAACGTAAAGTTGAATTGTTGTAGAGAAAGCAACAAAACAGAGTAGAACTGTTATAGAGAAAAATAACAGTAAATAGAGAGACAGTTGTTTTAGAGGAATTAACAACATAGAGTTGAATTGTTGTAGAGAAGGCAACAGAACAGAGTAGAACTGTTATAGAGGAAAATAACAGCACATAGAGAGATAGTGGTTTTAAAGAATTTAACTACGTAGAGTTGAGTTGTTGTAAAGACAACAACAATACGAATAGAGTAGGACTGTTGTACAGTAGGCAACAGAACAGGGCAAAGTTGTTAGAGGAAAAACAACAGCATAGAGTGAGTTGTTGTAGAAAAAACAACAGGACAGAAGTGTTTTGTGAAAGGTTTCGTTGAATTAAAGTCGTTACTGAGGAATGTTTGTAAAGTTTTGTCCGTTAGAATTACAGTATATTGGAAAGATTAATTTTGTTATTTTGTATTAGAGTTACTATATGAATATTAGTACATACCATATATTTTTAAGTATATTTGTACCTTTATATTATACCTACCATATTTCATATATAGAAATATTATTGGAGAGAATATTTGTAAAAGACAATCACACACGAATATATAAAATGGAGCTTAAAGATATACTGATTTTGACCGTAGAGGAATTAAAGACAAAGGCAGAGGCATTTGGGATTAATACAAACGGGACAAAGACTGACTTACAAGAAGAGCTAATTCGACATTTCGGTCTTCTTAATGAGGCGGGTGAAAGCTCGGAGTTTGATGATGCGGCTTCAGGGGTGAGACAGACAATTGCCGAATTTTCTCGTTTTACCTTAAGAGATGTAGAAGATTCCGTATCTAAGTTTTCGGGCGAAGGTGCTACAGATGTAAATATGTGGATAGAGGAATTCGAGGACTGTGCTCAGGTGCTGAAATGGGATCAGTTACAATGCTATATTTATGCCAAGCAATTGTTAACGGGTGCCGCTAAAACCTTCCTCAGAAGTCAATCGGGGGTAAGAGATTGGAGTGCCGTTAAGACAATTTTGCGCAGTGAGTTCGGAGTTAAGCCGTCATCAATATCGGTTCACAGGATACTCAAGAATCGGAAGAAGAGAACCGACGAGACATTTAGACAATACTTGTACTCTATAATGGAGATAGGTGAATCCATTAAATTAGATGATACCAGTGTAATCGAGTATTTCATAGAGGGAGTACCAGGTAGCCTGTCAAGTAAGGCAATATTGTATCAAGCCAAGACTTTAAGTGATCTGAAAGAGAAGATAACAATCTATGAGAAGATGGTAGTAGCGGAAAAGTCATCAAACTTTAGAAGTGGAAAAACGAAATTCGAGAGGTCCTCCCATGAATCAAAAGATGAGAGCAGAAAATGTTTTAAATGCGGAGAAGAGGGACACATTGCTAAGGATTGCAAAAAGGCGGACATTAAATGTTTTAAGTGTAAGAGATCCGGTCATAAATCTTTTGAATGTTCCAGCGTTAAGAAAGAGAACGAAGCCGTTGGCAAAAATCCCAGCGTTCACACTTTGGCAGAAGACGAACCGTCCCCTTCGAGAAGGATATTTAAAGATATCACCGTTTTAAAAAAGGACATTACCGCAATAGTCGACACGGGTAGCGACATTAGCATATTGAGGTACGATACACTTTTAAATTTGACTGACACACCATTGGAACCTATAAGGAAAACATTGGTTGGTATAGGAGGAAAGAGCATCTCGACAATAGGTTGCCTGAAAGTTTGCGCCAAGCTAGATGCAGTGGAACTCGATATAGTTTTCTACGTAGTGAAAGAGGGAGATGTATTATACTCTGCCGTGATCGGCAACGATATACTGAATCAGGTCGATTTGGTAATAGACGCTAGAGGAGCACGCTTCAGGAACAAAGTTCCTTCTATTAATTTATTTGAGACGGATAGCGATTTAGAGAAACGACCGGAGGGAGAATCCGTTCTAATACTGGAAGAGTTTGATGAACACAGTAAGCCGTCCTTGGACATTAATCCAATCACTGAGCTGAAAAGTGAGTTTGAGGAGATAATCCATTCGATTTCAGATACCAAGAGAGAAGAAGAGTTAGACTTAGGGCATTTAAGTAAGAGTTACCGAACCGAGATTCGAGAAGCGGTAGAGAATTACCGACAGCAAAAGCCAGAGACATATAGAGTGGAAATGAAAATTATATTGACAGATGATGTTCCTGTAGCAAGTAGGCCTAGACGGACGTCGTATGCAGATCGGAAGGTCATAGACAACCAAGTGAGTGAATGGTTGAAAGAGGGTGTTATTAAGCCTAGTTTTTCCGAGTATTCTTCACCAGTAGTCTTAGTATCAAAGAAAGATGGATCTAAGAGACTTTGTTGCGACTACAGGCGCTTAAACGAGAAAATAATTCGAGATAACTTTCCTATGGCTCTGATTGATGACGTCATTCAAAGATTGCAAGAGGCTAAAATATTTACTACGCTGGACTTGAGGAATGGGTTCCTGCACGTACCAATAGAGAAAGAGTCGAGAAAATACACAGCTTTTGTTACGCCCAATGGACAGTACGAATTCCAATTTGTGCCTTTTGGCATTAGTAACTCCCCAGCCGTGTTTTGCCGATACATTTCAGCAGTTTTCCATGATTTGGTCAGAGACGGTACGATAGTCGTTTATATGGACGACATAGTTATATTGTCCCGTGATGAGAAGGAAGGTATGCATAACTTGCACAGAGTTTTAGAAGTTGCGTCGTCAAACGGACTTAGATTTAAATGGAGTAAGTGTCAATTTCTGCGTCGAAAAATTAAGTTTTTGGGATATGTAATTGAAAACTCGTCTATATCACCCTCAGAGGAGAAGATCTCGGCTATCAAGAAATTCCCGATACCTAACGACGTGAAGGCTGTACAACGATTTTTGGGGCTGACCTCATTTTTCCGTCGCTTCATACCAGAGTATGCGATGATAGCCAAACCGTTGTCGGACTTGCTCAAAAAGGGTGCGAACTTCAAGATGGGTGATGTGGAATTACTAGCCGTACAACATTTGAGGACAGCATTGTCGAGTGATTCGGTTTTGAGGCTGTACAACCCGAAAGCCGAAACAGAAATTCATGCCGATGCGAGTAAGCATTGGTGTCAGAAGTGGGAAGAAGTTTAGATATAATAATATAAATATACATATTGTGACCTTGGAACAGGAAGGTTAAATTTGCAAATTAAATTACATAAAAATTAAGATTTTCTTGTTCTTAGGTCACGATATGTATGTTAGAATAAAATAAGTTTAATTAGAAATGTATTTATTTATAAGTATGTAAGATATATAGGTATTATTACTAGGTTAAGAAATTTTTGTGACAAATAGTTTTTTGAATTTAATTTATGACAAAAAAGAAAAATATTTTTTCATAAATTTGTTATCGTTTTTGTTATTTTTAATAAAATTTGTTAATTAATTTCCTGACGATGCTAACCAAAGGTTAGCGAAATATCGAAAATAATAAATATAATATTTTATTAATATAAAGACCTCAAGCTTAAATAATTAAAAAAGTCATTATAAAAATAAAGGTCAAATAAGAATAAAATAACACTTTCCTCTAACTATTTATTTATGTATGGAATCATTTCTAGCCCAGTCACCAGTCGGATTTCGCAGAGGAGGCTTTCCTCTAACTGGTCTTTTTAAACCTCGTGCCGCCTTCCATAACGAATAGTCAGATTGTGGGGTACTATCAAGACCCTCCAAGTAAGATTTAAGTGAAGCCATTCTTTGGGTTTCTAAGAAATTTCTTAGTATATCTCTGCATACCCGTAGCCTAGCTTTCAGTTCAGGAGACCTGTGAATTTGCCACTCTCTTCTAACTCTTCTTTTTTCTGACAGGAGATGATCGAGTTCAGCGAAATAAGTTCTATTTGTCCCACTTCTGCACTCAACGTCGTATGTGGAGGCGTGAATTACAGCTCTTCGTATGTCCTCAGTTAACTTGCCAATCGACCCATCAATATCCTCGGTAGTTCTCAACACTACATTTTCCGTGCAGTGGGAACTTAAATACTTTTTATACTTCAACCAACTTACTCTGGTTTTAGATATGTCCCGAAATGGAGAGCCATTCCCTTGAAGGAAACGCATTGAAATAATAGAAGGAGAGTGATCTGAAGACAAGTCTAATGAAGGCTCCACTTGTATCGATTCTACAGGGATATTTTTCACTACTCCGAAGTCAATAACATCGGGAATCTTCCGTCGGTCCGTCGGCCAGTAGGTGGGATGCCCGCTTGAGAGTACATCTAATCCCATTTTTGCAATGGTGTTGAAGAGTTCACGACCCTTCGGGGTCACCAGACGTGAACCCCAAAAAGTGTGTTTGGCGTTAAACTCACCAGCAACTAAAAATCTAGCTCCAAGGGAATTGAAGAAGCTGTAGTATTGGTGTTCTTTTATTGAAAATCGAGGCGGCGAATAAATTGATGATAAAACAAAATTGGGAGAGACATGGTATTTATCATAGCCTTTGTACACATATTTCTCAAAATTTTTTTTTATTACGAACAATTTAAATTTATTTCCTTACAAAACAATCGAAACATGTACCACTGCAGGTTCTTTCTAGCATCCAAAAATTTTATGAACTATTACACACACAGAAAACATCAATCAATTTGAATTTTAATTATATATAAAAGGTAACATTTTTTTATTATTATTAACATTTTTTTCAAAAGGAAAAACTTGGAAAAGAACAAACTTTTAAACAAAGTACATTTTCCAAATTTCTCCTATTTTCTTTCAAACAAATTTTCCGAGCACTTTTGTAACACTTCACATTTTAACATTTTTGAAATTTGAGCTTTACTTTTTAATTTTGTTGAACTCGGTAATCGTCGGGTTACATTTAATTAATTTTAAAACACCGCGCATAAATTTTTTTTAGCTTCCGCATGTCCTGTACAACTTCAACACTTTGAACATTTTGTTTCAAAAAATTTTTTTTTGTCCTTTTCTTTCCTAATTCGGTTCACACCACTCGTGATTCAAACACCGTAAACATTTGCCTCCTGTTTATTTTTCTCTTTGGTTTGGAAATTTATTTGTCTAAGTAGCCGCGATTCCTCTTTTCTTTCTGTAGTTGATTGGTGCATTATGCACAGGCCCAACACACGACAAAGCACATCTAAAAATTTGTCGCGTAGAATTTCAGGCCCAGATTCAGCTGTCTTACCGTCAAGAGTTAAGACAAAATCGGTAGTTAGTAGTTCGTCACTGTCCAAAGGTAGAGGAAGAGGTTCGACTCCATTAGGTAGAAAACCGTCTGAAGATTCGCAGAGTAGCATAAAGGCATATAGAGGCTCGTCGGTATCACGATCACTTGCTTCCGACTACTCAGAAGAATCAGCTTCTGCTGATACTACTCCTAAACCTCTTAGCACATCTCTTCCGAGCATAAATATAGCCCCGATCGAAACGGTAACACCTGACACATTAGATAAAGAAACCAGTAGAATGGTGACACAAGAGACAGACCGTGAAGGCAATCCACAACCTTCAAATGAAAATTTAGTGGAAAGTTTGATGACGTACTTCCAAGAAGCCCTGAGGAACACGCAAGATGAATTCCGAAGAGAGCTTAGCTCATTGAGAGAGTCAGTAGGTCGTAGCGACAGAGAAATATCCGGCTCACCAGGGACTAGTGCTAGACCGCCAACGCAGGCAAATTCATACTCATATGCGTCCTCACTTCCAAATTTTAAATTAAAAGACTGGAATGTATCATACAGCGGCGAGAGCAGTATTTCCGATTTTCTGTTCAAAGTAGACACGTTGACTGAGCGATCTCAGTGCCCCCATGACCACCTAATGTCCAATTTCCATTTATTTTTGAAGGGCAAGGCCGAAACATTTTATTGGGATTATATTAAACAAAACCAAAGGGCTACGTACCCAATGTTGAAGGCAGCGCTAACTAGCGAATTCGGAACACTAGAAAGCGATCATGAAATCTTACTTAAGATTTCTTCTCGGAAACAGCTCCCAAAAGAGAGCTACGACGACTTCCATTCGTTCATAGTTAGGTTAAATTTGCGCTTATCTACTCCCTTGCCAGACACATCGCTAATTGAAATATTGAAGAAAAACGTACACGCTGACTTCAAGGTTATGCTATTTATTTCTAACCCCAGAGAATTAGGAACCCTTCGTGATTTGGCTAGGAAGGCGGAAAAGGTTCTCGCGGAGAACAAATCAGTCCCGTTTAATAGACAGCGCCAAGTTAATGAAATTTCAGTGGAAGAAGACTCGGTAGATCCAATTGTGGAATCCGATCCCCAAATTGAGGCCCTCAGAATAGGTAGGACCTGGGTAAAAGGCGATTATTCCAAAATCAAGTGTTGGAATTGCCTACAATTCGGTCATAGCTACATATATTGTCCCGATGAGACTCGGCATGTTTTCTGCTATAAGTGCGGACAAAGAGGGGTAACCACTCCTAAATGTAAGGGTCCCCACGCGGAAAACAGGCAACGGAGCGAGTGGGCAACCGGGGATGCTCGTTCCAAAAACTAAATCCCGAGTTTCTATCCAGCATTGAGAGTAAGCCGTCACAGATGGACTTACCTCGCAAGCTGTCTGAACCGGATATCCAATCAATACCCAGACTTTCTAATATGTAATAATAATACCTGTAACTTATTACCCGAACTTTCTAATAATACCCATAATTCACCACCTAGACTTTCAAATTGCGAAATTTCTCGCAAAATCCTTAAATGTAGGGAGCGTTATCGGAAAAGAAGAATGTATAAAAAACTGATTGAAACCACACTTTTGCCTGAACTTCACGATGATAGACCCTTTGCAATGATAAAAATTTTCGATGAGAATTTGCTAGGTCTTCTAGACTCAGGAGCGAATGTAACAGTTTTAGGGAAAGGAAGCGAGGATTTCTTGTCTAAATATAACGTACAATACAAAAAGATCCGATCAAGCATAACCACTGCAAACGGTTCGAGAAACCAAGTTTTAGGACATTGCACACTTCCGGTAACTTATAAAGGAGTTACTAAATCAATTGTTTTTTATATTGTACCGACCTTATCACAGATAGCTTACCTTGGCATCGATTTTTGGAAAGCTTTCGCAATTGCTCCTCAGATATTTCCCTCAATTAACTTCTTAGAGGTAGATCAGAAAACAGACTCAATCTTTCACGAAATTTCTCCTGAACAAAAACTAAAACTTGACACTATATTCAGATTTCCGTCGTATGAAAAACTCGGTCTCGGTAGTACTTACCTCTTGAAACACCATATAGACACAGGTGATGCCCTACCGGTTAAGCAAAAACATTATCCTCTCTGTACCCTTAGGCAGGAAGTTTTCAGGTAAAACCATTCCCTGAGCGATTTCAAGAAGGGCCTTAACTCAAAATTCAACCCTAAGTTCATCAAATGTAGGATTAGGAGTAAAATTGGAAACTCCCTCTATGAAATCGAAGACCTTCAGGGAAAGTATGTTGGGAAATTCCACGCTTCAGATATACGCCCTTAGTACTAAATAGTTGCATGTACATAAATATTGCCCGGCTTCGTGGGTCGTGCCACACGCATAACTACACATATATACATTTTTCTTCTTTCCTATTATTGCCCGGCTTCGTGGGTCGAGCCACACGTTGAACATAATTTTTTTTTTTAGGCAAATTCAAACGCGCCTAAATCCTGCCTGTTCAAATCCTATATCGATGATCTTGATTTGAAGCAGGTTTGTTACGGATTTAGAAGGACAATTTTCTTGTCGTCCCAAAACCTTGCAACTTTCGCCCCAACCAACATAGCAGAACATATAACTGTACCACTTATGTATGCCCCCCCCCCTACTACGTTTTGTTTTTACTTTATATACCCATTGCATTTACGCCACAACATTCTTGAAATTCCTCAGTTTTTGTTAGTAACAACAACTCTCATTCTCGTTGTTAGGGATTTTTTTTATTCACAACAGAGTAAACAAAAGAACGTTCTGGAAAGGAGGGGAAAAAAATGTAACGGATTGCGCGCATCTACATGTTGTTTGTTATTTACGTACTAACAATAAAGTAAACAAAAGAACGTTCTAGAAAGGAGGGGGGAAAAAAATGTAACGGATTGTCGTGTGTATTTATAGGTTGCTTCTCTCTTTCTTCCTCCCTCACTCAAAAACATAAACTCTCGTAATTGCGTGGCATACTTAACATACACAACTACCAGCTTGTGTAGAGATTTTTTTACAATAACTTATGGTTATGCACACACACATACATACAATTATGCGCGTGTATCATCTCGCTCACAAGAACAACATAAGGAATGCCAAATATGTTAGGAATGCGGAAACAGTTACATATGTTTTTCATTTTGGCTTTTCTGTGAAGTTGTACAGACAGCAAGAAGTTTTAAAAAGTTAGTTGGAAAAAGATAGTGAAACAGTGCAGTTGAGTTGCGGAAAAATAGTTAATGTGTGAAGTAGTCGTGCGGGAAATTAAAAATAAAGTTATAATTAACACAAATTTTACTAAGTTTATAAAATTGTAAAAAAATAAAATGAAAATTAAACAAAAGTGTGAAAAAGCATGTTTTTAAACAAAAAAATACGATACATTTAATAAACAAATAATAAGTAATAAATAAACTTAATTGTAAAACATTTATATAGAACATTAGAAATACATGAAAATTTACAATTTAAGTTATTTATATATGCAACAAAAGTAATTTGTAAACGCATCTAATTATTGACAAAAAAACAATGCAACGCAACGTGCTTTTAAAACAAATAATTCAAAATAATTGGTGAATTTTTTGTTGTTGGCAGTTTTGGTTGAATATTACTAACAAAATGTTAGTTAAGTTTGGAGGTGAATGTGTTGAGTGTTGGCATGTGTTAAATTTTGTCTAAACTATACAAAAAATTACAAAACTAAATTACATGTTAACGAAATGTTATGGGTGATTTTAGCAAGAGGAAAAAAAACCAAAAACAAAAAAAAACTTGCCTCTGATCCCAAAGAGTTATTTTTCCAAAACTGTGTTTTTTTTTTAATTTCAAAAAAAGTTAATAATAAAACATCAAGGCAAAAGTTAATACTAGATAAAATAATGAACAAAACACACACACACACACCTAAAGAATACGCTTGAAACAACGCAGAGGTAATTGTTAACCCAACATAAAACCAACAAATTTTATTAAAAACTAAAAATGGCATATTAAATAAAATCAAGGCGGGGTAATACAAATCTATATATATAAAATTCAATGTATGTATGTATGTATGTATGTAACGTATAGACTCCAAAACGGCTGATCCGATTTTGATGAAATTTTCACAGCATGTTACTGTGACTGTGGAAGGAATAATAGGGTACTTTTTTTACCACGCCCACTTTTACGCCCACTTTTTTAAAATATTGTAATTGAAGAGCAAACCTCTGGACCGATATTTTTGAAATTTTCACAGCATTTAACTGGGACTCTGGTATGATTAATAGGGTACTTTTTTTGACCACGGCTATTTTTACGCCCACTTTTTAAAAATTATGTAATTGCTCCCATATAGTTTTTAACAGATTTACTTCAAATTGTATACACATTATATACTCCAGGCGAGGTAAAATTAAAAATTTCTTAAGCCACGCCCCTTTCACGCCAAATTTTTGAAAGTTTTATACTTTTTGTTCTCTATACAAATTTGTTCATTCCAACGTATTTTTTTTATTTGGTAGTATATTGCTCTTAATACTGTTAACGTCGCCATATAACTATGAACCACGCCTACTTCATCGCCCCCTTTTTTTAATTCAGATACTTACTTATACCACTAACAATGTTTGCTATACAAAATACTTTTTTGTAATATGTATTTACCAAAAGTTTTATATACTTTTTAACTACATACATTTTTTTATTACCAAATCCCCATTTTTCGCCCCATTTCACCTTAAATTATATTGCTTTTAATCTATCTATCTATATATATAAAATTCAATGTATGTATGTATGTATGTATGTATGTATGTAACGTATAGACTCCAAAACGGCTGATCCGATTTTGATGAAATTTTCACAGCATGTTACTGTGACTGTGGAAGGAATAATAGGGTACTTTTTTTTTACCACGCCCACTTTTACGCCCACTTTTTTAAAATATTGTAATTGGAGACCAAACCTCTGGACCGATATTTTTGAAATTTTCACAGCATTTAACTGGGACTCTGGTATGATTAATAGGTTACTTTTTTTTGACCACGCCTATTTTTACGCCCACTTTTTAAAAATTATGTAATTCCTCCCATATAGTTTTTAACAGATTTACTTCAAATTGTATACACATTATATACTCCAGGCGAGGTAAAATTAAAAATTTCTTAAGCCACGCCCCTTTCACGCCCCTTTTCACGCCAAATTTTTGAAAGTTTTATACTTTTTGTTCTCTATACAAATTTGTTCATTCCAACGTATTTTTTTTATTTGGTAGTATATTGCTCTTAATACTGTTAACGTCGCCATATAACTATGAACCACGCCTACTTCATCGCCCCCTTTTTTTAATTCAGATACTTACTTATACCACTAACAATGTTTGCTATACAAAATACTTTTTTGTAATATGTATTTACCTAAAGTTTTATATACTTTTTAACTACATACATTTTTTTATTACCAAATCCCCATTTTTCCCCCCATTTCACCTTAAATTATATTGTTTTTAATCTATATATATATAAATGAATGTGTGTCTGTATGTTTGTGCTTAATAGGAGGCCAAACCCTTGGACCAATCTGCCTGAAATTTTTACAGCATGTTACTGTGACTCTGGAAGGAATAATAGGCTATATGAAGTTTTAATTGTACAAACGGGGGTGGCACCGCCTATATAACCCAAAAATTTAAATCCCCATATTTTGGGCATTTTTTGACCTTCATTCGTCAATGATATGTGGTACATATAGTATTGGCATAATTTGGAATACGTACCAGGAGAAAAGTGGGTGAGACCACGCCCCTTTTTAGGAAAATTAAAAATCGTAAAATATTCTTAACTACTAGACCGATCGTCATTAAATTTTCACAATAGGATATTCTTACGAAATAATAAATTCTTGGCTATGTAAGTGGACAAAAGGAGCATTGTAATAAATACATTAAAATTAAATAGATAAATTGTAAATATATAAATACGTTTTATTTTATGACGAGGGGGGGTAGCGAAGCACACCGGGTTTAGCTAGTATTTAATAAATATTAACAAACAAACAACAAAAAAAAGAATGTACCCGTAAACAATTTAAATTAAAGCAAACAAGAACGAAATAAATGTGTACATTACAAGAAAATCCTATTAATTATTTAGTAAAAAAAGAAAATTATTAACAAAAAAAGAAAGTGTAAAATAACAATTAAACAAAAATAAAGGTGTTTAAGAAAATAACTGCACACATACTAAAATTATTATTATAAATAACTGAGATGCAAAAAGCCAGTTACAACAACAACAAGAATTACGACAAGTATGACCACAGCAACAAACTAAATCAACAAATATAACAACAACATGAGCTACAACAAGCGCTACAACAACATGGGCTACGACAACATGCGCTACAACAACATGAGATATGACAACCTGAACAACAACATGAATTTGCAACAACCTCATCACAACCAGTAACTATGTAATTTTTTTTTAATCTCTTTTACTTTCACCTCCTTTTGTAAATGTCAAACATGTATTCCTTAATTAAGAGTATTCATATATGCATACATATATTTATTATGTACATTTTAAAAAATTGTATTGTTATTATGGTTTTTTGATCTTAAATTAATTTGTTTTCCTTTTTGATATAAATCTGCCTTACTCTGGAGTTTCCCAGTTCTTTCGATAAAAAGTACTAGATTTGGAGATGGAATTAGTAAACAAAAATTTGGGCATTAAGCGCTGCCATGTTGCAAACATTTGCCAAAACTGTAAAAATTGGCCAAAGCAGTACGAAACCAAAGTTGAACAATTAGCAGGTATGTACACAAACATGTATGCGTATGAAATACGAAATAATTCAACATATTTCTTATTTTATTTTTTGTTTTGATATCAACTTAAAGGAACTATAGATGAGTTAAAAGGTACAAATATATAACATGTTTTACCCCGATTATTTAATATATACATGCATATACTTATTGTATATTTTTTTTTCGAATACAGTCACTATCGTTCAACAAAATTCAATTATAATGGAAGCTTTGGCTACTCAAAAAGTGCTAACAGAAAAAATATTAGAAAAGGAAAGGCAAAAAATGTCTTTAAATCAATATTTTCCAATTCAAACTATTGACAGTATAAAGGAAATGAACAACAATATCAAAGATGGAAATCGTGCTGCTTATGTAAGTATTTTTTCATAAACATAACACTGAAACGCCAAATAATTTGATTATTTATATCTAAACATATCATTTTAGATTCAATGTATAGCATCTCTTTTAAGAGGAAAAATCGACAAGTCCTTGACTGAAATTTTTTCATTAGACCTGATTCTAGCATCAAATGTTAATGGGATTCACGGAAAATTTTCAATAAAAGAATACAAAAAAGTTTTTGATGCGCTAATGGGTACGTATAATACATACATATATTGAAAACATAAATTATTGTAAACTCATACAAACTTCTTTCTAATTATTTTTTAGATGCAGTTCATGAGGTTGGGGAAGAGAACCCAGAAAAAGCCGTTAGGAACGCATTTAAATTAATTAAAAAGCGACACTTTCAAGCAGTTTGTCTTAATAAAAAAAGAATGCTATCATTTAATAATAATTAGTGTTTTAACATAAAGTAATTTTAAAAATTAAAGTACAAACAAAAAACATTATAAAATTAAATAAAAAAAATAAATATATGTACATAAAAGTACAAAATTAAATAAATAAAAGTCAAATTTGTTTCTATCATAAACTAGCCAGTGCATGATTAACTCATAGTGCACTCATATTTGACGCATTATGAGTTAAATTAATAAATCTAATCATAAGTTAGCCAGATCATAGTTAACTCACAGTGAACTCATGTTTGATATACCACAAGTCAACTCATAATGAGCTAACTCATGGTTAATTCGTACTGATGCAGAGTGAGTGAGTACTGACTCGCACTGAGGACATTGCGTGTAAAAACTGCATAGTATTAACAATGTAAATGAGTTAGCTTTTGAGTCACCTCTGACTCACTTTTGATTAACCATGAGTTAACTTTAAACTAACTCAAATTCCGACAGGGTATCATCTCGCTCACAAGAACAACATAAGGAATGCCAAATATGTTAGGAATGCGGAAACAGTTATGTTTTTCATTTTGGCTTTTCTGTGAAGTTGTACAGACAGCAAGAAGTTTTAAAAAGTTAGTTGGAAAAAGATAGTGAAACAATGCAGTTGAGTTGCGGAAAAATAGTTAATGTGTGAAGTAGTCGTGCGGGAAATTAAAAATAAAGTTATAATTAACACAAATTTTACTAAGTTTATAAAATTGTAAAAAAATAAAATGAAAATTAAACAAAAGTGTGAAAAAGCATGTTTTTAAACAAAAAAATACGATACATTTAATAAACAAATAATAAGTAATAAATAAACTTAATTGTAAAACATTTATATAGAACATTAGAAATACATGAAAATTTACAATTTAAGTTATTTATATATGCAACAAAAGTAATTTGTAAACGCATCTAATTATTGACAAAAAAACAATGCAACGCAACGTGTTTTTAAAACAAATAATTCAAAATAATTGGTGAATTTTTTGTTGTTGGCAGTTTTGGTTGAATATTACTAACAAAATGTTAGTTAAGTTTGGAGGTGAATGTGTTGAGTGTTGGCATGTGTTAAATTTTGTCTAAACTATACAAAAAATTACAAAACTAAATTACATGTTAACGAAATGTTATGGGTGATTTTAGCAAGAGGAAAAAAAACCAAAAACAAAAAAAAAACTTGCCTCTGATCCCAAAGAGTTATTTTTCCAAAACTGTGTTTTTTTTAATTTCAAAAAAAGTTAATAATAAAACATCAAGGCAAAAGTTAATACTAGATAAAATAATGAACAAAACACACACACACACCTAAAGAATACGCTTGAAACAACGCAGAGGTAATTGTTAACCCAACATAAAACCAACAAATTTTATTAAAAACTAAAAATGGCATATTAAATAAAATCAAGGCGGGGTAATACAAATATTTAATAAATATTAACAAACAAACAACAAAAAAAGAATGTACCCGTAAACAATTTAAATTAAAGCAAACAAGAACGAAATAAATGTGTACATTACAAGAAAATCCTATTAATTATTTAGTAAAAAAAGAAAATTATTAACAAAAAAAGAAAGTGTAAAATAACATTTAAACAAAAATAAAGGTGTTTAAGAAAATAACTGCACACATACTAAAATTATTATTATAAATAACTGAGATGCAAAAAGCCAGTTACAACAACAACAAGAATTACGACAAGTATGACCACAGCAACAAACTAAATCAACAAATATAACAACAACATGAGCTACAACAAGCGCTACAACAACATGGGCTACAACAACATGGGCTACGACAACATGCGCTACAACAACATGAGATATGACAACCTGAACAACAACATGAATTTGCAACAACCTCATCACAACCAGTAACTACAACGACACGTAAATTAAGTAGTTTGTAAGTAAGTTAATATTAAGTTACTTATAAGATCCTTCTTTTCCTTTTATTTTTCCTTTATACTACTTTAGATATAAACTAACCAAATTACATGTAAACACTAACATTTATAAAATTTAGAAAGAAAAAAAAAAAACAAACAAAACAATGAAATAAATAAAAAGATGAGAATTGAATTACATAACAAAAATTTTAAAAAAATGAGTTGCTAAATTTTTTTTTAAATGGATGCTAGGAAGAAACCACAGCTGGTAAGCGTAATGTAGTCGATTGTTTTGTAAACGGGACAGGTTAGATTCAGGGTACTTCGCCAGTCATAGGTTGGGGAAGGGATAAGTGTACCCCTATATGGCAACCATCTGGCCATATTATTCCTCAGGGATATCAATATAATCAATTCTTCCTTTTCCTCCTTAAGTGCTTTTTAGATTCCTTTTCGAAATATTTTTTTTTAAACATACTTCCAGGGGTGTGAAGTGTGTTATATGCTTACGTGCCAAACCCTGGTTGAGATGAAATTTTGCTCAATGAGCTAGCGGGCCAGCTTTATACCCCCTTAACCGGTCATTTGGATCGTTAATTTTGATTTTCATTTGAAAGCAATTTAACGGCGCGTAACATATATGGCGCCCAACGAAAAGCCACCCGTAGGGTGACAATAATTTTCTTTTAATAATAAAACCATTTAAAGCACTTTAGGGAGATGAAGAAATGGTTATATTTTTTTTATTCGTGATTTAATTTTTTTTGTAAGCACTTAACTAGCTATCAGTTGCATAAGTCTTGAAGTCTGGAATCTTCTAAACTGGATTCAACTGCTATGCAAACTATGATACGCACTACAAATCTTGTCGTTGTTTTTTTTCCACCCAAATTTTGTTCCTGATCATAAGGATTAAGGAGTATTGCGGCAATAATGCTATGCTCATGGGACCTAATGTTTAACGAACCTGAATTATCTAAGTCCTTGTCTGACTATCTCTTTTAAAAATGGTAGGCATGTTGCGAGATAATCCAGGTTTGAAATTATATATTAACACGACATAGTTTTTTTTAATGCTTACAGAAGAAACATAAAATTTTGAAAATAACTGTTGAGACATCTTATCCTGTCACAGAAACAGATTTGATTAGCCAACAGAGTAAGGAGAGACATGGTATTTATCATAGCCTTTGTACACATATTTCTCAAAATTTTTTTTTATTACGAACAATTTAAATTTATTTCCTTACAAAACAATCGAAACATGTACCACTGCAGGTTCTTTCTAGCATCCAAAAATTTTATGAACTACTAGCTGACCGCCCCGGCTTCGCTCGGTATTTACTATTGATTTGTATTTCATAGAATAAGATGTATTCACAACCTGCCTGCTCTTATTTATTTGCAAATTTGTACAGCATACTTTAGGGGACTTTTTTTTCAAATGTTGAATTTTTTCAGGAAAAAAATCATAACTGGAGAATGGCTAGACCGATTTTGGATTTCAAAATCAACTAACCATCATCACTCCTCCCTGTACCTTCCCTAAAAATTTTATGGCAATCGGTCGAGCCGTTCTCGAGTTATGGAGTGACAATCAAAATGTACACTTATTTTTATATATATACTAGCTGACCGCCCCGGCTTCGCTCGGTATTTACTATTGATTTGTATTTCATAGAATAAGATGTATTCACAACCTGCCTGCTCTTATTTATTTGCAAATTTGTACAGCATACTTTAGGGGACTTTTTTTTCAAATGTTGAATTTTTTCAGGAAAAAAATCATAACTGGAGAATGGCTAGACCGATTTTGGATTTCAAAATCAACTAACCATCATCACTCCTCCCTGTACCTTCCCTAAAAATTGTATGGCAATCGGTCGAGCCGTTCTCGAGTTATGGAGTGACAATCAAAATGTACACTTATTTTTATATATATAGATTACACACACAGAAAACATCAATCAATTTGAATTTTAATTATATATAAAAGGTAACATTTTTTTATTATTATTAACATTTTTTTCAAAAGGAAAAAGGAAAAACTTGGAAAAGAACAAACTTTTAAACAAAGTACATTTTCCAAATTTCTCCTATTTTCTTTCAAACAAATTTTCCGAGCACTTTTGTAACACTTCACATTTTAACATTTTTGAAATTTGAGCTTTACTTTTTAATTTTGTTGAACTCGGTAATCGTCGGGTTACATTTAATTAATTTTAAAACACCGCGCATAAATTTTTTTTAGCTTCCGCATGTCCTGTACAACTTCAACACTTTGAACATTTTGTTTCAAAAAAATTTTTTTTTGTCCTTTTCTTTCCTAATTCGGTTCACACCACTCGTGATTCAAACACCGTAAACATTTGCCTCCTGTTTATTTTTCTCTTTGGTTTGGAAATTTATTTGTCTAAGTAGCCGCGATTCCTTTTTTCTTTCTGTAGTTGATTGGTGCATTATGCACAGGCCCAACACACGACAAAGCACATCTAAAAATTTGTCGCGTAGAATTTCAGGCCCAGATTCAGCTGTCTTACCGTCAAGAGTTAAGACAAAATCGGTAGTTAGTAGTTCGTAGTTAGTAGTTAGTTAAGCCCTACCGGTTAAGCAAAAACATTATCCTCTCTGTACCCTTAGGCAGGAAGTTTTCAGGTAAAACCATTCCCTGAGCGATTTCAAGAAGGGCCTTAACTCAAAATTCAACCCTAAGTTCATCAAATGTAGGATTAGGAGTAAAATTGGAAACTCCCTCTATGAAATCGAAGACCTTCAGGGAAAGTATGTTGGGAAATTCCACGCTTCAGATATACGCCCTTAGTACTAAATAGTTGCATGTACATAAATATTGCCCGGCTTCGTGGGTCGTGCCACACGCATAACTACACATATATACATTTTTCTTCTTTCCTATTATTGCCCGGCTTCGTGGGTCGAGCCACACGTTGAACATAATTTTTTTTTTTAGGCAAATTCAAACGCGCCTAAATCCTGCCTGTTCAAATCCTATATCGATGATCTTGATTTGAAGCAGGTTTGTTACGGATTTAGAAGGACAATTTTCTTGTCGTCCCAAAACCTTGCAACTCTCAACTCTCATTCTCGTTGTTAGGGATTTTTTTTATTCACAACAGAGTAAACAAAAGAACGTTCTGGAAAGGAGGGGAAAAAAATGTAACGGATTGCGCGCATCTACATGTTGTTTGTTATTTACGTACTAACAATAAAGTAAACAAAAGAACGTTCTGGAAAGGAGGGGAAAAAATGTAACGGATTGCGCGCATCTACATGTTGTTTGTTATTTACGTACTAACAATAAAGTAAACAAAAGAACGTTCTAGAAAGGAGGGGGGAAAAAATGTAACGGATTGTCGTGTGTATTTATAGGTTGCTTCTCTCTTTCTTCCTCCCTCACTCAAAAACATAAACTCTCGTAATTGCGTGGCATACTTAACATACACAACTACCAGCTTGTGTAGAGATTTTTTTACAATAACTTATGGTTATGCACACACACATACATACAATTATGCGCGTGTATCATCTCGCTCACAAGAACAACATAAGGAATGCCAAATATGTTAGGAATGCGGAAACAGTTATGTTTTTCATTTTGGCTTTTCTGTGAAGTTGTACAGACAGCAAGAAGTTTTAAAAAGTTAGTTGGAAAAAGATAGTGAAACAGTGCAGTTGAGTTGCGGAAAAATAGTTAATGTGTGAAGTAGTCGTGCGGGAAATTAAAAATAAAGTTATAATTAACACAAATTTTACTAAGTTTATAAAATTGTAAAAAAATAAAATGAAAATTAAACAAAAGTGTGAAAAAGCATGTTTTTAAACAAAAAAATACGATACATTTAATAAACAAATAATAAGTAATAAATGAACTTAATTGTAAAACATTTATACATGAAAATTTACAATTTAAGTGTTGGGATAGACGAAGTATTTCGAATGGCAACTCTATTATTTTAGTTATCTTTTATGTTTGACGTTTATTCTATTCTTTATCTTTTTTAAGTTAGTTACATGTCAAATTAACTTTGTAACCTCTTTATGTTCTTTTACTCTTAAGTTGATCTCCATAAATGAAACAACGTGTAATAATTTATAACCAATAAATATACATTTAATTAAACAAGAATATATTTATATCAGGTTATGGGCCCAGATAGCTCTGCGCAACAATAATATTGAAAGGAAAAGTTTCGGTCTTAATTACAAAACGGCAAATTAAAAATTTCGTCATAAAAAAAAAGAAAAAGAAAATGTCGGGGACAGCCGCGCGTATTCAATCGCTTAATGCGGAAAATTACGATACATGGAAGCTGCAAATGAAGGCTATTCTGATTAAAAATGATCTTTGGGCTTACGCAAATGGCACGAATCTGGCCCCTCCAGCAACGGAGGTGGATGCAAAATCTGAATGGGAGAAATTTGACCAAAAGGCAAGTGCCGATATTTTACTAACAGTGACGCCGTCGGAATTGGGACTCATTGCTGAGTGTACAACATCATTTGAAATGTGGAAAAAACTGGAATCTACGTTTCAGTCAAAGGGGCCTGCGCGAAAAGCTACCCTCTTGAAAAGAGTTGCACTGGCGCGAATGAAAGATGGCGATAATGTTCGAGAACATTTGAATGATTTTTTTGATGCCGTTTCAAAACTTAAGGAAATAAAAGTCGTTGTTGGTGACGACCTACTTGCTATTTTATTATTGTATAGTCTGCCAAACTCGTATGAGACATTCCGTTGTGCTTTGGAGACAAGAGACGAATTGCCGAATCCGGACATATTGAGGGTGAAAATTATGGAAGAGGATCAGTCAAGAAAATCTAAAGATGATAGAAAAGAACAAAATGCATTGTATGTAGAGAATAGAAATCAACATAAATACAACAACAGAAACAACGAAAAAGAGACAAAGGTAAAGAAGAAATTCACTTGTTATAAGTGTGGTAAGGTCGGGCATATAGCAAGAAATTGCAGAACAAAACAAGCAGACGCATGTACCGTTGGAGAAAAGGCAATGCACAATACAATCGAAGCAGCAATGATCTCTTTACATAAAAATAGCTATTGGTGTCTTGATAGTGGTAGTACTGCTCATATGTGTGCAGACAAAAACAAATTTGAAAATTTCAAAGAAGTTGAGAAAACGTTGAATTTGGCAAACGAAAACACAACAAAAATAACTGGCGTTGGTAATGTTAAAATACGAGTAAATGAGAGAGGTCTGGAAGAGCGTATAAATTTGAAAGACGTTTTTTGTGTTGAGGATTTAAGAGAAAACTTACTCTCTGTTTCAAAAATGACGGACAATGGTTTTGATGTTTATTTTCATGAGAATAAAGCAGACATTTTAGAAAAAGGAGAAATTTTATATACGGCGAATCGTATTGGAAATTTATATTATTTACAAGACTCTATAAATTCTGCTAGAGCTGTGAACGTGAAGAAAAATGATTTAGACGAGTGGCATTACAAGATGGGTCATTTAAACGAACGTGATTTGAAGAATATGTTTAAGGGTAATTTGGTTCATGGTATGAAATTGAATCAAAAAGCGAGATTATCTGTTTGCGAAATATGTTTAAGCGAAAAACAAATTCGTCAACCTTTTCCTAACAGCACTGGCCACCGTACAGAAGATGTATTGGAAATTGTCCACAGCGACGTTTGCGGTCCAATGAGAATCGCTTCATATTCTGGTGCAAAATATTTTGTAACTTTTACAGATGACTACTCACGTTATTGTGAGATTTTTACAATAAAACAAAAATCTGAAGTGTTTGATGCCTTTAAGAAATTTAAAAATGCAGTGGAACTCTTGACTGGTAAGAAGATTAAAATGCTGCAGTCAGATAATGGCCGTGAGTATTGTAATAATCAATTTGATAAATACTTAGAAGAGTGTGGTATTCGTAGACGATTGAGTGCCCCTCATACACCACAACAGAACGGATTGGCTGAGCGCAAAAACAGAACTCTTCTTGAAATGGCAAGATGTATGCTGAAGCATGCGGGTGCTCCACCAAAGTTTTGGGCAGAGGCGATCAATACTGCTTGTTATATAAGAAATCGATGCCTAACAAAATCAATAAATGGGGAAATACCTTATAAAATGTGGTACGGTAAAACACCTTCGGTAAAACACATAAAAGTGTTTGGTTCTAAGGCTTACGTTTTAAACAAAAGTGGCTCTAATGGTAAATTCGACTCAAAATCTGAAGAATGTGTGTTGGTGGGTTACTCGAATGAAGCTAAGGCTTATCGACTATGGTCCCCACGTAAACGTTGTATAATAACAAGCCGTGACGTCAAAATATTGGAAAATATGTATTTTAAGAACCAATACGAAAATATTTGTGATGATGAGTTCGTGGAAACCGGAACAGGTCGTGATGATGGTGTTGGTATAGAAATACCAGTTTACAATACTGGTGATTTAGAAGTACCTTTGATTAATGCTCCAACTACTATGGGAGACTCTAGTATGAGTGATGACGAATCAGATTTTGAAGGTTTTGTAGATTGTAACCTGGCGATTTCTGAGAATCCTGCTACAATTGCTGAAGTGATGCAAAATGGTGATGATTCGTGGCTAAAGGCAGTCGAAGATGAATATATAGCGCAATTATTGAATGGTACCTGGGAAATAGTTGAACGTCCCCAGAATAGGAAAATAATTGGCAATCGTTTCGTATTTCGTACAAAAGATGGTAAGAAAAAAGTTCGACTGGTGGCGAAGGGATGCTCACAGCGTCCAGGGGAGGATTTTTTTGATACTTATTCCCCGGTGGTGCGATCGACCTCAGTAAGGCTACTTTCAGCGTTATCAGCTAAAATGGACCTTGAGATCCATCAAATGGACGTGGTGACCGCTTATCTAAATGGTGAACTAAGCGAAGATGTTTTTATGGAGATCCCGGAAAACCTAAAAATAGTATTGAAGAAAATAAACTCAGGTGAGATGGTTGGATCGTCCAAGGTAAAATCTCGTCAAGTTAAGGACATGGCAGCAAAATGGCTAGGCGCATTGAATTCCTGTAGGTACCCAGTATGTAAAATAGTAAAGGCACTATATGGCCTACGTCAGTCCGGTTTAAAATGGTATCAAAAGTTAACGTCTAGATTACAACAACTGAACCTGAAACCGTCTAAGCAGGACCCATGTTTATTTGTAAGGGAGGAAAATGGAAAACTCGTCCTTGTGACTGTATATGTCGACGATTTATTAATTGCATCAAACAACAACCGCTGGCTAACGGAGATCAAGAAATCGTTAGCAGAATCTTTCGAAATGAAGGATCTTGGTCCTGTCAACATATGCTTGGGTATTGAATTTCAACAAAATCTTGCTGAACATAAAGTTTTCTTAAACCAACGTGAATATATTAAAACAATTTTGGAAAGGTTTAATATGAGTGACTGTAAGCCAGTCCAGGCTCCTATGGCAACAAATTGTAAGCTGCAAAAGCCCAAAGATCGTGATGAAGGCGTAATGGAAAAGTATCCCTACCAAAATCTTATTGGTGGCCTAATGTATCTAGCTGTGAACACTCGTCCGGATATAGCGTATTCCGTAAATTTTTTGAGCCAGTTCAATACGAACTTTAATGAAGAACATTGGCAAGCTGCTAAACGCATTTTGAGATATTTAAAAGGCACAATAAATTGTGGCCTTTTATACCAACAAGACAACACTCAACTATATGGCGTGGTTGATGCAGATTGGGGTGCGAATATGACCGATAGACGTTCATATTCTGGTTATGCTTTTGTATTGTCCGGTGCTGCTATAAGTTGGGAAGCCCGTAAACAAAGAACGGTATCTCTTTCCAGTACTGAATCCGAATATTTAGCTATATCAGAGGCAACTAAAGAGGCTTTATATTTGAAGGAATTATTAAGTGAAATTGGTTTGAAATGTAACTCTACAATGACAGTCAAAGCGCACAGAAGCTAGCATCAAGTTCTGGGTTTCACTCTCGTACGAAACATATTGACGTGAGACACCATTTTATAAGACAGAAGCAACAAAATGGTGACATTAGCCTAGAATATTTATCAACTGAAGATATGCCGGCAGATGTACTGACGAAAGGTTTATGCGTGGTCAAACACATTAAATGTATTACAGCCTTGGGTCTGACCCAAGCCAGTGGTCATTGATTTAATCATTCTCACTACTTCGAGGGGAGGTGTTGGGATAGACGAAGTATTTCGAATGGCAACTCTATTATTTTAGTTATCTTTTATGTTTGACGTTTATTCTATTCTTTATTTTTTTTAAGTTAGTTACATGCCGAATTAACTTTGTAACCTCTTTATGTTCTTTTACTCTTAAGTTGATCTCCATAAATGAAACAACGTGTAATAATTTATAACCAATAAATATACATTTAATTAAACAAGAATATATTTATATCATTAAGTTATTTATATATGCAACAAAAGTAATTTGTAAACGCATCTAATTATTGACAAAAAAACAATGCAACGCAACGTGCTTTTAAAACAAATAATTCAAAATAATTGGTGAATTTTTTGTTGTTGGCAGTTTTGGTTGAATATTACTAACAAAATGTTAGTTAAGTTTGGAGGTGAATGTGTTGAGTGTTGGCATGTGTTAAATTTTGTCTAAACTATACAAAAAATTACAAAACTAAATTACATTTTAACGAAATGTTATGGGTGATTTTAGCAAGAGGAAAAAAAACCAAAAACAAAAAAAAAACTTGCCTCTGATCCCAAAGAGTTATTTTTCCAAAACTGTGTTTTTTTTTAATTTCAAAAAAAGTTAATAATAAAACATCAAGGCAAAAGTTAATACTAGATAAAATAATGAACAAAACACACACACACACCTAAAGAATACGCTTGAAACAACGCAGAGGTAATTGTTAACCCAACATAAAACCAACAAATTTTATTAAAAACTAAAAATGGCATATTAAATAAAATCAAGGCGGGGTAATACAAATATTTAATAAATATTAACAAACAAACAACAAAAAAAAGAATGTACCCGTAAACAATTTAAATTAAAGCAAACAAGAACGAAATAAATGTGTACATTACAAGAAAATCCTATTAATTACACTGGTTTACAGCCAAAAAATACCAAGAACGCCACTTATCTAGATAAGTTAATTGGTGGGACCTCCTGAACACGAAAAACGCTGTAATTTTTTTTTTCTAAGTACCGTTTTTTATATAACGGTACTTTTGTGTTTTTCGGTGTATGGTCCCATTCAAACCCTTGTGGAGCCCAACCGAAGAGCCCGATCGAGATGAATGGCATATCGTTGGAAAGGTAATCGAATGCCTTTTCCGCCGATATGCTGCAAATTTCTATCTGATAAGAAATAGCTGAGTTATGGCACCTCAAAGTTCGAAATTTGCCTATTTTTTACGTTTTTTTCAAAATTTTTCTTTTTTCTTTAATTTTTTTTCTACGTTACAGTTAATATCTGGAATGTTTTATTTTTTATCCAAATAGTTTATTTAATTACCAACATTTTAAGCGTAATTTGAAAAAAATCGGATGAAAAATATAGTTTTTATTAAGGATTTTGTGGAACGACAATATTTTCATCTTCATTGCTTACACACTATATTCGGCGTAAATTCAAAAAATTTAAATTAAAATGGCGAGCGACTTGAACTCTTACGTTTTTTTCGGATGGATCTTCGCGAATGAGGAACCAACAATAGTCCGCCATCATTTGTTCGTCCCACCAGCCTTTGTAACGTCTCTCGATTTCTTCCATTTCTTGGTGAAATCTTTCACCTTGTTCATCACTTTCGGAGCCCAAGTTGGTGGGGAAAATATCCAAATGACTAAATAAGAAGTGTAATTTAGGTGTCATATTTGAACCTAAAGGTTAAAAAGAATAAATTTTAAATCATAACGGCCTTTTTGATATACATGTTTTCACTCAACGCTTACCAATGGCATTGAATTTTTGCAGTAATGTATCGATCTTCTCTGCGTAATCAGGACTTCTGTAGTTTCCCAAAAAGTTGTGAACGATGTCCTGGAATGCTTCCCATGCCTCCAAATGAGCTGGACCTTAACACTCATTAAATGCTTGGTCACCGTACAGAGCCCGAATTTGGAATACGAAACCATCAATTCCAATCGGATATGGAAAATACATAAAGGAAAGATATGAAACAATGAAAGAACTTCTCGATCTCATACATTATGACCAACATCAATGGAAAGTTTGCTCTGATTTTAAATTAGTTGCCATACTATCTGGATTGCAAGGGGGCAATACGAAGTTTCCCTGTTTTCTATGTCTATGGGACAGCCGTGACCGTCAGAATCACTACACCCGAAAAGTTTGGCCCGAGCGAAGGGAACGTACGCAGGGAGTGTACAATATCAAAAATGACCCACTCATTCCTCTGGAGAAGATAATACTTCCTCCATTACATATTAAGCTTGGGTTATTTACAAAGATTGTGAAAACGTTGCCAAATGACAGTCTTGCCATGAATTACCTTAAACAAAAATTTCCGAGAGCCACAGCGAGCAAAATTGAAGCTGGTATATTTGATGGCCCTCAAATTCGGGCTCTGTACGGTGACCAAGCATTTAATGAGTGTTAAGGTCCGGCTCATTTGGAGGCATGGGAAGCATTCCAGGACATCGTTCACAACTTTTTGGGAAACTACAGAAGTCCTGATTACGCAGAGAAGATCAATACATTACTGCAAAAATTCAATGCCATTGGTAAGCGTTGAGTGAAAACATGTATATCAAAAAGGCCGTTATGATTTAAAATTTATTCTTTTTAACCTTTAGGTTCAAATATGACACCTAAATTACACTTCTTATTCAGTCATTTGGATATTTTCCCCACCAACTTGGGCTCCGAAAGTGATGAACAAGGTGAAAGATTTCACCAAGAAATGGAAGAAATCGAGAGACGTTACAAAGGCTGGTGGGACGAACAAATGATGGCGGACTAATGTTGGTTCCTCGCTCGCCATTTTAATTTAAATTTTTTGAATTTACGCCGAATATAGTGCGTAAGCAATGAAGATGAAAATATTGTCGTTCCACAAAATCCTTAATAAAAACTATATTTTTCATCCGATTTTTTTCAAATTACGCTTAAAATGTTGGTAATTAAATAAACTATTTGGATAAAAAATAAAACATTCCAGATATTAACTGTAACGTAGAAAAAAAATTGAATAAAAAAGAAAAATTTTGAAAAAAACGTAAAAAATAGGCAAATTTCGAACTTTGAGGTGCCATAACTCAGCTATTTCTTATCAGATAGAAATTTGCAGCATATCGGCGGAAAAGGCATTCGATTACCTTTCCAACGATATGCCATTCATCTCGATCGGGCTCTTCGGTTGGGCTCCACAAGGGTTTGAATGGGACCATACACCGAAAAACACAAAAGTACCGTTATCTAAAAAACGGTACTTAGAAAAAAAAATTACAGCGTTTTTCGTGTTCAGGAGGTCCCAATTAACTTATCTAGGCAAGTGGCGTTCTTGGTATTTTTCCAAATTAAAAATTTGTAAACCAGTGTTATTTAGTAAAAAAAGAAAATTATTAACAAAAAAAGAAAGTGTAAAATAACAATTAAACAAAAATAAAGGTGTTTAAGAAAATAACTGCACACATACTAAAATTATTATTATAAATAACTGAGATGCAAAAAGCCAGTTACAACAACAACAAGAATTACGACAAGTATGACCACAGCAACAAACTAAATCAACAAATATAACAACAACATGAGCTACAACAAGCGCTACAACAACATGGGCTACGACAACATGCGCTACAACAACATGAGATATGACAACCTGAACAACAACATGAATTTGCAACAACCTCATCACAACCAGTAACTACAACGACACGTAAATTAAGTAGTTTGTAAAGTAAGTTAATATTAAGTTACTTATAAGATCCTTCTTTTCCTTTTATTTTTCCTTTATACTACTTTAGATATAAACTAACCAAATTACATGTAAACACTAACATTTATAAAATTTAGAAAGAAAAAAAAACAAACAAAACAATGAAATAAATAAAAAGATGAGAATTGAATTACATAACAAAAATTTTAAAAAAATGAGTTGCTAAATTTTTTTTAAATGGATGCTAGGAAGAAACCACAGCTGGTAAGCGTAATGTAGTCGATTGTTTTGTAAACGGGACAGGTTAGATTCAGGGTACTTCGCCAGTCATAGGTTGGGGAAGGGATAAGTGTACCCCTATATGGCAACCATCTGGCCATATTATCCCTCAGGGATATCAATATAATCAATTCTTCCTTTTCCTCCTTAAGTGCTTTTTAGATTCCTTTTCGAAATATTTTTTTTTTAAACATACTTCCAGGGGTGTGAAGTGTGTTATATGCTTACGTGCCAAACCCTGGTTGAGATGAAATTTTGCTCAATGAGCTAGCGGGCCAGCTTTATACCCCCTTAACCGGTCATTTGGATCGTTAATTTTGATTTTCATTTGAAAGCAATTTAACGGCGCGTAACACTCTAAGACTAAACTTTCGTGATGTCCAAAGCGCTATTGGTACTTTGAACCTTAGAAAGGCTCCAGGTATGGATAAAATCAGCAATAAAATGTTTGTGGAGTTACCTCGTGTAGCTAGAAGAATTATCCTCTTTATCTTCAACGCTATTTTACGCCTAGAATGCTATCCTGCAGATTGGAAGGTGTCTATGATTCCTAAGTCAGGGAAGGACCACACCAAAGTGGAGTCATATAGGCCAATTAGTCTACTGCCGACAATTTCTAAACTGTTCGAAAAATTGTTAACGACTAAGTTGACTCCAATTCTGAATGACACTGAATGTATAATCAATTCGGCTTCAGAGCTAAACACAGCACCATCGAACAAACACACAGATTGGTAAATGTGATAAGAGTGTCGTTTGAAGACAAAAAATACTGATCCGCCCTTTTCATTGATGTGTCCCAAGCGTTCGACAAAGTTTGGCATGACGGTTTAATGCACAAAATAAAATTAACTCTGCCTGCTAACACCCATAAACTCATGGAAAGTTATTTATACGGTCGCAAATTTAAAATCAGAGAAGGCAATTTTTTAAGTACCGCTCAGCCAATTGAATCAGGTGTGCCACAGGGTAGCATACTGGGTTCTACTTTATATTTGATTTATGCCGTCAGACACCAAAATCCACACGTCAACTTTTGCAGACGATACAGCCTTTATCAGCGTCCATAAGGACCACAAGTTGCATCACTGAATTTGCAGAATTATGTTTATAAACTAGAGCTTTGGAAAATCAGGGTAAATGAACAAAAATGTATTCATATCACTTTCACATTGTGAAAAGAAACTTGCTCGTTCATCAAAATAAGTAATCAAATTATTCCTCAACATAATGAAGCCAAATACCTCGGCATTCACCTCGACCGCAGCGTTACCGTTGGCAAATTTAAGAAAGTCGCACAAAAAGGGGATTTCTTAAAAATAAGTCGCTCAAAAAGATTTTAAAAAGGGGCACCACTTTTAAAAAGATGGAAAATAAACAAAGCAAAAATAAAAATCGTATCTTTTTTATTTAAATGTTGTATATGATGTATGTTTTCATATATGTACATATATTCAACAATTTATTAATTTTTTAACATATGCCCCTATTGCGGTTCACAACTTTTTTAAAAATTTGGTCGTCTTTCATAAATCGGTATTGCCATTCACAACTTTTATGTAGTAGAGTTAATGTAGAGTTAAAGTCGGGTTGACTGACAGACGACCAAACTTAGTTGAGTTGAGAACGGCAATAGGGGCAATAAGTTTCATATAATAAAAAACTAATATGTATCAAGTAAAACAAAAAAAGTACACAAAAAGTGGCAAGGCATCTGTAAAAGGGTCAAATTGCGACTTTAGTCGCAACAACGGTAACGCTGCTCGACCGCCGTTTACCTTGGAAGTCTCATATTGAAGCGAAACTTGCACAGATGAGAGCAGTCCAACTTAATTGGCTAATTGGCAGAAATTCTTCACTAAAGTTGGATTGCAAACTATTGTTGTAAAGCCAATCTGGTGCTATGGAATTCAATTATGGGGCACTGCCTCAGCATCCAACATTGAAAAAATTCAAAGGGGTCAAAATAAAATTCTACGTATAATTACTGCAGCTCCATGGTATGTTAAAAATTCTCGAATCCACAAAGATCTAGGCGTGCCATTAGTAAAAGTCGAATTTACAAAATATGCGTCAAAGTACGTCAGCAAACTTGAACACCATCCAAACCCACTTGCACGAGACATCCTTAACTTTAGTGGCCACAATCGGTTGAGAAGGAGGCATACCCTTGCTTTAACTCAAGCGCAAAACAGATGACTGGATCAGTTGATGTGAAATTTTTTTAGTATCATAAAAATTTTTGTCTAGCACTGGCTGGGCTTATTATTTTCTTTTTAGTATTAAGATTTGAATACTTATTGTCATTTCAATATATGAAGATTCAATAAAAAAAAATAATAAATAATTTAACAAAATCTATCTATCTATATATATAAAATTCAATGTATGTATGTATGTAACGTATAGACTCCAAAACGGCTGAGCCGATTTTGATGAAATTTTCACAGCATGTTACTGTGACTCTGGAAGGAATAATAGGGTACTTTTTTTTTACCACGCCCACTTTTACACCCACTTTTTTAAAATATTGTAATTGGAGACCAAACCTCTAGACCGATATTTTTGAAATTTTCACAGCATTTAACTGGGACTCTGGTATGATTAATAGGGTACTTTTTTTTGACCACGCCCATTTTTACGCCCACTTTTTAAAAATTATGTAATTGCTCCCATATAGTTTTTAACAGATTTACTTCAAATTGTATACACATTATATACTCCAGGCGAGGTAAAAATAAAGATTTCTTAAGGCACGCCCCTTTTCACGCCAAATTTTTGAAAGTTTCTTTTTGTTCTCTATACAAATTTGTTCATTCCAACGTATTTTTTTTATTTGGTAGTATATTGCTCTTAATACTGTTAACGTCGCCATATAACTATGAACCACGCCTACTTCATCGCCCCCTTTTTTTAATTCAGATACTTATACCACTAACAATGTTTGCTATACAAAATACTTTTTTTGTAATATGTATTTACCTAAAGTTTTATATACTTTTTAACTACATACATTTTTTTATTACCAAATACCCATTTTTCGCCCCATTTCACCTTAAATTATATTGCTTTTAATCTATATATATATCTATATATATAAAATTCAATGTATGTATGTATGTAACGTATGGACTCCAGAACGGCTGAACCGATTTTGATGAAATTTGCACAGCATGTTACTGTGACTCTGGAAGGAATAATAGGCTATATGAAGTTTTGATTGTACAAACGGAGGTGGCACCGTCCATATAACCCACAAATTTAAATCGCCATATTTTGGGCAGTTTTTGACCTACGTCAATGATGTGTGGTACATATGGAATTGGCATAATTAGGAATACGTACCAGGAGAAAAGTGGGTGGGACCACGCCCCTTTTTAGGAAAATTAAAAATCGTAATATAGTCTTAACTACTGGACCGATCGTCATTAAATTTTCACAATAGGATATTCTTACGAAATAATAAATTCTTGACTATGTAAGTGGACAAAGGGGCATGGTATCGCCTAAAGCATTGCAATATATACATTAAAATTATATAAATAAATGTTTGTAAACATATAAATACGTTTTATTTTATTTTATGACGAGGGGGTAGCAAAGCACACCGGGTTTAGCTAGTTAATATATAAATGAAAATGATACATGTGCCAAATATTGAAAAATCCTATTCTTGAGTTAAAAAATAATTTTTTTGATAGATATCCCACTAGCATCCCACTAAGCAATTATAATGGCCTTAAAGTAAATTGTATAAGCTTTCTTAAAAAAATGGCCCAAATTGAAAAAAAATTTAAAAAAAAAACAGAACACCGACTTCGCATAGTACAGATCCCTGTATTGTCGGCCTACGGACGGGCGGAATAATTTTCTCCTCCATGGTATACAGAACACCGGCTTCGCATAGTACAGAATCCCTGTATTGCCGGCCTATGGCCGGGCGGAAGAATTTTCTTTTCCATAGTATACAGAACACCGGCTTCGCAAAGGAAACCAAAAAAATTGGGAGTTAATTCATTTTTGTTGGGACTTATTTCATTGGGAGTAAATTTATTTTTATTGGGATTTATTTTTACTTTTTGAAATAAGTCCCCAAAAATTGGGACTTCTTTCATTTTGCCTTTGGAAGTTATTTAATTTTTTTCAGTTGGGCGTTATTTCATTTTTCATGGGACTTATTTCATTTGGGAGTTATTGCACTTTACCGTATAATTCTTTTAATCTATATCTATCTATATATATAAAATTCAATGTATGTATGTATGTATGTATGTATGTAACGTATAGACTCCAAAACGGCTGAGCCGATTTTGATGAAATTTTCACAGCATGTTACTGTGACTCTGGAAGGAATAATAGGGTACTTTTTTTTACCACGCCCACTTTTACGCTCACTTTTTTAATATATTGTAATTGGAGACCAAACCTCTTACTTTACTCCTCTTACTTTATGCTCGATATGGCTACATTTTAGTTTTTTCGTACTTTTTCTTCCTTTGATCTAATAATATCGAAATAACGTTAGTTTGCTTTACAATTTATAAAAAGAAGAGGAATCTAAAATAATCTACATACATATATTTCTTTCAAATTGATGTGCTTTGAAAATTATTCTACAAATTTAACCGTCATAATTGAAATTAGGCAAAACTTCCATCCAACATACAAATATTTAAAAAAATATCGTTACTAAGTACTGAAAATATTTTTTCGAATAATATGAAAAGCCTTCTACCAAGCTTTAAAGAGTTTATTGTTGATGATAAAGAAATTGATTGTTTAGAGAATTGTCTTCTAAGTTTAAAAACATGTGAATGGAATAATACTGAAAGAACTGACAAGTTTTGGATCGGTGTTCATAATTACAAAAATGCTATTGGTAATAAACCATTCCTTAAATTATCCAGTTTTGCCTTACACATATTGACATATCCGTACTCAAACGCAGAAGTTGAGAGGAGTTTTAGTGTCATGAATTAATTCAAAAATAAAATTAGAAACAAAATGTCATTAAATACGTGTAACAGTTTAATACACATTAAATGTAGCCTAAAAAAAAGAGATAATGTTTTTTTTTACCACGCCCACTTTTACGCCCACTTTTTTAATATATTGTAATTGGAGACCAAACCTCTGGACCGATATTTTTGAAATTTTCACAACATTTAACTGGGACTCTGGTATGATTAATAGGGTACTTTTTTTTGAGCACGCCCATTTTTACGCCCACTTTTTAAAAATTATGTAATTGCTCCCATATAGTTTTTAACAGATTTACTTCAAATTGTATACACATTATATACTTCAGGCGAGGTAAAAATAAAGATTTCTTAAGCCACGCCCCTTTCACGCCCCTTTTCACGCCAAATTTTTGAAAGTTTTATACTTTTTGTTCTCTATACAAATTTGTTCATTCCAACGTATTTTTTTTATTTGGTAGTATATTGCTCTTAATACTGTTAACGTCTCCATATAACTATGAACCACGCCTACTTCATCGCCCCCTTTTTTAATTCAGATACTTCCAACGTATTTTTTTTATTTGGTAGTATATTGCTCTTAATACTGTTAACGTCGCCATATAACTATGAACCACGCCTACTTCATCGCCCCCTTTTTTAATTCAGATACTTACGTATACCACTAACAATGTTTGCTATACAAAATACTTTTTTTGTAATATGTATTTACCTAAAGTTTTACATATATACTTTTTAACTACATACATTTTTTTATTACCAAATCCCCATTTTTCGCCCCATTTCACCTTAAATTATATTGCTTTTAATCTATATATATATAAATGAATGTGTGTCTGTATGTTTGTGCTTAATAGGAGGCCAAACCCTTGGACCAATCTGCCTGAAATTTTTACAGCATGGTACTGTGACTCTGGAAGGAATAATAGGCTATATGAAGTTTTGATTGTACAAACGGGGGTGGCACCGTCCATATAACCCACAAATTTAACCCGCCATATTTTGGGCATTTTTTGACGTACGTCAAAATATGATATTTGGTACATATGGTATTGGCATAATTAGGAATACGTACCAGGAGAAAAGTGAGTGGGACCACGCCCCTTTTTAGGAAAATTAAACATCGTAATATAGTCTTAACTACTGGACCGATCGTCATTAAATTTTCACAACAGGATATTCTTACGAAATAATAAATTCTTGACTATGTAAGTGGACAAAGGGGCATGGTCTCGCCTAAAGCATTGCAATAAATACATTAAAATTAAATAAATAAATGTTTGTAAATATATAAATACGTTTTATTTTATTTTCTTGCGAGGGGGGGGGGGGGTAGCAAAGCACACCGGGTTTAGCTAGTATGTATATAAAATAGGATGTATGTATGTATGTAACGTATGGACTCCAAAACGGCTGGGCCGATTTTGATGATTTTTTAAGGGAATCTTCAGAATATTCAGGCGGGGGACACTGTGAACTCTGATTTTTGATTTTCGGTCGGCGGGCGGAGGGACATGGAAAAATCCATTTTTAATATTGCATTACTAAACATATGTATATACATTTTTTTTTTGCTTTTTTATATTTAATTTAATTTTTTTTGAAAGCCGTTGTCATGGTTTTCAAAACGAGATATCAAACTCTTAAATGGGTTATGTAGCTCCGAAGATATTTACAAAAAACTTATGTTATTAACGATCCAATATCAAAATTTTAAAACTTTCGAAATGTTGCATTAAAAAATCAGAGTTTTCGGTTTATTTACAAACTATTTACATCATTCGATAGCACAAGATATTTCGCGCTTACTAAGGTCCAACAATGTACAATAAGTTAAAAATAATATTATATTATCAATCGATGATAAAAAAAACTTTATGTACTCTAGCATTTAAGATATCTACATTTTGTGCACATTTTTGAGTTTTTTTCAAACGCCGATAAAAAATAACAGTACATTCAAACAAATTGCTCGAAGCGCTTGACCGGACTCTACGTGATTTTCGAGGAAACTAAAAACCGATGGGAGGCGCTCTTATTCTTTTTGTTGGTGATTTCCGTCAAACTTTGCCCGTTATTCCAAGATCAATGCCCGTAGATAAGCTGAACGCATGCTTGAAAGCTTCATATCTATGGAACCGAGTAGAGAAAATCACGCTATCGACGAACATGCGTGTGTATTTGTTTCAAGACCCGTCTGCCCAAACATTCTCAAAACAACTTTTTGACATCGGAAATGGAAAAATTACAATTAATCGCGCCACGAACGAGATTTCGTTCCCGCCTTACTTCTGTCAAATGCAAATAAATATTCAAACCGTTGTCGACAAGGTATTCCCAAGTCTAACAATCTTCTACAAAATTTGGGATTGGCTCTGGGAACGTGCCATTTTGGTATCTCAAATAAAACCGACTAACAAAGAGCATCTTTGGGCTGTAGTGTAGCAGTCGTGGGAGAAAATACCTAAATAAAAGATATGAAAACTTAATTAACTCCATGCCGAAGCGCTGCCCCGCCGTTATTGCCAACAATGGCTATGCACACCTAGTAACTCGTATAAATAATTGTATGTATAAGTTAATGCATTTGTAAACACAGTTTTTCTAAATTTAATAAAATATTTTTTAAAATTTTTTTATTTCATAACAATTAAATTCATTTACTTTTCACATTTGTTTCTGTATTATTTTACCAAACGAATGCTAAACAATAAATTCCACCGGTATTTCATATTGTTTTGTCATATCAACTTTTAAATGAAAAATTTAATTTATATTTTTTAAATGTACATTTAAAAATTTTTCTTCGCTTTCACAAGCAAAATAGCATTCAAACGATTTACGAACATAAGTAACGATTTTGATACTTATTTTCGTATTACATAATTGAATTTACAAAAACAATTTTTTGTAAGAGACATACAAATACCACAAAATAAAGTAGGTACATATGTATTCGTAAATGAATTTCCGAATGTTCGTAAACAAATTTACGAAAATCGTACTACACAATACGGATTCGTAATTTTTTCGCTTCAAATCGAAATACATATATACACAATAACCCCCCTGGTTTTATCAATGCCAAAACGCCTAAATGAAGTTTTTCTTGGTCAGGGGCTATCCGACTTTTTATTAGAACGCAGTTAAATATATAAAACTACGTTACATTTGAAACATGAAACTACACTTTTTTATGAATTGAATTATGAATTTATGAATATGTATATATCTGAAATATTAATTTACCAACTCATTTGTATTTTTAAATATATAAGACATGGTGTAACTATACAAGGTGAGTGCACAGCTGACTTTGTTTACAATTTACTTATGTCAAAAGTAATATTTTGTCAAATGATTTTGACGGTAGTATGTACATTATTTTACACAAACAAAATGCCTGTTGGTTCTGTATTGTGTTGTATTTGTTGCCGATTTGCACTCACCTTGTATAGTTACACCGTGATATAAGAGTTTTTTTTTAAACTGATCTAAAATTCTAGCTTACTTATTTATTAAGTAAAAGAGCAGACAGTGGAGTAGTAAATGTAATGTTTTAAGAAAATCATTTATAAATTTATTAAATAGCAATTTATAAGTCTAAAAAAACATAAAAAAACAAAACCATTTCATTGGTAAATAAAGTAAAACAAAACTGATAGAAATTCAGTTAAGCCAAGAAAATTATTGATAAACTAAAGTAAACTTTATCATTCTATGCTAAAGCAATAAAATACCTTATTTTTTGGAAGGTTTAAAGTGTATTTGCTGTTCACGGTCGCGATGCAATTGCGAGATCAAATGTATGCGTAATTGAGCAACATTTTCTAAAGGTTGATTACACAACAAACATGTAATGGGTTGAATGGAACGGTCACTGAAAGTAAGAGAAAAATAAATTATATAAAACGTGGTAAATATTAAAATCTCAGTAGGTAATGGACTAGCAAAGACTAAATATAGTATTTTGAAGATTTTAGGAATAGCTTGCCAAACGTTCGTTTCGCTTGTTTTTCTGATAACCCAACTTCATACTTTTACATAAATTTTTATCATATTTGTAGTAAATGTTATTTAATTTTTAAATACTTACAATTGTCTTAATTTATGCAATTCGGCACAATGCATTTGTAAAGATTGTATACGATCATATTTCTCATCGTACAAACGTAAAGCCGATAACATGGGAAATATGGTGCGTTCGTCCAAAATACAAACAGTTTCAAGAATTTCACTAGGCTCATGGTATTGCCAGACATTGTCGTTTTCATCACAATGCGTCTCTGTGTATTTTCGGTTTATGCACAAGAGTCTATTATAAAAAGGGGATAAAAAAAACAATAAATCGAAACGAATTTGAATTTATACGAATAAAAAATGCATTTTAATACTATGTGTATGAAATGAAATTTAGAAAATTAAAACCTTAAACACAAACCAGTTTTGGCTTAACAGATTTCTATTTAAATGCTAACATAGCACTGTTAAACGTTGTAAAACAAGGTCGACATGGATTATTAATGATGGAAATGGCAGCGATGCCAACTTAGCCCTTTTCGGGCTAGATTTAGCCCGTTTTGAGTCACTCAAAACGCGAAAAAATAAAATTGGCCCGAAACTAAAAAACGCGTAAATCTAGCACTTTTTACAATTATCTTTTAGCCCGTTATTACTTTATGCTCGATATGGCTACATTTTAGTTTTTTCGTACTTTTTCTTCCTTTGATCTAATAATATCGAAATAACGTTAGTTTGCTTTACAATTTATAAAAAGAAGAGGAATCTAAAATAATCTACATACATATATTTCTTTCAAATTGATGTGCTTTGAAAATTATTCTACAAATTTAACCGTCATAATTGAAATTAGGCAAAACTTCCATCCAACATACAAATATTTAAAAAAATATCGTTACTAAGTACTGAAAATATTTTTTCGAATAATATGAAAAGCCTTCTACCAAGCTTTAAAGAGTTTATTGTTGATGATAAAGAAATTGATTGTTTAGAGAATTGTCTTCTAAGTTTAAAAACATGTGAATGGAATAATACTGAAAGAACTGACAAGTTTTGGATCGGTGTTCATAATTACAAAAATGCTATTGGTAATAAACCATTCCTTAAATTATCCAGTTTTGCCTTACACATATTGACATATCCGTACTCAAACGCAGAAGTTGAGAGGAGTTTTAGTGTCATGAATTAATTCAAAAATAAAATTAGAAACAAAATGTCATTAAATACGTGTAACAGTTTAATACACATTAAATGTAGCCTAAAAAAAAGAGATAATGTATGTTGTGCAAACTACAAAATACCTGCCGAAGTGTGCATTAAAATTAATTCGAACGAAACATATAAAAAATCTAAATTTTTTATTGATAGTGTCTTATGGACTGAAAATGATGATGAACAAGAAATCGAAATTTTGTTCAGTAACGACCAATTTTAAATGTATACTATTTAATCTACGTATGTATCTTATTTATTAAAATGTAATATGAAATGTAGATAATTTAAATTGTATCTCATTATAGTAATTTTTTTTCTATTGTTTTTTATGTGTTATGTAGACCTTTTATATTGCTAAATCTTTTTATTAAGTAAAAATATTTTTTTTTGTTTGTAAATTTTGTTCGGCATAAGGTCATAAGGAAACAAATTTTTAAATGAAAAATATAAAAATATTTTGTTTTAAAAATTTTTATTTTATTTTATTCCCAATATTTCGGTCAACTTTGTTGACCATCTTCAGGGGTTCTATATAAAAATACAAAAATATATTAAACAAATTATTATCAGTTACACAAAGCATTTCAAGCACAAACAAATTATAATTACATTTAAAATAAATAAATGAAAAACAAATTTCACTCTGTTGAGTTTGTTGTCCAGTCGTAAGCTTTTGTCAACTAGTGTTTTTAATGTTTTGTTTTGGTCTTTTTCTGTTTTTGTGTATCGTATGTTTGTATGTGTGAGCTGATATGTTCTCTGTATCAATTTTGTAGTTCAATCTCTCATCTGTCTCTAAATTAAGTATGTGTAACATCTCTAGAGTGAACCTCCTCGCATAATTTTTCTCTTCTGCTAATATCTTTACATCATTGAAATTTGGTGTGTGTCCAGTAATTGCACAGTGGGCCGCGAGTGCTGTTTTTTGTTCCAGTAATACAACAAACATCACCAAAAATTATTCGAAACACAACAAGCAATTAGCAAAGTTAAGATCATCAACAACTTTTCTTATCAAATGTAAACAAGCAGGCACTATACCAAATTTTATTAGAAACTCAACAAGGAACATAAATAACATATTTGAAATTAACAATAAAATCCCTTCGAATATTGAGAAAAGATTACAGAGATACATATATAATTTTCACGTACAAATATTAAAATTATTAATACAACAGAAACATACACACATTAATAAAAACGAAGAAGAATTAAATAAATCAAAGGAGATGATGGAAAAACTTTTAAATGAACACGATAGAGATTCACTTATTAACAGCGAACAAATTATTTACAAAAGTCTGATGGAAAAGAACAACAAGAGACATATTAATAAGCTACAAACGCTCAAAGCAAAACAAATTAACGAAATGAACATTAATAATGACAACGGTTGGTTTGTGAACAGAACCAACAAAAACATTCCAATGAACTCACAGTGGCTTTTATCATTGGGTCCCAAACATGCTCTACCTATCACGAAAACTGCATTTCCACTGTTCAATTGTATAGCGGAGGGAGAGGACTGCATACAAACATTTGAGAACAAAGAACAACAAGAAGCATCAAGAACAAAACTTATAACATTAATAGACGATCACTTGAACAAAATAAAATTGGACCAAAGAGAGAAAATAATACTTGACACAGTGGGACAAACGAGAAGGTTTTTGAGGGAAAATAATGACATATTAATACTTAGTGCCGATAAAGGGAATAAAACGGTTGCAATGAACAAGAGTGACTATGAATTGAAAATGAAAGATATTTTAAAGGACTTTTGCACTTACAGAAGAATAAAGAAAGATCCAACCTCGGGGTTACAGACAAAAAACAATAACTTTATAACAAAATTATTTGATCAACACCTCATAACGGAATCTGAGAAAAACGCAATGATTAATAAAATAGCCACTTCACCACGTATTTATGGACTTCCAAAAATCCATAAAGCTGAAATGCCTTTACGACCAATTTGTTCGTCCATAAACTCACCGTCGTATGGGCTATGTAAATATATAATTAATATTCTAAAGAACTTGACTACTGACTCCCAATATAATGTTAAAGACGCTAAAGAATTCAAATCTAAAATTAACAATATGACCATAGAAAATGATGAAATTCTCATATCTTTTGACGTAATCTCGCTTTTTCCTAGCATACCTGTTAACCTAGCTTTAAGGACGATTGAAAGAAAGTGGCATATACTAGAGAAATATACAACAATACCTAAGGATTTATTTATTCAAATACTTAGTTTTTGTATAAAGGACACAAGATATTTCAAATTTGAAGAAAAATTTTATGAACAACTAAAAGGAATGCCAATGGGATCTCCGGCATCACCTGTGATTGCCGACATAGTTATGGAGGATCTATTAAACAAGACTATGGAGTTAATGGAGGTAAAACCAAGATTACTCACCAAATATGTTGACGATTTGTTTGGAATCATAAAAAAGGACAAAATTGATGAAACATTAAAAATCTTGAACACATACAACCGACAAATTCAATTTACCATGGAGAGAGAATGTGATAATAAACTATCGTACTTGGACTCAGTAATAATCAGACAAGGAAATCTTCTGAAACTGAATTGGTATCAAAAACCATCATCATCGAGTAGATTAATAAATTTCTATTCGAAACATCCAAAACGGATAATTATAAATACGGCAACCAATTTCATTAACAGAGTTTTAGATATAAGTGACAATCAATTTCACAAGGAAAATTTACATAAAATCAAGAATATTCTGAGAATGAACGACTTCCCAAAAAAGACGATTGACGATTTAATAAAACGTGTGAAGAATAAATGTCCTTTAACCAAAAATACAGACACAGAGACAAAAATATTTAAATCAGTCGGTTATATACCGAAATTTTCTGAGAGAATCAAAAATTCCAATATATATAATAAGGACAAGTTCCAGTTAGCCTTTAAATGTAATAATACTGTGTACAAATTATTCAGCAAGATGAAATCAAAATTGAAAATTGAAGAAAAACCTAACGTAGTATACAAAATTAATTGCAATGGCGACAACAACAACATATGTCAGAAGACATATGTAGGTACAACCAAAACTAAACTAAAAACCAGACTATCATCACATAAATCTGACATGAAGGCAACTTACAAACCACTGGAACAAAAAACAGCACTCGCGGCCCACTGTGCAATTACTGGACACACACCAAATTTCAATGATGTAAAGATATTAGCAGAAGAGAAAAATTATGCGAGGAGGTTCACTCTAGAGATGTTACACATACTTAATTTAGAGACAGATGAGAGATTGAACTACAAAATTGATACAGAGAACATATCAGCTCACACATACAAACATACGATACACAAAAACAGAAAAAGACCAAAACAAAACATTAAAAACACTAGTTGACAAAAGCTTACGACTGGACAACAAACTCAACAGAGTGAAATTTGTTTTTCATTTATTTATTTTAAATGTAATTATAATTTGTTTGTGCTTGAAATGCTTTGTGTAACTGATAATAATTTGTTTAATATATTTTTGTATTTTTATATAGAACCCCTGAAGATGGTCAACAAAGTTGACCGAAATATTGGGAATAAAATAAAATAAAAATTTTTAAAACAAAATATTTTTATATTTTTCATTTAAAAATTTGTTTCCTTATGACCTTATGCCGAACAAAATTTACAAACAACAAAACTAAAGGTCAACAATTTACAACTTTATAAATATTTTTTTTTCTAATAAATTATTTTATAAAAAGTCTTTGTTGTTTTGATTTTTAAAAGAAACATTTATAATTTAGCCCCTTTTCGCACGTTATCGAAAATTTTGACAGGATGTGGCTTTAAATGAATTTTTTTGAATTCAGCCCTTTTTAGCCCTTTTTTCAAAAATTTTTACGCGTTTTGAGTCTCAAAAGTTGGCATCCCTGGGAAATGGGACCTAATTGGCATTTCAAAAAAAAAAAAAAAATTTAATCGTAAATGTCTTATAAATATATTTTTTAAATTTTATAATTGAAATGTTGGAAATAAATATATATAAATAAATTAAATATTTTTATATAAAATTAAAGTGACCTTATTGCTTATTAAAAGAAACTATTAAATAATTGAAATGTTTTTGAATTCTAGGGAAAGTGGAGAACAGAAAAAGCAGCAAGTCATTTCCCTAGAATTCATATTCATCTTCCCAAAAATATTAAATTTTGAATTTCAAAAAATTAAAATAAAAAACTTATAAAATCTTGCTTTGTTGGCTATTGTTACCGCTGACAGCTTCTCAATAAATTATATTACGTTCTAATCGCGTTAGTTTAGGTTATGAAGGATTGTGTGCAACCCTGTGCACACATCTACTCGGAGACCTCATGTGGTATTGCTAATTTTACAATTGGTCAAGTCATCAAGTCTAGCAAAGAAATAGTTGCCTAAACATTTGCATCTGTTGCTTATGCAGCATAGGGCAATGGCCCCACAGGTTCAATCCTAACAGTAATTCGGTGCCTGAGGGTCTAGTTTGGCTCATATAGCCCTTGAGACCTTAAAGTACATTCAGTTGTTCCAGGATCGGTATAAAGACTCATCAGCACTTTCAGGAACCGACATTCTGGTTCCTTAGAGCTTTCAGCGCTGTCTGTCTGACAATACACATACATTGTCACCCTTTCAATGTTGGCAATTACTAATTCCAAAGCTTTCAATATCGCTGGGAAGACACTACATTCGTCGGGAAGTCTATAGCAAGTCCTATTATCGGATTCTATGATTACCACATCGGCTCCTGTACCTACTTCCATTTGGGAAACGTCCGTGAAAACCGCACACATAGCTTTAGATTTATCTCCCCATATAATTTATTTTTTTAAAGTTTATGTCCAGATTATGATAGAAGAACACTATAACTATAAAATCCAGCTAGTTTCTTCTGTGCATTTTCTCCCGTTTCCAAAAAATTTAAATTCCTCAAAAATATTTGTCAATTTAAAATTTCAACAAAAATCCAAATAATTTCCAAGACAATTATGTTTTGACTTTGGTTAGTGGTCTATTTCATCCAACTATGCGGCCATTACATGTTTCGTTTTGAATACACTTATCTTGATTGTCAACATTTAACAGTGCTATGTTAGCATTTCAATAAAACTCTGGCCTATCAATTTTGAAATTTAATTACACACACATTTTACTTCTAAATTTGTTTGCATTGCAGAAAGTAACTCAAAAAAACATTACTTGATAACAATTTCTTTAATTTTGGCTTGTAAATCTGCCATTTGACTAGGCAGGATATTTGGGCGTTCATCGCCATGATCCGTAAACAGCATAGCATCCATGCAATAACGCAACTGATTAATCTATAAATACCACCAATAAATAACAAAAATCTTTAAATTATTAATTATCGATTTTACCATTTGAACATCTTCTTTTTCTATCTCCACGTCCAAATTGAGAACAACATCATGTTCAGCATACAATGGCTTGTAGGTATGTTCATCATAGCCTAGACCCGCCAAAATGGCCACATATTTTGTGCGCTCTTTATTGCGTTTTATTTGCATGGTGGGGCAAAACATCATGGTCATTAGTGCTCCAAAACCATGGATATTTGGCATTAATGTTGTGGCGCGTGCTATTATAGTTTCACCAGATTGTGTTTCCGTAACGTCGGCTGCCACCATCAAACGCTCGTGCACATCTTGAGGATCTGTATCGAGTAAGACTGAATTTACCGAATCTCGTTCCATTTGCACACACTTCCATACGCCCACTTTTGCGGAATAGATTTTGGTTTCCAATGGTGAATAGGGACCACGCAATTTAATGAGTTTATTACATAGTTGTCTTGGTGGCGGTGCAATATCAAAGTCATAGCTCAATTGATTGGCACGTAAATAGTCTTCATTTTGTCGCATATGATCCTCGTCAAGGTACCAACTGCTTAAAGATTGTTTTCGTAAACGGACACCGTAATCGATCTGTTTGAAGGTAAGAAGAAACATATTTATTGAATGAATTAAACTGTAACTGTGCAATGGTCGTTTGTTAATCTGCTTTTTACTTTAAATCACTAACCTTTGACAAATAATTCTCTTCACATTTTCGTGCGTATTGTTTGTCAACCAAAATATCATTGAATGTGGTATGATCCATTTTAATTATAACATTGGCCACCGCATCCACTACCGAGAATACTTCCAATTCAACAGTACCCGCATTGGCACACTTCTGCAACAGTTCATTGGCATCATCAGACCATTTGCCATTGGGCGATTGCACAGTAGAAGGCTGGACCATGGCAAGACGGCATTCAAAGATACGTGGTGGTATTTCGGCTAAAGAGACAAGTTTGGGAGAAAAACAACGTAATTCCGCAAAGTCAACGATGCCAATGCTGCCATTGTCAATGAAAAATACCTTAAATACAATACAGAATTTTAATTATTAACAATTACTTTTTAAAACTATCATTAGCAAAATAAACTTACTTGAAATTGCAAGGTTCGAGCATTGGATATTACTTTGGCACGTCTATATTTATCGTCAAGTGGTGCGGACAAAATCATGCCCTTGGATACTGAAGCGGGGCTATCAAATACGCCTGCTTTCAATTCTCGTGGATCATTGAGAGCATCGTGTATGTCACGTAAACGTTCAGTTTCAGCTGAGGGCAACACAAAGAATTTACTACAATGTTCAATCTAAAAGTTATAAATAAATTAAAATCATTAAAATTCAATATAAATTTAAACTCAAATTCACTCATAATCAATTCTTAAATTCATTAACCATTTTTAAAACATTCGATAAATTTAGATCCTGATTATTAATAAAAGGTTTATCTTACATGTGTTATTTGGCCTCTTAATTTTGTTTGAAATACTGAAGGTAGCACAATTAGATCAGCATGTTTTAGAGATTCCTGTACAAGCTGCCATTCACCATCTTTCACACGTACTAAGCCCTTTTCTTCGGCATATTTTATACCCATATTAACACTTGATTAAAAAATAAGAATAGTTTAATGTAAATGAAATAAATTTTTTTCGAATTTCAAACTTACTCCATAACATTTATAATGGTTTTCATCTTAGAAAAACGCATTTTAACAGCCTTATAAATCTCAACGCACGCTTTTCCCGGCACCACTATACGACTACTACTATCGTCATTATCATCTTCTAAATTCTTCTTAAATGTCACAAACACTTTTTCCGAACCTGGCTGAAAACGTACCTCTATATCTTTAGCTTGTATGTGAACATCTCTGAAAATATCTTTTATAGCTCGTGAATACAGTTCACCCACATGTTTGTTATTGAAATTTCTGAAATAGACAGTGCGGCAGGGATCATTGCCATTGAGGACATGATACATTTTGCGATCTCGTTCTGTATCATTGAGTGAGGAACGAGTAAAGTAATTGGGATAGAAGGCGCCAGCAATTACAATCTTCAGTATAATTGTTTTTTCTCGTTCCATCCAGTGTACATGCTTATGGGTGGTCTGCTCTTTGAAATTCATGTTGTCTAGTCGCTTTTTAAGTTCTTCCACCAACAAATGCATCTCTTTAATCGAACGTACACTTATGTGAAATTTTTTAGCCCATTCATATTCAGACTCTTCCCCGCGTATGCCGCTTGGCTCACACATTGATTTCCAAAGCTGTAAAATAAATTAAATAGATGTTTATATCGAGCCCTTTGCGCGAAAAAGATGTAAGCACCAAAACCAAAATTTTACAGGAGAAGGATTTTTTTTAATTTTCTTTGCTATCAGCACACGTATTACCATGAAATTTTACATGTAATTATTGTTTTGTCCACCCTATCTAATGCAATTAATTTCAATTGCCCTCACAAGATCAAGCTACTATCTCAATTTGTGGCGCTTACATCTTTTTTTTTTTTTTCAAAAAAAAAGAGGTTGTTTTTTATCATTTTAACTGATTTGTACTTAAACATGTAAAAACAAAATTTTCAAGGTTAAATTCATTGTTTTTCATAAAAATATAAAATAAAATAAACTAAAAGCTATAAATCTATATATATAAAATTCAATGTATGTATGTATGTATGTAACGTATAGACTCCAAAACGGCTGAGCCGATTTTGATGAAATTTTCACAGCATGTTACTGTGACTCTGGAAGGAATAATAGGGTACTTTTTTTTACCACGCCCACTTTTTAAAAATATTGTAATTGAAGACCAAACCTTTGGACCGATATTTTTGAAATTTTCACAGCATTTAACTGGGATTCTGGTATGATTAATAGGGTACTTTGTTTTGACCACGCCCATTTTTACGCCCACTTTTTAAAAATTATGTAATTGCTCCCATATAGTTTTTAACAGATTTACTTCAAATTGTATACACATTATATACTCCAGGCGAGGTAAAAATAAAGATTTCTTAAGTCACGCCCCTTTCACGCCCCTTTTCACGCCAAATGTTTGAAAGTTTTATACTTTTTGTTCTCTATACAAATTTGTTCATTCCAACGTATTTTTTTATTTGGTAGTATATTGCTCTTAATACTGTTAACGTCGCCATATAACTATGAACCACGCCTACTTCATCGCCCCCTTTTTTAATTCAGATACTTACGTATACCACTAACAATGTTTGCTATACAAAATACTTTTTTTGTAATATGTATTTACCTAAAGTTTTATATACTTTTTAACTACATACATTTTTTTATTACCAAATCCCCATTTTTCGCCCCATTTCACCTTAAATTATATTGCTTTTAATCTATCTATCTTCTATCTATATATATAAAATTCAATGTATGTATGTATGTATGTAACGTATAGACTCCAAAACGGCTGATCCGATTTTGATGAAATTTTCACAGCATGTTACTGTGACTCTGGAAGGAATAATAGGGTACTTTTTTTTTACCACGCCCACTTTTACGCCCACTTTTTTAAAATATTGTAATTGGAGACCAAACCTCTGGACCGATATTTTTGAAATTTTCACAGCATTTAACTGGGACCCTGATATGATTAATAGGTTACTTTTTTTTGACCACGCCCATTTTTACGCGAACTTTTTAAAATTTATGTAATTGCTCCCATATAGTTTTTAACAGATTTACTTCAAATTGTATACACATTATATACTCCAGGCGAGGTAAAAATAAAGATTTCTTAAGACACGCCCCTTTTCACGCCAAATTTTTGAAAGTTTTATACTTTTTATTCTCTATACAAAATTGTTCATTCCAACGTATTTTTTTTTATTTGGTAGTATATTGCTCTTAATACTGTTAACGTCGCCATATAACTATGAACCACGCCTACTTCATCGCCCCCTTTTTTTAATTCAGATACTTACTTATACCACTAACAATGTTTGCTATACAAAATACTTTTTTTGTAATATGTATTTACCTAAAGTTTTATATACTTTTTAACTACATACATTTTTTTATTACCAAATCCCCATTTTTCGCCCCATTTAACCTTAAATTATATTGCTTTTAATCTATCTATATATATAAAATTGAATGTATGTATGTATGTAACGTATAGACTCCAAAACGGCTGAGCCGATTTTGATGAAATTTTCCCAGCATGTTACTGTGACTCTGGAAGGAATAATAGGGTACTTTTTTTTACCACGTTCACTTTTACGCCCACTTTTTTAAAATATTGTAATTGGAGACCAAACCTCTGGACCGATATTTTTGAAATTTTCACAGCATATAACTGGGACTCTGGTATGATTAATAGGGTACTGTTTTTTGACCACGCCCTTTTTTACGCCCACTTTTTAAAAATTATGTAATTGCTCCCATATAGTTTTTAACAGATTTACTTCAAATTGTATACACATTATATACTTCAGGCGAGGTAAAAATAAAGATTTCTTAAGCCACGCCCCTTTCACGCCAAATTTTTGAAAGTTTTATACTTTTTGTTCTCTATACAAATTTGTTCATTCCAACGTATTTTTTTTATTTGGTAGTATATTGCTCTTAATCCTGTTAACGTCGCCATATAACTATGAACCACGCCTACTTCATCGCCCCCTTTTTTTAATTCAGATACTTACTTATACCACTAACAATGTTTGCTATACAAAATACTTTTTTTGTAATATGTATTTACCTAAAGTTTTATATACTTTTTAACTACATACATTTTTTTATTACCAAATCCCCATTTTTCGCCCCATTTCACCTTAAATTATATTGCTTTTAATCTATATATATATAAATGAATGTGTGTCTGTATGTTTGTGCTTAATAGGAGGCCAAACCCTTGGACCAATCTGCCTGAAATTTTTACAGCATGTTACTGTGACTCTGGAAGGAATAATAGGCTATATGAAGTTTTGATTGTACAAACGGGGGTGGCACCGCCCATATAACCCACAAATTTAAGCCGCCATATTTTGGGCATTTTTTTAAGTACGTCGGTGATATTTGGTACATATGGTATTGGCATAATTAGGAATACGTACCAGGAGAAAAGTGAGTGGGACCACGCCCCTTTTTAGGAAAATTAAACATCGTAATATAGTCTTAACTACTGGACCGATCGTCATTAAATTTTCACAACAGGATATTCTTACGAAATAATAAATTCTTGACTATGTAAGTGGACAAAGGGGCATGGTCTCGCCTAAAGCATTGCAATAAATACATTAAAATTAAATAAATAAATGTTTGTAAATATATAAATACGTTTTATTTTATTTTATGACGAGGGGGGGGGGTAGCAAAGCACACCGGGTTTAGCTAGTTATTATTTAAAACATAAAAACAAAACTAAAAGATGTTCTGCTAATTACTATTAAAATGATAATTATGAAAATAAAATTAAACGTCATCTTCTTCTTGGTCTGTCTCGGGAAGACAGTCTTCAACAGACTCATCGCATGGTAATTTTAAAAACTCATTGTGAAACTTTTCAGGTACATATTGTGTTTTTATCACAAAGTGTTTTTAGATTTTTGTACTTTCTGGATGAAATTTTTAATTGATTCTTATATAAAGGAAGCGGCCCATTTGTTATTATAACAGTGGTGCGTCTTGTCCTTGCAATAGAGTACATATCATATTCCTTAACTACGGAATTATCAAAATATCCATATTTAAGTTTAATAACAGGATTATATTTTTCAAATGATGCTGAGCGTAAAGTTGGAAACGAAATTTTTAATGAATTTGGAAACAGTGCCTGGGAGTATGTTTTCCAATCTTTGGAATCCTAGTGATTCATTATAAAACATTTATAATTGATTTATAATTGAAAGTAAACAAACAAATCATATGCACTTACATCAAAATTGTTTTTGCTGTATATTCGTAACGGTACATTTTTCAGATGTGAAATTTTGAGAGATGATGCGGGAGATAGTAAATGTTCGTTTTCAATAAAAAAAACGAAAATCGATATCAAAGGGCTCGATATGTCTTGTGAAAACTTTCTTCACAAGAGAGTTTTCATGTAAGAAATCCATCTTCACAAGACAGTTTTCATACAGTAGACTCGCGGTAACGTGAACTATTAAAAACCAAGCGTGTTCACGTTTTCGAAGTTGTTCATGTTTACGAAGGTGTAATTCTTTAAATTTTCCAAATGTAAATTAGACAAGTATTTAAATCAAATTCATATATTTTTTATAATTTAAGAAAAAATTTACATAAAAATTATTGAAAAATTTTTGGATTTTCTTTTTTTTTTGCAAATTGCTGAACACGGCCTTTTCTCGGAGATTTGATTGTGAGACAGACCTAGCTCTTTAATTTTGGCTTGCAGCTTGTTCTTGAAAGGGATCACAAGTTCAGGTTTAAAATATAACTTTTCTCCACTTATTTTAATAAAACGAACACCATACCGCTTCTTGAATCGTTGCAACCATCCCTCACTCGTTTCTTTAATTTTTGCATTAAAAAACTTAGCTTTTTTAACCATCAGTCCGTTGACAGAATATTTTTTTTGTCGCTCTTTTAAGAACCATTTTCCATTTTTGGAAGCTCACAACAAAGTCTTCAAAGTCTTCCACATTCCAGGACCAGAATATGTTTTGTTAATTTTCTCTTGTTTCTTGTTGATAGCACAAATTGTTGACTTTGCAACAATGCACTGCTTTGCTAAGCTAGTTACGCTTGATCCTCCTTTAAGTTTTTCTCTTACATCCACTTTTTTCTGTTAAAGACAAGAATTCTGGTAGTCTTCGTGACATTTTTTACGAAACACTTTACATTAAATTATGCCAAATCAGCAGCGCACGTGTAGTGTGTCAAACCACAGAAAAAATGACGGTATATTTACATAAGCAATTATTTGCGGAGAAGCCCCTTTAAAAAAACGATTCCGATAGCCGAAAAATGTAGAAATGAAAACATTTTCTATGTTGAATACATTTTAAATTTGTTCACGTTATAAGGCTTTATTACCTTGTTCACGCTACAGAGTAGTCAGTGTAAAAAAAAATATGTTCATGTTAACCGGTGTTCACGTAAGGCGGTGTATTTGTTACCGCGAGTCTACTGTATAAGAAAACCGTCTTCACAAATTTTTTCCTGAAGAAGCTACTTAAAGAGTAGCGAAATATTGAAATAAAATTACAAAAAAAAATTTTATAAAAAAGACCTTAAGCTTAAATGTAATTACCAAAAAAGATAGTTTTCATGTAATAAAAACTTCTTCATAAGAAAGTTGTCATATAAGAATATTGAAATAAAATTACAAAAAAAAAATTTATAAAAAAGACCTTAAGCTTAAATGTAATTACCAAAAAAGATAGTTTTCATGTAATAAAAACTTCTTCATAAGAAAGTTGTCATATAAGAATATTGAAATAAAATTACAAAAAAAATTTTATAAAAAAGACCTTAAGCTTAAATGTAATTACCAAAAAAGATAGTTTTCATGTAATAAAAACTTCTTCATAGGAAAGTTGTCATATAAGAATACCGTATTCACAAGACAAGGCAGTTTTCATATAGAAATCCCTCTTGTGATAAAATCCTACCTTGTAAGACCTTAAAATGGCAAATAAATCGGAACCCGAGCCATCAGCCCACATCAGCTTCTGTATATAAGCATCACAATCACTTTGAGGCGCTGAACTTTCAAAGCGGAAAATAGAACGAACACTTAAACCGGCAGCTAAACAAATAACATAATAGTGAAATTAATATTAAAACCAAGTTCCCAAAATATAAATTTCAAATATAATACCTATAATAATAGCTTCTTCCAAAACGCTAAATATATAACCGAAAACAATTAAACGACTTAAGCGTATATTTAAAGGTAAAGCAGCCATAATACGTCCCATATAGCTTATATCACCATCCTGCACTGAATAAGCACCATTTACAGTGGTATATAAAGCACCCACTTCTTTCAGAGTCAATATGGTATTGTGTATATCACTTAAATTTGGAGGACTCATGGCCAAGCCTAGAATTTCAGGTGGTGGTCCCATATCAAGTAGTTTGGCCTTTAAGACCACATTCTCTAGAGGACAGCGTAACATTTCCGGAATACTAAATTCATTCATATAGTTCTGTTAAAGAAAATGGAAACTTATTATTATTATATTATTATATTACTATGTAATATATTTTTTCGACCGCGAAGGCTTAAAATTACAAAATAAATGAATGAATAAATTAAAAAAAAATGGCGTTGGTAGCAAGAACAATTTAAAAAGTAAAAAACCAACCTCATAATAATATCTGGGCACCAGACGGTAAACACGACCGTTCATAAGACGACCAGCACGACCGGCTCTTTGTTTACAATTGGCCTTGGAGGCCCATTGTAATTGCAAAGAAGTAAAATTTGAGGCAGTATCGGTAACCAATGCTTTGGTTAAACAAAAGTCAATAACTGAAAATATAAAAAAAAATATTAATACTACAACTAGAAATTTAACACTAGCAACTAACCATATTTAACATCGGGTACAGTTATAGAACTTTCTGCTATATTGGTGGCCAATATAACTTTGCGATATCCCAAGGGAGCCTGGCGGAATATTTCATTTTGCTCTTCACGTGATATTAGAGAGTGTAAACGTATGGGACTTAATTTGGGGGTATTTCTAGAAGGGTAAAATAAATGGCAATACAAAAATATTATTTGTATTAAATGATATGTGTTATGCCTGATTACCACTCACAACACTAAGTATTTTGATGTTGTGTTGTTGTCGAGACAACACAACATTTACCCCCTGGCCCACGATGTCGAACGATAACGTTCGCTTAGATAAGACTTAAGACACAAACTTGATTGTGGAATAAACAAACTTGATTGAGTAAAAAAATAGATACGATAAAAAGTTTGTGTCTTAAGTCTTATCTAAGCGAACGTTATCGTTCGACATCGTGGGACAGGGAGTTAGTGTTGCGAACTATAATCGGGGCCTTACTTACTCTTCCGAATTATTAAGTAATTCCAATCTTTTGCACATTTGGTCTATTTCATTGATGCAGGGTAGAAATATTAAAATAGATGTGCTGTTATTAGCCGCGTGTGATTGCGCATTTAAACTTAAAGATAGCTCTTGCTTTTCAATATTATCAATGACTATAATTAGTTTCAGAACTAATCTATACATTTCCGAAGTTATGCCCGGTTCCGTAACATCAATTTCAACATTCTGTAATAAAAAACAAGTAAGAGTGCTATATTCGGCTGTGCCGAATCTTAAATACCCTTCACCTAAACGTAATAAGAAATACAGAAACTACACTAGACTAGAATATCCTAATTCTGTTTTCTATTCAGTCTTAGTGCAAATTTTATTAGTATTTGATATATTGTTTGAAAGACAATTTTACGACCAACATAATTTATGTTAAATATTTTGAAATGTTGTCTAATTTTTACCATTTTAATTGATTTAATTATCAATTCTTACCATAATTTACAGAGTCTGTCTGATGTTCCTAATAATCTTCAGTGTAATTTAACAAACAGAGTATAAACAAGTAAGAGTGCTATATTCGGCTGTGCCGAATCTTAAATACCCTTCACCTAAGCGTAATAAGAAATACAGAAACTACACTAGACTAGAATATCCTAATTCTGTTTTCTATTCAGTCTTAGTGCAAATTTTATTAGTATTTGATATATTGTTTGAAAGACAATTTTACGACCAACATAATTTATGTTAAATATTTTGAAATGTTGTCTAATTTTTACCATTTTAATTGATTTAATTATCAATTCTTACCATAATTTACAGAGTCTGTCTGATGTTCCTAATAATCTTCAGTGTAATTTAACAAACAGAGTATAAAAAAGGGGTACAATTCGGTTTTAGTGATTTTGCTCAAAAAAAAAAAAAAAAACAAAATGAAATAGGGCTTTTGGAGGAGATACCAGCAAAAAAAAAATTTGTTGGCGGTCACGCCTATTTTCGAGGGGGCGGGCCCGTAAAGTTGAAAATATATAGGCCTATATCTCGGGAACTACTGGGTGCTTGATAATTTGTAATACACTAAATAAAAGGTATTAAAAATACCTTTCCAACGATATATATCATGATTATAAAATGTGGACCGAATAGGGTTAAATCCGAAAATAATATTTTTTGACCCGAATTTATTTGTTTTTTGGAAATGGTTCTATATGGCAGCTATGAAAAATTATGGGCCGATCTTCTTAAATTTTGGAACAGTTATTTTCATGCATATGAGGATATTTCACCTCGAATTTCAACATAATAACGGTATATTTAAGATATATATTAGTATTAACGTGGATTTCGGTAGTGGACCTTATGTGGGGGACATAGTCAAATATGGACCGATATTCTCAAAATCCAGCAGTTTGATTTAGGCATGTATGTAAATGATCCGTGTAAAATTTTGGATTGGTACCCTTATTTATAAGAGATTTATGAGTATTAAAGTGATTTTCGGAAGAGGGCTTTATATGGGGCATACGGGTAAAAATAGACCAAAATTCACAAAATTTTGTGGAATGATTTTTGTATATATTTAAATGATCTGTGCAAAGTTTTGAGTCGGTACCGATATTTATACAATATATATAGGGAAAAATGTCTTTTTCAAATGTGGTCCTTGTATGGGAGCTATGACCAATTTTGGGCCGACCACCATAAAATTTAGTACAACAATTTATTTGCCTATAAGGAGTATTTATGTCAAATTTTAGCCGTTTAACATTATTTATATATGTTTTATACGTATTTAAGTGAATTTTGGAAGTGGACTTTATATGGGGTCTATGGTCAAACATGGACCGAATTAAAAAAAAATTTCGTTTTGAGATTTCTTTTTGTATGAAACTTATTTTTGCTGAATTTTGTCTTGATATTCCAATTTTATAGGCATTTATTTATCATTAAGCCATATTTCGGGAAGATTTTTGTATGGGGGCTATGACCAATTTTGGGCCGACCACCATAAAATTTAGTACAACAATTTATTTGCCTATAAGGAGTATTTATGTCAAATTTTAGCCGTTTAACATTATTTATATATGTTTTATACGTATTTAAGTGAATTTTGGAAGTGGACTTTATATGGGGTCTATGGTCAAACATGGACCGAATTAAAAAAAAATTTCGTTTTGAGATTTCTTTTTGTATGAAACTTATTTTTGCTGAATTTTGTCTTGATATTCCAATTTTATAGGCATTTATTTATCATTAAGCCATATTTCGGGAAGATTTTTGTATGGGGGCTATGACCAATTCTGGGCCGACCACCATAAAATTTAGTACAATAATTTATTTGCCTATAGAGATTATTTATGTCCAATTTTAGCCGTTTACTATTGTTTATATCTGTTTTATACGTATTTAAGTGAATTTTGGAAGTGGACTTTATATGGGGTCTATGGTCAAACATGGACCGAACTAAAAAATAATTTCGTTTTGAGATTTCTTTTTGTATAAAACTTATTTTTGCTGAATTTTGTCTTGATATTCCAATTTTATAGGCATTTATTGATCATTAAGCCATATTTCGGGAATATATATATTTGTATGGGGGCTATGAGAAATCATGGACCGATTCTTACTATTTTCCGCACACTTTCTTCTTTTATAGTACAAACAACGTATACAAAATTTCATGGTATTATCTGCAATAGTTTTCAAAATATTGCAATAAAATGGACGAAAAATATCAAATTTTTATGGAGGTGGTCTCACATATTGGTTCATAACTCTGGTTGACCTGAACCGATTTTGCTGATTTTAAATAGCAAACTTCTCGAAAGCACTTCTGACAGAATTATTGAAGGTTTGGATCCCGAGTATATCTGGGGACTTCAAAAAACTGATTTCAACAGACAGACAGACAGACAGACAGACAGACAGACAGACGGACATGGCTTAATCGACTTCGCTATCTATAAGGATCCAGAATATATATACTTTATAGGGTCGGAAAATTTTTTTGTGGAAATTACACACGGAATGACAAACTTATATATACCCTTCTCACGATGGTGAAGGGTATAAAAAGGGGTACAATTCGGTTTTAGTGATTTTGCTCAAAAAAAAAAAAAAAAACAAAATGAAATAGGGCTTTTGGAGGAGATACCAGCAAAAAAAAAATTTGTTGGCGGTCACGCCTATTTTCGAGGGGGCGGGCCCGTAAAGTTGAAAATATATAGGCCTATATCTCGGGAACTACTGGGTGCTTGATAATTTGTAATACACTAAATAAAAGGTATTAAAAATACCTTTCCAACGATATATATCATGATTATAAAATGTGGACCGAATATGGGTTAAATCCGAAAATAATATTTTTTGACCCGAATTTATTTGTTTTTTGGAAATGGTTCTATATGGCAGCTATGAAAAATTATGGGCCGATCTTCTTAAATTTTGGAACAGTTATTTTCATGCATATGAGGATATTTCACCTCGAATTTCAACATAATAACGGTATATTTAAGATATATATTAGTATTAACGTGGATTTCGGTAGTGGACCTTATGTGGGGGACATAGTCAAATATGGACCGATATTCTCAAAATCCAGCAGTTTGATTTAGGCATGTATGTAAATGATCCGTGTAAAATTTTGGATTGGTACCCTTATTTATAAGAGATTTATGAGTATTAAAGTGATTTTCGGAAGAGGGCTTTATATGGGGCATACGGGTAAAAATAGACCAAAATTCACAAAATTTTGTGGAATGATTTTTGTATATATTTAAATGATCTGTGCAAAGTTTTGAGTCGGTACCGATATTTATACAATATATATAGGGAAAAATGTCTTTTTCAAATGTGGTCCTTGTATGGGAGCTATGACCAATTTTGGGCCGACCACCATAAAATTTAGTACAACAATTTATTTGCCTATAAGGAGTATTTATGTCAAATTTTAGCCGTTTAACATTATTTATATGTTTTATACGTATTTAAGTGAATTTTGGAAGTGGACTTTATATGGGGTCTATGGTCAAACATGGACCGAATTAAAAAAAAATTTCGTTTTGAGATTTCTTTTTGTATGAAACTTATTTTTGCTGAATTTTGTCTTGATATTCCAATTTTATAGGCATTTATTTATCATTAAGCCATATTTCGGGAAGATTTTTGTATGGGGGCTATGACCAATTTTGGGCCGACCACCATAAAATTTAGTACAACAATTTATTTGCCTATAAGGAGTATTTATGTCAAATTTTAGCCGTTTAACATTATTTATATATGTTTTATACGTATTTAAGTGAATTTTGGAAGTGGACTTTATATGGGGTCTATGGTCAAACATGGACCGAATTAAAAAAAAATTTCGTTTTGAGATTTCTTTTTGTATGAAACTTATTTTTGCTGAATTTTGTCTTGATATTCCAATTTTATAGGCATTTATTTATCATTAAGCCATATTTCGGGAAGATTTTTGTATGGGGGCTATGACCAATTCTGGGCCGACCACCATAAAATTTAGTACAATAATTTATTTGCCTATAGAGATTATTTATGTCCAATTTTAGCCGTTTACTATTGTTTATATCTGTTTTATACGTATTTAAGTGAATTTTGGAAGTGGACTTTATATGGGGTCTATGGTCAAACATGGACCGAACTAAAAAATAATTTCGTTTTGAGATTTCTTTTTGTATAAAACTTATTTTTGCTGAATTTTGTCTTGATATTCCAATTTTATAGGCATTTATTGATCATTAAGCCATATTTCGGGAATATATATATTTGTATGGGGGCTATGAGAAATCATGGACCGATTCTTACTATTTTCCGCACACTTTCTTCTTTTATAGTACAAACAACGTATACAAAATTTCATGGTATTATCTGCAATAGTTTTCAAAATATTGCAATAAAATGGACGAAAAATATCAAATTTTTATGGAGGTGGTCTCACATATTGGTTCATAACTCTGGTTGACCTGAACCGATTTTGCTGATTTTAAATAGCAAACTTCTCGAAAGCACTTCTGACAGAATTATTGAAGGTTTGGATCCCGAGTATATCTGGGGACTTCAAAAAACTGATTTCAACAGACAGACAGACAGACAGACAGACAGACAGACAGACATACAGACGGACATGGCTTAATCGACTTCGCTATCTATAAGGATCCAGAATATATATACTTTATAGGGTCGGAAAATTTTTTTGTGGAAATTACACACGGAATGACAAACTTATATATACCCTTCTCACGATGGTGAAGGGTATAAAAAGGGGTACAATTCGGTTTTAGTGATTTTGCTCAAAAAAAAAAAAAAAAAACAAAATGAAATAGGGCTTTTGGAGGAGATACCAGCAAAAAAAAAATTTGTTGGCGGTCACGCCTATTTTCGAGGGGGCGGGCCCGTAAAGTTGAAAATATATAGGCCTATATCTCGGGAACTACTGGGTGCTTGATAATTTGTAATACACTAAATAAAAGGTATTAAAAATACCTTTCCAACGATATATATCATGATTATAAAATGTGGACCGAATATGGGTTAAATCCGAAAATAATATTTTTTGACCCGAATTTATTTGTTTTTTGGAAATGGTTCTATATGGCAGCTATGAAAAATTATGGGCCGATCTTCTTAAATTTTGGAACAGTTATTTTCATGCATATGAGGATATTTCACCTCGAATTTCAACATAATAACGGTATATTTAAGATATATATTAGTATTAACGTGGATTTCGGTAGTGGACCTTATGTGGGGGACATAGTCAAATATGGACCGATATTCTCAAAATCCAGCAGTTTGATTTAGGCATGTATGTAAATGATCCGTGTAAAATTTTGGATTGGTACCCTTATTTATAAGAGATTTATGAGTATTAAAGTGATTTTCGGAAGAGGGCTTTATATGGGGCATACGGGTAAAAATAGACCAAAATTCACAAAATTTTGTGGAATGATTTTTGTATATATTTAAATGATCTGTGCAAAGTTTTGAGTCGGTACCGATATTTATACAATATATATAGGGAAAAATGTCTTTTTCAAATGTGGTCCTTGTATGGGAGCTATGACCAATTTTGGGCCGACCACCATAAAATTTAGTACAACAATTTATTTGCCTATAAGGAGTATTTATGTCAAATTTTAGCCGTTTAACATTATTTATATATGTTTTATACGTATTTAAGTGAATTTTGGAAGTGGACTTTATATGGGGTCTATGGTCAAACATGGACCGAATTAAAAAAAAATTTCGTTTTGAGATTTCTTTTTGTATGAAACTTATTTTTGCTGAATTTTGTCTTGATATTCCAATTTTATAGGCATTTATTTATCATTAAGCCATATTTCGGGAAGATTTTTGTATGGGGGTTATGACCAATTTTGGGCCGACCACCATAAAATTTAGTACAACAATTTATTTGCCTATAAGGAGTATTTATGTCAAATTTTAGCCGTTTAACATTATTTATATATGTTTTATACGTATTTAAGTGAATTTTGGAAGTGGACTTTATATGGGGTCTATGGTCAAACATGGACCGAATTAAAAAAAAATTTCGTTTTGAGATTTCTTTTTGTATGAAACTTATTTTTGCTGAATTTTGTCTTGATATTCCAATTTTATAGGCATTTATTTATCATTAAGCCATATTTCGGGAAGATTTTTGTATGGGGGCTATGACCAATTCTGGGCCGACCACCATAAAATTTAGTACAATAATTTATTTGCCTATAGAGATTATTTATGTCCAATTTTAGCCGTTTACTATTGTTTATATCTGTTTTATACGTATTTAAGTGAATTTTGGAAGTGGACTTTATATGGGGTCTATGGTCAAACATGGACCGAACTAAAAAATAATTTCGTTTTGAGATTTCTTTTTGTATAAAACTTATTTTTGCTGAATTTTGTCTTGATATTCCAATTTTATAGGCATTTATTGATCATTAAGCCATATTTCGGGAATATATATATTTGTATGGGGGCTATGAGAAATCATGGACCGATTCTTACTATTTTCCGCACACTTTCTTCTTTTATAGTACAAACAACGTATACAAAATTTCATGGTATTATCTGCAATAGTTTTCAAAATATTGCAATAAAATGGACGAAAAATATCAAATTTTTATGGAGGTGGTCTCACATATTGGTTCATAACTCTGGTTGACCTGAACCGATTTTGCTGATTTTAAATAGCAAACTTCTCGAAAGCACTTCTGACAGAATTATTGAAGGTTTGGATCCCGAGTATATCTGGGGACTTCAAAAAACTGATTTCAACAGACAGACAGACAGACAGACAGACAGACAGACAGACAGACGGACATGGCTTAATCGACTTCGCTATCTATAAGGATCCAGAATATATATACTTTATAGGGTCGGAAAATTTTTTTGTGGAAATTACACACGGAATGACAAACTTATATATACCCTTCTCACGATGGTGAAGGGTATAATAAGAATATGTTAACATAAATATTCTTTTCTTTAATCCATAAAACTTACTGCATTATTAATGCGTCCCAAATCATCTAAATAAAAATCTTTTACTTGAAATAAACGTCTAGAATCTGCCTTCAAAATAGGAGCTCGTTCACGTTTTATATTGAAATAGTTGGAAAACTGTTAAAGAAAAATAGAATCTTAAATACATATATGTATATTATATGTAAATTACGCACCTCTAAGGAATTTATTGTGGCCGACATTAATATTATCTTGCAGTGCTTTGAGTTTGTAGTCAAGAAGCGTCTAATAACAATTAATAAGAAATCCATTTCTTGATCTCTTTCATGCACCTCATCCAGTATAATATGCGTAAAACTGCCCAAGGATTTTTCAGTTATTAATTTTTGCAACAGCACACCGGTGGTACAATATAAAAGTCTAGTATCTTCGCTTATATTTACATGTAGTCCAACCTGAAATTTGCGAGAGATTTATTGGGAGTTTTTCATTACAATTACCAGTAGTAGTCGTACCTGGTAACCAACTAAAGAACCTTCTGGCCATTTACGTTCTTGAGAAACTCGGCGAGATATAGATATCGCCGCAATACGCCGTGGTTGAGTGCAAACAATTTTGCAATACTCTCGACGAGTGTAAGCGTCATCTAGAATGTATTGTGGAACCTGAGAAATATAAAAACTTAATTATACAGATCAATCATTTACCTTTGTCGTTCCCAATTCAAGGGAATTCGAAAATTGTATAAAAATCAATCATTCAATCATCAATCATCATTTTCATTACAGGATGTACATACCAGAGAACGGATTGATTGGTTAATTTTAGATTTTGAATACAATCACAAAAAACAAACCTCATGTTGACAACATAAATCAATTCCGTAAAGCAATACATGTCATTATTCACAAAACGGAGTGTAACGAAAAATGATGCTTGCATTGCATGTCTTGTACAAATGCAAACGTATACTCCCAAAAGCAACGAATACTTAACGATTGGTACGAATGGTTAACGATTGGTATGAATGGTTTCAATGCTGATTGTATAAGTTTTACATACTAAAAAAAATATCAAGGGTGCCCCGATAGACTAGGCGATAGAGTGCCGGACTATCAGTCAAAGGGTTGCGGGTTCGATTCCCGCCAAAGACTCTGGGTAGACGAGTCAGACATATGTAGACCAGTCAGACATATGGAGATAAGTCACACATTTGTAGACCAGTCAGACATATATAGACCAGTAAGACACATGTAAACTAGTCAGACATTTGGTAGAGAATCTAAGGCATCGCAATGGACCATATTGGTATCTGGGTGAGGGTGTGAGGTGACTCACACCAGCCTTCCTACCTAACCTAACAACAAATATCAAACTTTACTAGTTTACTGTCAACAAATCGCACATAAAGCAACAACCAAAAAATATTTATTTTCTCATTAGGTTTTGTATTGTTTTTACTCTTTCTTTATGTTTTCATTCACTGAAAGCAACGAATACTGGAAATTTTCAATGAATCTTTAGAATATTCATGCGGGTGATACTGTGAAGTCTGATTTTTGATTTTCGGTCTGCGGGCGAAGGGGCGTGTTAAAATATAATTTTCATATTGCACTACCAAAGACATATATATACATACATATTTATTTTTTTTTTTTTTTAGCTTTTTTTATTTTATTTTTTTAAAGTTGTCATGTTTTTCAAAACGAGATATCAAATTCCTAAATCGGTTATGTAGTTCCAACGTTATTTACAAAAAACCAATGTTAATATTGATTCAATATCAAAATTTTTAAACTATCGAAATGTTGCATTCAAAAATCCGAGTTTTCGAGTTATTTACAAAATATTTATATCATTCGATAACACAAGATATTCCGCGCTTACTAAGGTTGTGAACCAAAATTCTGGGAATTTTAACCCACAAAGGTGTATTTTTTTGTAATAAATAGAAAAAAATATAAAGGAAATATTATTCGTTTTACTGAGTAGAGGATGGATGACATCCATCCACGTGGGGGGGATTACAAACGCCAAAACGGGTTTATTTCATTACAGATTAACTGGAGGCCGATGGATACAACACTACCTGAGGGTGTTAACATCAGAGTGTGTCCAAAGCAGAGAGTCAACAAAGTGTATCAGCAGAGAGGATTAACATAGGGCAGGAGTGCCCAAAAGTTGCTTATGGAAGAGCAAACACCAATACATTTAAATAAAAAATAATTGTTATTCAGTACTTTTTGTTGTAAAAGCCAATACATACAAAGAAACAACACACTTTCTTAAACGGTATCATACGTTAAACAGAAACAAAATCTACATTGACGATCGCAGTCACCAATGTTTACCAGTAGAGCATACGAAAGTGTTGTTTCTTTGTGCTTGCGTGTATAGAGTACGACAAAAAAACAAATAAGGCAAAGTTGTTTGTGTATTTCGTATTGCTACTGCTGAGTGCTGTAATGAGTTTACAAAACACACAGCCTATAGCTAAGAGTTTTTACAAATACAAAAGAGCACCAAGAGTATATGGCTTGGGCACTCCTGACATAGGGCATCAACAGAGAGATGTAAAGGAAGAAGATAAGTACATGAGCAGTGTAAGCAAGAATTATACACAACCATTTAGCATCATAGCACATTACCACACACCGATCAACAACAACCGAACGACACTCATCGAACAAGTGAGATGAATTGCAGCCAAACAACCGTTATCCGTTGATACACAGGAAATTGTAGTAGCTACAAAGCTACATTAGTTGTAGTTAGAATCTATATATAAAAAATACAATGTTTGTATGTTTGTCCTCTATTGACTCTAAAACTATCCAACCGATTTGGCCCAAATCGGTTTCATTTGAAAGGTTATATTCCAAATTAGGTTTTCGGCTATATATATTTCAAGTGGGCGTGGCCCCTCCCACATAAATTGAATAACATCATATATCTTGACTATTGTGATAGCAAGTTTTGAAATTTAAAAATTTTTTTTTTTTAACTCAAGAATAGGATTTTTCAATATTTGGCACATGTATCATTTTAATTTTCCCCCATTTTTTATTTTTTTTTTTTTCAAAATGGAAATTTTTTTACTTTTCCTCAAAAGAAGCTTTAGACCATTTCCTTTAAGAGCTTTGTGGTCACTTAATAGGATGCAAGTGGGGTATCTTTAAAAAAAAATTTCCAACTCAAAGAAGAAAGTGTTTCAATTTGTACCATATGCACTACATATTTTCATATTTCACATGTGCCAAATATTGAAAAATACTATTCTTGAGTTAAAAAATAATTTTTTTGATATATGTTATGGTTTAAATAATTAGAAATAATTATTTATATAAAAAAATATAAGTTTATTTGATTTAGAAGTTAGAACAAGAATCATCCAATGAATAAATATTTTCATACAAAAAGAAAATATTTAAAAGTAAAAGTAAATGAAGAAATGTTCCTCATATAAATTATTGAACAAGTAAAATTATTGCAAGTGTTTATATTACAATATCTCCCTTTCTTTAAGATGTACTGTAATCTTTCAGCCACGCTGGTGGTTGACAATTTCTTTTAGGTCTAGAAGTTTCTGCAGTGGAAGGTGATGATATGGTTTCAACTCCTATTGAATCAGACGTCGAATGAAACGAAGAATCGGGTTCAATTTGGGCATTTGTATTAAAGTCGGTTTCTACATCCGTGTCTGTTTCAACTGCTGCATTCTGTTCAATAAAAATAGGTGGATCAGTTTCCACTAAAATTGATTGTTGCTGCGTTGCTGGAATATTTTCTGGTGTTTTGTATAAATCAAACATTTCAAATAATAAACATGTTGAATTTATTGATTCTTTATCAGATAGAAATCTTTTCTTAATTTGATTTGCATGTGAACGAATTAGTTTTCGTTTGTCATTTACTAACACATTGTAGTTAACAGTTCCCACACGTTCCACTATTGCCCCACTTACCCAAATAAACTTGTTATTTCTAAAAATTTGGACATATACATTTTCATTAGCTTCGAAACTTTTAGCTTTTGCACCATGTTTCTTGTTGAAAATTATCTCCTGTTGAATATTACGTTTAATGGGTGCTACTTCCTTTGGTTTGAGTAAATCTAAAGTGGTTTTGATTTTTCGATTCAGAAACAGCTCTGCTGGTGATTTTGAATCCGTTCTTGGTGTAGATCTATAAGTTTGAAGAAATGTTTCCAAGTTTTCCTTACTTGTCCCTTCTTGTTTAAGCTTTTCAAGAGCACGTTTTAAAGTTCCAACGAAACGCTCAGCTTGTCCGTTAGATTGTGGGTGATAAGGTGCTGTTCTTAAATGTGTGATCCCACGATCTGTCACAAATTTGTTGAACTGAGAACTTACAAATTGAGTACCATTATCTGAGACAATAGTATCTGCGTCCCCATATCTAGCAAACATTTCGGTAAGTTTTGAAATTATAGTTGTTGATGTAATATTTGAAATTTCAAAAATTTCGGGCCATTTTGAAAAAGCATCTATAATAACAAAATAGTATAAACCATTGCATGGACCCGCAATGTCAATGTGAATGCGTTCCATAGGTTTATTTGTTAGAGGCCATGATTGTAGTGTATGCTTCACTGGTGCGGAGCATGCTACAGCACATTGGTGGCAATTTCGTACATAAGTAATAATATCTTCATCGATACCTGGCCAATAAACATGACTTCTTGCTAAAGATTTCATTCTTTCTTTACCTGGATGTCCACGATGAAGTTGTTTTAGAACACAATTTCTTAATTTTGGTGGTATTACAATTCTGTCATTAAACATAAGACAACCTTGAACCACACTAAGTTGATCTCTTCTGGCATAAAATGGACTGATCTCTGACGATACGTTGCTCCAACCATCTTGTAGTGCTGATATGACTGATTGTAGTGTTTTACATTTATTTGTTGTTTTTAAAATCATATTAAATGTAATTGGAAGTGAATTAAAATGATCGTTAAGGGTTGCTGAACAATCTTCTTCTAACATAGCACATGCAATTACTATGTCTTCATCAGGTTTAATGTTGGTGTCGACTAGTCTTGATAAAACATCAACGCATCCAAATTCTTTGGTGTTAACGTATTCAATTTTTAAGTCGTACATCATAAGTGTTAACGCCCAACGTTGAAGTCTATTTGCAGCATATGCTGGAATTCCAGATTTTCTACCAAAAATCATTAAAAGAGGTTTGTGATCAGTACACAAGGTGAATTGTCTTCCATATATATAACGATGAAACTTTTTTACGGCAAAAATCAATGCAAGTCCCTCTTTCTCTATTTGAGAATAGTTTTTCTCTGCTGGTGTAAGTGTACGTGTACGTGAGGCATGAGCAATGACTTTCTCTGACTTATCTGGATATACGTGACATATGATTGCGCCAATACCTTTACCTGATGCATCTGCTGCAACCTTGATTGGTAATTCTGGTTTATAATGTGTTAGCAGCAAATCTGAGTTTAAAAGATCTTTGAATTTTTGGAAAGATTTTTGACATGCAACTGTCCACTCAAATTTTACGTTTTCTTTCAACAGGTTATCAAGTGGTGCTCTTAGATTGCTCATTTGATTTATATATTTACCATAGTAATTTATTGATCCAAGAAATGACCTTAATTCTGATGTATCTTTTGGTGGTGGTAAATCTAAAATGGTTTTAATTTTGTCAGGATCTGGACGTAAACCATCTTGAGACATTATGTTGCCAAGATATTTGACTTCTTTGGTGAAAAATTTGCATTTTTCAAACTTGATGTGGAAATTAAATTCACGTAGCTTTTGAAGAACTTTGTTAACATTTTCCAAATGCTTTTGAACAGTTGAGCCACCAATTATTATGTCGTCTATATACGCTGCAGCATTGTCTATACCCATGAGCATTGTATCCATGATTTGTTGGAAAGCGCCAGGAGCACTTTTAACGCCAGGAGCTAAACGATTGAACGTATAAAGACCTTTGTGGGTGTTTATGGTAAGTAATTTAGCTGAATCTGCTGTGACTTCCGTTTGTAAATATGCATCCGAAAGATCAATATGAGTATATAAACAACTGTTTGCCATTTTTGCATATAGATCTTCTGGGCGGTGAAGAGGGTATTTATGAGGTTCCAAACTATCATTCAATCCAGTTGAATAATCCCCACATATCCGAATTTTTCCATTTGCCTTTTTTACAGCAACTATGGGTGCTGCCCAATCTGAGAAATCGACAGGTGAAATTATTCCCAATGAATGTAAACGATTAATTTCATCTTCTATTAGTGGAAGCATAGCGTATGCTACAGGTCGTTTTGCTCGAAAAATTGGATTGGCATCTTTCTTGAGATGTAACTGAACTTTTAATTTCGTGCATTTTGCTGGAGTATCTTGAAATATATCAGCAAAATCTTGCCTTATTTTATTAAAGACATCAGCGCCGACTTCAGCTTGCTTGATCTGACAACATATTGTGTTCAGTGGCTGTTCCCATATGCGAAAAACATCGCACAAATCTGTACCAAATATTAAAAGCGTATCAGTTTCTACAACGGAAAAACTACATAATTGTACTTCACCTTTTAGCCTTACTTGACAATCAAACTCGGCTAAAAGTTTGATTTTGTTGTTAGATGCACTTGTTACATAGCGATTATCGAAACATTTTCCTGGTTTACCCATATCTGTCCAAAGAGATTTTCCAATCATTGAGATATCTGATGCGGTGTCAATTTGAAGTTTGACATCAAAACCAGGATTATTTTGATTCAAGGGCAATAGTTGAATATTGACGTTGACATATTTACGCCTTGATGCGTGCGAAATTTTGTTGATTCGAACAACATTTGATTGTGGAGAGCCTGATTTGCTCTTGTGATTCTTGTTTTTCTTCTTATATGTGAATTTATTTTGAGATGAAACATTTTTACCAGTGGTCTTGCAGTATCCTTCTTTATGACCAACAACATTGCATTGACTGCACTTGTGATTGATGAAATTACAATACTTGGAGTAATGCATTGAACCACAATTCCAACATAGGTTTTTTTGGAATGTTGTTGTTATCATCATGTTTGGGTGTTTTAAATTTTGATTTAGATTTAATTGTATTGACAGATATTGTATTATCCTCAACCATAGCAGCATCATGTTTTAAATTCATCATTTTCTGCGCTGTTGTTACCAATTTGTTGACAGTCTGACTTGAATCATCTTCCAAAATTGATAAAGACTTCATTCGAATTTCCATATCTAAATGAGATTGTAATCCGCATACAAAAACTAAACATTTGAATTGATCTGCATTCATTTCTGACAATTTGAATTGTTCACAAGATTCATTTATGCGAGCTGCGTAAGACACTAAATCTTCTTGAGGTTTTTTTACTGTTTGAAGACACTTATACCGCAAACTAAACAGAGATTCTTGCACACCAAACATGTTCTTTAGAATCTTGATAGTTTCAGCAAACGAAATATCCCTCACATTTTTGGGAAGAATGTAAGCAGCATATTTACCATAAGCGATAGTGTTTAATTTTCTCATTAAAAGTCTTACTCGAGCTGCGTCATCCAAATCTTTACCATCTACTAAGAATATATCTTCATGACGGCTGTACCAAACATTGAATGTAATTGAATTTGTTGGGTCAAAAGAGAATTCAGAAATTGAATTTGATAATTTGTCCATCAATTGTTCTTGAGTGTTTGAAACTCCAACGGACAATCTTGCTAGGATTTCTCCTTGCTTCTGAAGTAATTCCAAAATCTTAGGATCTGTTGCCATTATCCTCGTCGCCACAATTATGTTATGGTTTAAATAATTAGAAATAATTATTTATATAAAAAAATATAAGTTTATTTGATTTAGAAGTTAGAACAAGAATCATCCAATGAATAAATATTTTCATACAAAAAGAAAATATTTAAAAGTAAAAGTAAATGAAGAAATGTTCCTCATATAAATTATTGAACAAGTAAAATTATTGCAAGTGTTTATATTACAATAATATATATCCACTCGCATCCCATTAAGCGATTATAAAGGCCTTAAAGTAAATTGTATAAGCTTTCTTTTGAAAAAAAGGGCTCAAATTGAAAAAAAATTAAAAAAAAACATTTTTGGAATGATTGAAGAAATAGCTATCTAAAGTCCTTTGGACAATGTTTGCTTGGACTAATAGGTAAAAAGTTACACTCATTTAAAAAAAAACCCTGTATGACCAAAATAGACCAAAATGTCCAACTTTGACCCCGTCTAACTCCGGCAGTTCTTGACTGATGGAGCTGAAAATTTGTCGCTGGCCTACTATCCAATAGTACTAACCTTGGTGCAAATTGCATCCAAATCGGAAGACATCGATTTTTAAAATTGGGTGAAATTCACATCTCCAAAAATTAATGTTTGTATGTATGTTTGTATGTATGCATTTGATCATGTGATGATCTTCGGCAAAGTTGTTGTGTATGAGTCCGGGAAGGTTTCTCAGTTGGTACGACCACGCCTACTCTAACGCCCACTTTTTTAAATTGATTAATTTCTTCTGCAATGGTTTTTACAGATTTACTTCACTGATTACTGATTGTCGACAAGGTATTCCCAAGTCTAACAATCTTTTACAAAAATTCGGATTGGCTGTGCGAACGTACAATGAACAAATTCAATTGAAACTGCCCGCAAATTAATCATATAGAAATCGATCGGCACAGTAATGGATGAAGAACAAGCCGTCTATTATCCCACTGAATTTTTGAATTCATTGGAACCACCCGGATTGCCACCGCATGTGCTACCATTAAAAGTTGGATCACCGGTAAATCTTATTCGCAACTTAAACGCACCAAAGTTATGCAACGGAACCAGATTCGCCATAAAAAACTGCTCACCAAATTTAATCGAGGCAACAATCATCGGTGGCAGATTCAAAGGTGAAGACGTACTTATTCCACGAATTTCGATGATTTCCAACGATTTACCATTCCAATTCAAGCGGCTCCAATTCCCTTTGCGTCTTAACATAAAACTAGCGCATTACTATGCAATATTTAATTCAAGACTTTTATGTTTGCCTTAAAAAATTAAAAGTTAAAAAATTGAATGAAATAAATAAATAAAAAAATAAATAAAATATTTTGAGTAAAATAATAAAAGTCAAAAATAACTTTTAATTTTTGGCTTAAAAAATAAAAGTTAAGAAATAACTTTTATTTCTGCCTTAAAAAATAAAAGTTAAGAAATAACTTTTATTTCTGCCTTAAAAAATAAAAGTTAAGAAATAACTTTTTTTCTTGACTTTTTCGATAAAAGTCATAACAGTTACGGTTCCTGATATAAATATAATTTCCAATTTGACTTAAATACATGCGTTTCTTTTTTGATTGAGCCCATATCTACACTATATGTAAGTTATTCTGTAAAAAAAACTTTATGATAGGTATTCCATGGATTTTTATTTAAAGGCCGTAAATTTCGTTAAAAGCTCAATTCAAATCGTGTGGTAATACAATACTAATGTTTGCTTAGGGCCAGCAAAGCGGACCGGGTCAGCTAATATTTTTTAAACTAAACATTTAGTTTTTATTTGTATTTATTTAAGTTACCTCCTTACCAGGAGGATTTACTTGGCCATGATACATATATATCATAACGCCATTACCAATATCCGGCTTACGCCTAAAGGAGTCTCGTCAAGGAAGATCCACTGACCTACACCTTCGTATGGGAAACCGGACTTCCCGAACTCCCCTCCTGAGTTTTAATGGTATCCACCAATATCAAAAATTAGTTTTGTTTGGTACTCCACCACGACAAACTTAAAGGTTATAAAACCATAAAAAAATATAGCATGTGGTCAATCAGTGATGTCAGATGTAGGGAAAATTCCCTACTTGCAGGGAATTTTTCTCCAAAAATCAGACTGTAGGGAAAAAGACAGATTTTTTATTTTCGTCCAAATGTAGGGAATTTTTCCTTTGCATGTAAATAAAAATTTAATTTAACTGACATGAAAAAATTTTATTAAAAGGAGGAGCTATGTGTTACTTGCAATATTAAATCACACATGTGACTAAACAAATAGAAGACATTTATTTATTTATTTATTTATTTATTCATTCGATTCCAATACAACAAGACACACGTCTTATAATTATATAAGTATTTGGTTTTTGTATTGTAAGTACATAATTGAGTAAGAAAAAAAAAAAAAATATTATTATGAAGAATAATTAATTAATTACTAGAAATAAAAAATAAGCTTAAATTAGTTAAATACGAATATAATAAGAAGGATACAGTATTAATTTGGGGTAAATAATTTATATAACGCTTTTTCAAAAAGCAAGGCGTTGCTGATGGATTTATTGGCAGGTAGTAGCGAGTTCCAAAGGCGGATTGAATTGACGTAAAAATGACGCTCAGAAACCTGACTTCTATATCTAGTATGAATTATATCATAAGATCTTATTGAACGCATAAAGGATATCCTGTCAAAAAGATACACTGGTTCATGTTTAAATATTATTTTGTGTAATAGCATTAGGGTTTTAATTTTCAACAGGTTACTCAGAGAAACACCATAAAGCTTATTTTTAAATTGGGAAATATGATCATACTTTCTTAAATTAAAAACATATCTCAATACAGTATTGAAAGTTTTCTCAAGTTTTCCCTGGCTTGTTGAGTCACAACTTGCAAACAATTCGCATCCATATACTAAAATTGGCATGATGTACGTTTTTGCAAGTAATATTCGAATATTAAGCGGTGTGATTTGTTGGGTGTTCCATAGCGCTCGCAGCATTGAATATGTTTTCCCAGCAGCAGCAGTTACATGATCAGACCATGTGAGAGTGTTGTTAAAAAGAATGCCAAGATTTTTAGCTTTTTGTACAATTTCAATTCGTTGGTTGTTCAACAATATAATAGGTTCAAGCGACAGTTTCTGTGTTTTTTTTCTTATTATCAAGCATTTGTACTTCGAGGGGTTAATACACAAACTATTTGCATTTGCCCATGTGTGAACACGCTGTAAATCAAGATTTATTTGCTCAACACAATCATTTATATTTAGCAAGGAACTACTACTATAGAGTTGTACATCATCAGCATATAAGTGAACATTACAGTGTAACAATTGTTTATCTAGATCATTTATATAAATTGAGAATAGTAGTGGCCATGAATGCGAAGAGTTGCTAAAGACCTTCCCAAAATCAAATTCAAACCAGATTAAGTCTGATTGCTTAAAGTTTTACATTACCTCACTAGAAGAAATACAGAAGAGACTGCCTTTGAAAAGACTCAATTTTTAAAGAAAGGGAATTCTTAAATCCCAAATTAGCCCTTGGTACCAGTAATTAAAAAAATTTACAAATTTAAAATGTTATGTGAAAAGATTAATATTTATATACTAGCTAAACCCGGTGTGCTTTGCTACCCCCCCCCCCTCGTCATAAAATAAAATAAAACGTATTTATATATTTACAAACATTTATTTATTTAATTTTAATGTATTTATTGCAATGCTTTAGGCGAGACCATGCCCCTTTGTCCACTTACATAGTCAAGAATTTATTATTTCGTAAGAATATTCTGTTGTGAAAATTTAATGACGATCGGTCCAGTCAGTAAGACTATATTACGATGTTTAATTTTCCTAAAAAGGGGCGTGGTCCCACTCACTTTTCTCCTGGTACGTATTCCTAATTATGCCAATACCATATGTACCAAATATCACCGACGTACGTCAAAAAATTCCCAAAATATGGCGGGTTAAATTTGTGGGTTATATGGGCGGTACCACCCCCGTTTGCACAATTAAAACTTCATATAGCCTATTATTCCTTTCAGAGTCACAGTAACATGCTGTAAAAATGTCTGGCAGATTGGTCCAAGGGTTTTGCCTCCTATTAAGCACGAACATACAGACACACATTCATTTATATAATATAATTTAAGGTGAAATGGCACGAAAAATGGGGATTTGGTAATAAAAAAATGTATGTAGTTAAAAAGTATATAAAACTTAGGTAAATACATATTACAAAAAAAGTATTTTGTATAGCAAACATTGTTAGTGGTATAAGTAAGTATCTGAATTAAAAAAAGGGGGCGATCAAGTAGGCGTGGTTCATAGTTATATTGCGACTTTAACAGTATTAAGAGCAATATACTACCAAATAAAAAAATACGTTGGAATGAACAAATTTGTATAGAGAACAAAAAGTATAAAACTTTCAAAAACTTGACGTGAAAAGGGGCGTGAAAGGGGCGTGGCTTAAGAAATCTTTATTTTTACCTCGTCTGAAGTATATAATGTGTATACAATTTGAAGTAAATCTGTTAAAAACTATATGGGAGCAATTAAATAATTTTTAAAAAGTGGGCGTAAAAATGGGCGTTGTCAAAAAAAAGTACCCTATTAATCATACCAGAGTCCCAGTTAAATGCTGTGAAAATTTCAAAAATATCGGTCCAAAGGTTTGGTCTTCAATTACAATATTTTAAAAAAGTGGACGCAAAAATGGGCGTGGTCAAAAAAAAAGTACCCTATTATTCCTTCCAGAGTCACAGTAACATGCTGTGAAAATTTCATCAAAATCGGCTGAGCCGTTTTGGAGTCTATACGTTACATACATACATACACACATACATACATACATTGAATTTTATATATATAGATAGATTAAAAGCAATATAATTTAAGGTGAAATGGGGCGAAAAATGGGGATTTGGTAATAAAACAATGTATGTAGTTAAAAAGTATATAAAACTTTAGGTAAATACATATTACAAAAAAAGTATTTTGTATAGCAAACATTGTTAGTGGTATACGTAAGTATCTGAATTAAAAAAGGGGGCGATGAAGTAGGCGTGGTTCATAGTTATATGGCGACGTTAACAGTATTAAGAGCAATATACTACCAAATAAAAAAAATACGTTGGAATGAACAAATTTGTATAGAGAACAAAAAGTATAAAACTTTCAAAAATTTGACGTGAAAAGGGGCGTGAAAGGGGCGTGGCTTAAGAAATCTTTATTTTTACCTCGCCTGGAGTATATAATGTGTATACAATTTGAAGTAAATCTGTTAAAAACTATATGGGAGCAATTACATAATTTTTAAAAAGTGGGCGTAAAAATGGGCGTGGTCAAAAAAAAAGTACCCTATTAATCATACCAGAGTCCCAGTTAAATGCTGTGAATATTTCAAAAATATCGGTCCAAAGGTTTGGTCTTCAATTACAATATTTTAAAAAAGTGGGCGTAAAAGTGGGCGTGGTAAAAAAAAGTACCCTATTATTCCTTCCAGAGTCACAGTAACATGCTGTGAAAATTTCATCAAAATCGGCTCAGCCGTTTTGGAGTCTATACGTTACATACATACATACATACATTGAATTTTATATATATAGAAGATAGATTAAAAGCAATATAATTTAAGGTGAAATGGGGCGAAAAATGGGGATTTGGTAATAAAAAAATGTATGTAGTTAAAAAGTATATAAAACTTTTGGTAAATACATATTACAAAAAAAGTATTTTGTATAGCAAACATTGTTAGTGGTATAAGTAAGTATCTGAATTAAAAAAAGGGGGCGATGAAGTAGGCGTGGTTCATAGTTATATGGCGACGTTAACAGTATTAAGAGCAATATACTACCAAATAAAAAAAATACGTTGGAATGAACAAATTTGTATAGAGAACAAAAAGTATAAAACTTTCAAAAATTTGGCGTGAAAGGGGCGTGGCTTAAGAAATTTTTAATTTTACCTCGCCTGGAGTATATAATGTGTATACAATTTGAAGTAAATCTGTTAAAAACTATATGGGAGCAATTACATAATTTTTAAAAAGTGGGCGTAAAAATGGGCGTGGTCAAAAAAAAGTACCCTATTAATCATACCAGAGTCCCAGTTAAATGCTGTGAAAATTTCAAAAATATCGGTCCAGAGGTTTGCTCTCCAATTACAATATTTTAAAAAAGTGGGCGTAAAAGTGGGCGTGGTAAAAAAAAAGTACCCTATTATTCCTTCCAGAGTCACAGTAACATGCTGTGAAAATTTCATCAAAATCGGCTCAGCCGTTTTGGAGTCTATACGTTACATACATACATACATACATACATACATACATTGAATTTTATATATATAGATTTTTCAAAAGAAGAAATAAATAAATTATCTTTCAAATATGGATTTGGAACCATTTTGGTTATAGTATATATCAAAGTCGAAGAATTTCAATTATAATTTCATAGCTAAACCCGGTGTGCTTCGCTACCCCCCCTCTTTATAAAATAAAACGTATTTATATATTTACAAACATTTATTTAATTTTAATGTATTTATTGCACTGCTTTAGTTTAGTGGGCGAGGCCATGCCCCTTTGTCCACTTACGTAGTCAAGAATTTATTATTTCTTAAGAATATCCTATTGTGAAAATTTAATGACGATCGAAAATTTAATGAAATACGTTGGAATGAACAAATTTGTATAGAGAACAAAAAGTATAAAACTTTCAAAAATTTGGCGTGAAAAGGGGCGTGAAAGGGGCGTGGCTTAAGAAATCTTTATTTTTACCTCGCCTGGAGTATATAATGTGTATACAATTTGAAGTAAATCTGTTAAAAACTATATGGGAGCAATTACATAATTTTTAAAAAGTGGGCGTAAAAATGGGCGTGGTCAAAAAAAAGTACCCTATTAATCATAACAAAGTCCGAGTTAAATGCTGTGAAAATTTCAAAAATATCGGTCCAGAGGTTTGGTCTCCAATTACAATATTTTAAAAAGTGGGCGTAAAAGTGGGCGTGGTAAAAAAGTACCCTATTATTCCTTCCAGAGTCACAGTAACATGCTGTGAAAATTTCATCAAAATCGGCTCAGCCGTTTTGGAGTCTATACGTTACATACATACTAGAGTGACCGCAACTTATATGGGGCAAAAAAAATGTCGGAATCTTGTTCGTCTTAACCGCACAAAACGAACCCCCTTTCCAGATATTGGGATAGCCAAAATTTGAGCCCGATTAAACGACGGTAACACGTGCCGCTCGTCGCTCAAAATTTGAAAAAAAAGAATTTTTTGGCCAAAAAGTTGACGCATTGAGCCATAACTCGAGAACGGTAAATAATAAAAACACGCACGATATCACAAAAGATAGCTTTTTTTGTTCTTCAAAAGTTATGTTATAAACAAAATTGTTGTAACTCTGAGTCAAACCGAGTTACGGCAGCCTTTAGCTCCGAAAACGTGACCTGGTGCCACCAGGAGCATACTTCATATATTATGTTATTATGTGATAAATTTTTAATTTTTTTGGTATATTTTTGAGTTTAAAGTAGAAATGTAATAAAAAACACAAGTAATACAGTTAAATTCAAGAACATTTTTATTTTAATATATAAAAATCAGGGATATATTCGATAATATTACATAGTTATCCAATTTATTATAGAGCTTTTGTTGAAGTACTTTTTGAAACGTCGGGATACAATGTTCGGCATTTGCTTACAACTTGCAGGACATATTGCTTTTGTTCTTCATCTTTTGTCGGTGTAAGGTATCCGACAGAAATGCCACGAGAATTTTAATAGCTACACTAGAGGCACTTAACCTTGACCCTCTTAAGTACAAAGTCTCCAAAACTTTCTTACATACTAGAAGGAAAATGTTCAGAGAACAGTATACTAAAAATATTTCAGATAAAGTAAACATTCCAGAAAAAGAATCCGTGGTTGTTCATTGGGACGGTAAACTTTTACCGGGCGTTATAAAAAATGAGGAATGTGAGCGAATAGCTATTGCTATTTCATACGGCGATAAGGAACAACTGTTGGGAGTTCCTGTAACAGAAAACAGCTCAGGAGAGGAGCAAGCAATTGCCGTATATGAATGCATACAGCAATGGGGTCTTCCCAACATCGTCAAGGCGATGTGCTTTGATACTACAGCATCCAACACTGGAAGATTTAAAGGAGCATGCGTCATATTGCAGCAAATGTTAGGAAGCGAATTACTGCACCTAGCTTGCCGTCACCATATCTTGGAAATTATGTTAAGAGGCGTATTCGACAGAAAAATGGGTTCAACTACGGGACCTCATCCAGACATTTTCAAAAGATTTCTCCTTGCGTGGCCCAAGATAGACAAACAAAAATATGACACAGGTATTAGTGACAATCTAATACAAAAGCAGCTATCTCCAGAACTAATTGCACATGTTACTGCTGAATTCAAAAAGAAATTAACTGAAAACCATCCAAAAGATGACTACAAGGAGCTGTTGCAGTTGGTTCTCGTATTTGTAGGATCACTAGACGGCAATGTAGTGGGTTTTAGAACTCCAGGCGCCATTCATCACGCCAGATGGATGGCAAAGGCTATTTACTGCTTTAAAATATTTATTTTTCGGCGCCAATTTAAGATGTCTAGAGAAGAAGAAAGTTCTGTAAGTGCTATTGCTGTTTTTCTAGTTAAAATTTACTGTAACGCTTGGTTCAATGCTCCAAAAGCTCATCTAGCGCCAAAGCAAGATTTGGACATTTTGCGTAGTCTATTAGACTATAAAGAATGTGACAACGACATCGCAGAAATAGCACTCACTAAATTTTCGAATCATTTGTGGTATTTGAATACAGAGTTGGTTGGATTGTCGTTCTTTGATCCCACCATTACAGACGATGAAAAGTTATTAATGGCTAATAAATTGCTCAGTAGCACAGATGAACCATCAGAGCAAGCTAGGGTTGTAAATCCAAAAGTTAGGAAAGAAAAGTTAGAAGAGTTGGTTGATGGAGGATTAATTAATTTACTTTCCAAAGAAACGTTTAATTTTTTTGACCGATTTAATATAAAAATAGATTTTCTTAGACAAAATCCAAACACCTGGCCTCAAAATAATAACTTCCAAGAAGGATTGAAAATTGTCAAAACATTAAATTAATAACTGACTTCAACGACCTTCTGACAAAAGATGAAGAACAAAAGCAATATGTCCTGCAAGTTGTAAGCAAATGCCGAGCATTGTATCCCGACGTTTCAAAAAGTACTTTAACAAAAGCTCTATAATAAATTGGATAACTATGTAATATTATCGAATATATCCCTGATTTTTATATATTAAAATAAAAATGTTCTTGAATTTAACTGTATTACTTGTGTTTTTTATTACATTTCTACTTTAAACTCAAAAATATACCAAAAAAATTAAAAATTTATCACATAATAACATAATATATGAAGTATGCTCCTGGTGGCACCAGGTCACGTTTTCGGAGCTAAAGGCTGCCGTAACTCGGTTTGACTCAGAGTTACAACAATTTTGTTTATAACATAACTTTTGAAGAACAAAATAAGCTATCTTTTGTGATATCGTGCGTGTTTTTATTATTTACCGTTCTCGAGTTATGGCTCAATGCGTCAACTTTTTGGCCAAAAAATTCTTTTTTTTCAAATTTTGAGCGACGAGCGGCACGTGTTACCGTCGTTTAATCGGGCTCAAATTTTGGCTATCCCAATATCTGGAAAGGGGGTTCGTTTTGTGGGGTTAAGACGAACAAGATTCCGACATTGATTTTTTGCGGTCACCCTAATACATACATACATACATACATACATACATTGAATTTTATATATATAGATGTAGATTAAAAGCGATATAATTTAAGGTGAAATGGGGTGAAAAATGGGGATTTGGTAATAAAAAAATGTATGTAGTTAAAAAGTATATAAAACTTTAGGTAAATACATATTACAAAAAAAGTATTTTGTATAGCAAACATTGTTAGTGGTATAAGTATGAAGTAGGCGTGGTTCATAGTTATATGGCGACGTTAACAGTATTAAGAGCAATATACTACCAAATAAAAAAAATACGTTGGAATGAACAAATTTGTATAGAGAACAAAAAGTATAAAACTTTCAAAAATTTGGCGTGAAAAGGGGCGTGAAAGGGGCGTGGCTTAAGAAATCTTTATTTTTACCTCGCCTGAAGTATATAATGTGTATACAATTTGAAGTAAATCTGTTAAAAACTATATGGGAGCAATTACATAATTTTTAAAAAGTGGGCGTAAAAATGGGCGTGGTCAAAAAAAACTACCCTATTAATCATAACAAAGTCCCAGTTAAATGCTGTGAAAATTTCAAAAATATCGGTCCAGAGGTTTGGTCTCCAATTACAATATTTTAAAAAAGTGGGCGTAAAAGTGGGCGTGGTCAAAAAAAAGTACCCTATTATTCCTTCCAGAGTCACAGTAACATGCTGTGAAAATTTCATCAAAATCGGCTCAGCCGTTTTGGAGTCTATACGTTACATACATACATACATACGTACATACATACATACATACATAAATACATACATACATACATACATACATACATTGAATTTTATATATATAGATTTACAAACATTTATTTATTTAATTGCAATGCTTTAGGCGAGACCATGCCCCTTTGTCCACTTACATAGTCAAGAATTTATTATTTCGTAAGAATATCCTGTTGTGAAAATTTAATGACGATCGGTCCAGTAGTTAAGACTATATTACGATGTTTAATTTCCCTAAAAAGGGGCGTGGTCCCACTCACTTTTCTCCTTGTACATATTCCTAATTATGCCAATACCATATGTACCAAATATCACCGACGTACGTCAAAAAATGCCCAAAATATGGCGGGTTAAATTTGTGGGTTATATGGGCGGTGCCACCCCCGTTTGTATAATCAAAACTTCATATAGCCTATTATTCCTTCCAGAGTCACAGTACCATGCTGTAAAAATTTCAGGCAGATTGGTCCAAGGGTTTGGCCTCCTATTAAGCACAAACATACAGACACACATTCATTTATATATATGTATATATAGATTAAAAGCAATATAATTTAAGGTGAAATGGGGCGAAAAATGGGGATTTGGTAATAAAACAATGTATGTAGTTAAAAAGTATATAAAACTTTAGGTAAATACATATTACAAAAAAAGTATTTTGTATAGCAAACATTGTTAGTGGTATACGTAAGTATCTGAATTAAAAAAGGGGGCGATGAAGTAGGCGTGGTTCATAGTTATATGGCGACGTTAACAGTATTAAGAGCAATATACTACCAAATAAAAAAAATACGTTGGAATGAACAAATTTGTATAGAGAACAAAAAGTATAAAACTTTCAAAAATTTGACGTGAAAAGGGGCGTGAAAGGGGCGTGGCTTAAGAAATCTTTATTTTTACCTCGCCTGGAGTATATAATGTGTATACAATTTGAAGTAAATCTGTTAAAAACTATATGGGAGCAATTACATAATTTTTAAAAAGTGGGCGTAAAAATGGGCGTGGTCAAAAAAAAACGTACCCTATTAATCATACCAGAGTCCCAGTTAAATGCTGTGAAAATTTCAAAAATATCGGTCCAAAGGTTTGGTCTTCAATTACAATATTTTAAAAAAGTGGGCGTAAAAGTGGGCGTGGTAAAAAAAGTACCCTATTATTCCTTCCAGAGTCACAGTAACATGCTGTGAAAATTTCATCAAAATCGGCTCAGCCGTTTTGGAGTCTATACGTTACATACATACATACATACATACATACATACATTGAATTTTATATATATAGATACTAGCTAAACCCGGTGTGCTTTGCTACCCCCCCCCCCCCCCTCGCAAGAAAATAAAATAAAACGTATTTATATATTTACAAACATTTATTTATTTAATTTTAATGTATTTATTGCAATGCTTTAGGCGAGACCATGCCCCTTTGTCCACTTACATAGTCAAGAATTTATTATTTCGTAAGAATATCCTGTTGTGAAAATTTAATGACGATCGGTCCAGTAGTTAAGACTATATTACGATGTTTAATTTTCCTAAAAAGGGGCGTGGTCCCACTCACTTTTCTCCTGGTACGTATTCCTAATTATGCCAATACCATATGTACCAAATATCATATTTTGACGTACGTCAAAAAATGCCCAAAATATGGCGGGTTAAATTTGTGGGTTATATGGACGGTGCCACCCCCGTTTGTACAATCAAAACTTCATATAGCCTATTATTCCTTCCAGAGTCACAGTACCATGCTGTAAAAATTTCAGGCAGATTGGTCCAAGGGTTTGGCCTCCTATTAAGCACAAACATACAGACACACATTCATTTATATATATATAGATTAAAAGCAATATAATTTAAGGTGAAATGGGGCGAAAAATGGGGATTTGGTAATAAAAAAATGTATGTAGTTAAAAAGTATATATGTAAAACTTTAGGTAAATACATATTACAAAAAAAGTATTTTGTATAGCAAACATTGTTAGTGGTATACGTAAGTATCTGAATTAAAAAAGGGGGCGATGAAGTAGGCGTGGTTCATAGTTATATGGCGACGTTAACAGTATTAAGAGCAATATACTACCAAATAAAAAAAATACGTTGGAAGTATCTGAATTAAAAAAGGGGGCGATGAAGTAGGCGTGGTTCATAGTTATATGGAGACGTTAACAGTATTAGGAGCAATATACTACCAAATAAAAAAAATACGTTGGAATGAACAAATTTGTATAGAGAACAAAAAGTATAAAACTTTCAAAAATTTGGCGTGAAAAGGGGCGTGAAAGGGGCGTGGCTTAAGAAATCTTTATTTTTACCTCGCCTGAAGTATATAATGTGTATACAATTTGAAGTAAATCTGTTAAAAACTATATGGGAGCAATTACATAATTTTTAAAAAGTGGGCGTAAAAATGGGCGTGCTCAAAAAAAAGTACCCTATTAATCATACCAGAGTCCCAGTTAAATGTTGTGAAAATTTCAAAAATATCGGTCCAGAGGTTTGGTCTCCAATTACAATATATTAAAAAAGTGGGCGTAAAAGTGGGCGTGGTAAAAAAAAACATTATCTCTTTTTTTTAGGCTACATTTAATGTGTATTAAACTGTTACACGTATTTAATGACATTTTGTTTCTAATTTTATTTTTGAATTAATTCATGACACTAAAACTCCTCTCAACTTCTGCGTTTGAGTACGGATATGTCAATATGTGTAAGGCAAAACTGGATAATTTAAGGAATGGTTTATTACCAATAGCATTTTTGTAATTATGAACACCGATCCAAAACTTGTCAGTTCTTTCAGTATTATTCCATTCACATGTTTTTAAACTTAGAAGACAATTCTCTAAACAATCAATTTCTTTATCATCAACAATAAACTCTTTAAAGCTTGGTAGAAGGCTTTTCATATTATTCGAAAAAATATTTTCAGTACTTAGTAACGATATTTTTTTAAATATTTGTATGTTGGATGGAAGTTTTGCCTAATTTCAATTATGACGGTTAAATTTGTAGAATAATTTTCAAAGCACATCAATTTGAAAGAAATATATGTATGTAGATTATTTTAGATTCCTCTTCTTTTTATAAATTGTAAAGCAAACTAACGTTATTTCGATATTATTAGATCAAAGGAAGAAAAAGTACGAAAAAACTAAAATGTAGCCATATCGAGCATAAAGTAAGAGGAGTAAAGTAAGAGGTTTGGTCTCCAATTACAATATATTAAAAAAGTGGGCGTAAAAGTGGGCGTGGTAAAAAAAAGTACCCTATTATTCCTTCCAGAGTCACAGTAACATGCTGTGAAAATTTCATCAAAATCGGCTCAGCCGTTTTGGAGTCTATACGTTACATACATACATACATACATACATACATACATTGAATTTTATATATATAGATTGCCTTGCCTTTCAAAATTCTACTGAGTTTACCACATGCCAATGACGTCCGTACAAAAAAAAAGACATAAACTGAGTCACGAGGTTTTAAATTCTATATGTATTCTTCGATCTCACTTACAATCAAAAATGTTAAACTGTACAAGCTTCCGTTGTACAGAAAGTAATTTAAAGAACATGAATTCACAAGTGCTTTACAACTGTACTGCGATTCACTAACTTTTAACGATCCGACAATCGTAACATTTGTCGACATAAATAGCACAGACTAACCAGAATCGTCAAAAGTGACTTTTACAAAAGTGGATTATCAGTTGTGCTTAACCCCATAATGTGATAGAGAGAAAAAACATACATATCTATCTATATATATAAAATTCAATGTATGTATGTATGTATGTAACGTATAGACTCCAAAACGGCTGAGCCGATTTTGATGAAATTTTCACAGCATGTTACTGTGACTCTGGAAGGAATAATAGGGTACTTTTTTTTACCACGCCCACTTTTTAAAAATATTGTAATTGAAGACCAAACCTTTGGACCGATATTTTTGAAATTTTCACAGCATTTAACTGAGATTCTGGTATGATTAATAGGGTACTTTTTTTTGACCACGCCCATTTTTACGCCCACTTTTTAAAAATTATGTAATTGCTCCCATATAGTTTTTAACAGATTTACTTCAAATTGTATACACATTATATACTCCAGGCGAGGTAAAAATAAAGATTTCTTAAGTCACGCCCCTTTCACGCCCCTTTTCACGCCAAATGTTTGAAAGTTTTATACTTTTTGTTCTCTATACAAATTTGTTCATTCCAACGTATTTTTTTATTTGGTAGTATATTGCTCTTAATACTGTTAACGTCGCCATATAACTATGAACCACGCCTACTTCATCGCCCCCTTTTTTAATTCAGATACTTACGTATACCACTAACAATGTTTGCTATACAAAATACTTTTTTTGTAATATGTATTTACCTAAAGTTTTATATACTTTTTAACTACATACATTTTTTTATTACCAAATCCCCATTTTTCGCCCCATTTCACCTTAAATTATATTGCTTTTAATCTATCTATCTTCTATCTATATATATAAAATTCAATGTATGTATGTATGTATGTAACGTATAGACTCCAAAACGGCTGATCCGATTTTGATGAAATTTTCACAGCATGTTACTGTGACTCTGGAAGGAATAATAGGGTACTTTTTTTACCACGCCCACTTTTACGCCCACTTTTTTAAAATATTGTAATTGGAGACCAAACCTCTGGACCGATATTTTTGAAATTTTCACAGCATTTAACTGGGACCCTGATATGATTAATAGGTTACTTTTTTTTTACCACGCCCATTTTTACGCGAACTTTTTAAAAATTATGTAATTGCTCCCATATAGTTTTTAACAGATTTACTTCAAATTGTATACACATTATATACTCCAGGCGAGGTAAAAATAAAGATTTCTTAAGACACGCCCCTTTCACGCCCCTTTTCACGCCAAATTTTTGAAAGTTTTATACTTTTTATTCTCTATACAAAATTGTTCATTCCAACGTATTTTTTTTTATTTGGTAGTATATTGCTCTTAATACTGTTAACGTCGCCATATAACTATGAACCACGCCTACTTCATCGCCCCCTTTTTTTAATTCAGATACTTACTTATACCACTAACAATGTTTGCTATACAAAATACTTTTTTTGTAATATGTATTTACCTAAAGTTTTATATACTTTTTAACTACATACATTTTTTTATTACCAAATCCCCATTTTTCGCCCCATTTCACCTTAAATTATATTGCTTTTAATCTATCTATATATATAAAATTGAATGTATGTATGTATGTATGTATGTAACGTATAGACTCCAAAACGGCTGAGCCGATTTTGATGAAATTTTCCCAGCATGTTACTGTGACTCTGGAAGGAATAATAGGGTACTTTTTTTTACCACGTTCACTTTTACGCCCACTTTTTTAAAATATTGTAATTGGAGACCAAACCTCTGGACCGATATTTTTGAAATTTTCACAGCATATAACTGGGACTCTGGTATGATTAATAGGGTACTGTTTTTTGACCACGCCCTTTTTTACGCCCACTTTTTAAAAATTATGTAATTGCTCCCATATAGTTTTTAACAGATTTACTTCAAATTGTATACACATTATATACTTCAGGCGAGGTAAAAATAAAGATTTCTTAAGCCACGCCCCTTTCACGCCAAATTTTTGAAAGTTTTATACTTTTTGTTCTCTATACAAATTTGTTCATTCCAACGTATTTTTTTTATTTGGTAGTATATTGCTCTTAATCCTGTTAACGTCGCCATATAACTATGAACCACGCCTACTTCATCGCCCCCTTTTTTTAATTCAGATACTTACTTATACCACTAACAATGTTTGCTATACAAAATACTTTTTTTGTAATATGTATTTACCTAAAGTTTTATATACTTTTTAACTACATACATTTTTTTATTACCAAATCCCCATTTTTCGCCCCATTTCACCTTAAATTATATTGCTTTTAATCTATATATATATAAATGAATGTGTGTCTGTATGTTTGTGCTTAATAGGAGGCCAAACCCTTGGACCAATCTGCCTGAAATTTTTACAGCATGTTACTGTGACTCTGGAAGGAATAATAGGCTATATGAAGTTTTGATTGTACAAACGGGGGTGGCACCGCCCATATAACCCACAAATTTAAGCCGCCATATTTTGGGCATTTTTTTAAGTACGTCGGTGATATTTGGTACATATGGTATTGGCATAATTAGGAATACGTACCAGGAGAAAAGTGAGTGGGACCACGCCCCTTTTTAGGAAAATTAAACATCGTAATATAGTCTTAACTACTGGACCGATCGTCATTAAATTTTCACAACAGGATATTCTTACGAAATAATAAATTCTTGACTATGTAAGTGGACAAAGGGGCATGGTCTCGCCTAAAGCATTGCAATAAATACATTAAAATTAAATAAATAAATGTTTGTAAATATATAAATACGTTTTATTTTATTTTATGACGAGGGGGGGGGTAGCAAAGCACACCGGGTTTAGCTAGTATATTTATAAAATAAAAATTAATTTATATATATATTATTATGTATATTGTTTTCTTTATATTTGGAACATTATGGATGATAAAACATATGTAAACAAAAAAGCTACCGGAATTAAAAATATACAAATTTGGTATAAAGGCAATAGTTTGGCAATTTGCAATTTTGGTCTGAAGACAACCTCTTTTGTCAATTCTCTATAACTTTGAAAATTTGTTAACTATACTTCACTTTAACCATCCTTTCAATTGCTTTTATACCAAATGTATCCGGCGGCTTCCTATCTATATATATAAAAATAAGTGTACATTTTGATTGTCACTCCATAACTCGAGAACGGCTAGATTGATTTGCCTGGAATTTTTTTATTAGTTTTGAAATTTTCAGGAGATGGTTTATATGAAAAAAAAAAATTCAAAAATAGGACCAGGAGGGGGACAATTTTTGCCTCTCTGAAACTATCTGCTCAATTTTAATAAATTTTAAAACATAGATAGATCTGAGTTTGGAAGGACACAAAGGTTATATATTTTTTCAAAAATAGGACCACGAGGGAGGTAAAGGACAATTTTTTCCTCTCTGAAACTATCTGCCTAATTCTAATCAAATTTAAAACATAGATAGTTCTGAGTCTCGAAGGACACAAATACCATGTATTTTTCAAAAATATCACCACGAGGGAGTAATCTATATACATATACAGTGAAACTTCGATATAACGAACTTCGTTATAACGAAAAACTCAATAGAACGAATTTTTTCTGAGTCCCTTGAAAAAACCTCTTTATTGCAAAGTTTTTCATACAAAAATGCACTATAGCTATAACGAAGAAATTCTGAGCTATAAAGCCTCTATATAGCGAAATATTCTTTCAAAATCCTCTATACAACGAAATCATAGTTGAGGAATATGTAAAACATTTTAAGTATGTAAGTCGTTAAAGTCTTGTTTGCAACAAAAGCCTCTACATAACGAAGTGTTAACTCTACAGCCTCTATAAAACGAAGTCAGAATAAAGCAAAATTAAATTTTATGTAACATGGGGAAGTCCCGTTTAAAACCAACGAAAAAATGTGTTTGGAAGTGCATATGTTATACTGCCGAGTACTTTTTCTACAATTTTAAAAAATCGGGAGATTATGTGCAGCACTAAGCCTTTGAAGTGCAAAAGAATACGCCTTGCAGAATATGAAGACGTTGAGCATTGTTTATCTAAATGGTTTACACAATGTCGAATTCAAAACATTCCTTTAGGAGGACCGATGGTAAAAATCAAAGCTGAACAGTTTGCAGCACGCCTGGGACACAAAGATTTTAAAGCTAGTAACAGTTGGCTTGATAATTTTAAAATGCGACATGATATCGGGTTTCGAAAAGTGAGTGGAGAAAGTGCCAGTGTAAGTGATCAAGTTTGTTCTGAATGGAAAACATTGTTACCAAGTTTGTTGGCAGAATATGAGCCGCAAAATATTTTTAATGCAGACGAAACTGGATTATTTTTTAAATGCGCACCAGACCGAACAATGGAGTTTAAGTACGAAAAGTGCCAAGGTGGAAAACATAGCAAAGAAAGATTATCTATTTTATTTACTGTTAACAGTACAGCCTCTGAGAAGAGAAAATTGCTCATAATCGGAAAATCGACTAATCCAAGATGTTTTAAAAACATAAAAAGCTTACCAGTGGACTACACTGCGAACAAAAAAGCTTGGATGACCAGCGATATATGGTTTGATTACTTAAAAAAATTTGACAACGATATGACTAAGACCAATCGTAAGATTTTATTGTTTGTGGATAACTGCACAGCACATAAAAATGCTCCACCACTTAAATCGATCAACTTAAAATTTTTGCCGCCAAACGCAACATTGAAACTACAACCTCTAGATCTTGGAATAATCAAAAATTTCAAACACTTTTATCGCAAAGAGGTAGTCAAGATTTTAATCAACGATCTTGAAGAGGGACGCAAAAGCTCTATAAACGTTTTAGAAGGAGTAAGAATGGCACACAAGGCGTGGGAAAGTGTCGAAAAATTAACAATTGTTAACTGTTTTGCAACTTGTGGCTTTTTCGAGCGCCCAAATACCTTGATTACAGAAAATGTGTGCCTTCAAGACAGCGAAGATTGGCTTATTCTAAAAAACCATTTTAATTTAACAGAACGGTTTGATGATTTTGTGAATTTCGATGACAACATTACTTCTACCGGGTCCCTTACCGATGATGACATTATTAGTAGTGCTAGTGTAACGAAACCACAAGATAATGATGAGCAGGAGGATGAAGAAACTGAAGAAATAGAAAATGTTGTAACCACAAAAGAGGCTAAAGTAATTGTCGGAAAACTACAAACATTTTTTGAGGCTCAGGATTCTACACCGCAAAATACATTCGACAGTTTAGCTTCCGTCGAAAGAAATATTGATAATTGCATTGTAAACTTGCGTAAACAAACAAAAATAACCCAATATTTTATTAAAATCTAATATGTACAAATGTACTTAAAATAAAAAAACAAAAAAATAATAAAAACATAAGTTTAATTTTTTATTTCCCTCTTGAATAGTGATTTTTTGTTATAAAAAAAAACTATAGTTATAACGAATTTTTTTCATATTTCTTTAAATTTCGTTATACTAAGGTTTCACTAATACATACCTATAACGAAACAATAGCTATAACGAAGTATTTTTCGATCCCCTTCAGCTTCGTTATATCGAAGTTTCACTGTATATATAAAAATTAAATGGTGCATGTATGTAATGGCATCACGTGAGAACGGCTGGAGCGATTTGGCTGATTTTTTTATTCGATTCGAAATTCTAAGGAGATGGTTTGTAAAGAAAATAAATTCATAAATTCCGGGTAAAACTCGGAATTTTTTTGTGAGTCCAGTCAACTTTAACCCTACACTGCATGACTTTTTATATTTGATCGAAAAAAATGTTTTTTAAGGGGAAATTACCGTCTGATTACAGAAAAAATATTTAAAAAAATTTAAAACAATAATTTAGTAGATATTATGCAATTTTTACATGTATCACCAGTAAATACACTATGCAGTAGGGAAATGTATAACATAATAATAAATAATAATATTCCAATAATAAAATTGTGTATCACCAGTGATACAATATGAAGTGTAGGGTTAATAAAAAAAAAGTCCCCTAAAGTATGCTGTACAAATTTGCAAATAAATAAGAGCAGGCAGGTTGTGAATACATCTTATTCTATGAAATACAAATCAATAGTAAATACCGAGCGAAGCCGGGGCGGTCAGCTAGTAGTATATAAAATAAAGAACATTTTAATGAAGACGCCGATTATTTTACATCCAACAATGTGCCAATAGAATTAATATCAAGTCGATATTTTGTTGGTTACATACATATATAGCTCAACGAATATCTTGCGTTAAATGTCGTTTAGATTTAATAAACCAGCGCAAATTTTGTCATATCCTTCAAAAATGTTTGTTCATGCAAAAAATTATACAAATGATTACGAGCAATGCGTCAGTTGCACCAAAAATACAATGCACCTTACGGTTTGATGAGAATAACGAATGTTATAAATACAGAATGAAGATTCTTAATTACTAGTTCTTATTTTACTACGGAAGCATTCCACATGGGAAACATACAAATACAAATTATCAAGTACATATAGAAAAAGTTAAAATTTTGAAACACTGATAAATAAATTTAATAAATACTAAACAAAAAAACATTCGAGTTATTACAACTTCATTCTATACAAAAATAGACAGAAGTTTATAATTGAACTGTCTATAAAATTATATATGGTAAGTACATACATACATAATTGAATAGTCTAAAAAATAGCATTATAATTCGGTGCGAATCGATATAGTTTTGTCTGTACAACAATAAAACACATACTCTTACCCTACAATTACACAATCGGTCACATTATTGACGAAAGTTATTTGCACAAAAATTGTAAGAAACAAAAATTCTTTTGTTAGGTTTTTATTTTATTTTTACATTTTTAATGCAATGTACAACACACACATGCATACACATGCACACAAACAATGATAAGTGAGAATTAAAAGATCTTATACTCAACAAGAGAACGACAGATTGTTACGCTCTTTCTTTGTGGTTCTTTCCCTTTTGTCTTCCCTCCCGCATCATGAGGAAGCACAAAATTTTGTCAATTTTAAATACACTGCGTGCAACATCTTTATATATTTATAGTCTTTGCTTTGACTATTTGTAAACAACTTTTTGACATTTTCAATTTCACCATGAATAGAGCAAAAAATAATCAGCTGGCGCTATGCTGTCACCTAGTATAAATTCACCTTGCATGTATATATGTTGTTGTTGGAACCATATAAAAAAACCGTGCATGTAAAACCACAACAAAAAATGTAAACAAAGACAAAAATACAGCAATGTTTCGCTTAACAAGTCAATTTTTAACGAATTTTAAAATTTTAAAGAACCACGGACAGAAAATCCACTCCAACTAGGGCTATCAAAAACCAGGAATGCCACTTTCGAGAAAGTAGCCGATTATGGGGCATTCCATATCAAAGTAAATTTTTTTTAAAATTTTGCAAAAATTTTGTTGCTCTGTAAAACTTTCAAATTGAGCGGTTTACGCATTTTGAAAGCGGATTTTAAAAGCCCTAGTTAGGGGGCAGCATAGCGCCAGGAATGTCACTTTCGAGAAATTAACCGATTATGGGGCATTCCATATCAAAATAAAAAAAATTTAAAATACAAAGAATACAAAGAAAAGTCTATCAAATTAAACATTTCGTAATTTTCTAAACGAATCTGCCATAGCAAAATTTGTTCGAAAAGTTTTAACATAAAGTAGATTGTTATAGAGCCGTAGTGAACGTTGGGGAACACTAAATAATTATTTGTTTAATAGAAATTCAGAGCAGACATTTCCATTTATAACATTTACTAAAAAAGAGATGTTAAGCATTATTCTACGGCTTTTTGTTGTTGGCAAATTTATCAAACGTAATCTTGATGAATATGATGGAAGTGACACATATCCTCGGTATATATCCTTCAAACAAAAAAAAAAAAAAGGAATTGTTTTGAACGGATTCAATATGATCAGTATGTACAATATAATGCGTGTCCCATACAACGGAACCATACAATTAAAAAACATTATTTGTAAATATGTGCATATGTATATGCTAAAACAATTTTTCTACAAAAAAATCTACTGACTTTACAACTTTTTTTAATAATTTAAAACTATGTACATATATGTAAAATAAGAAAGAAAAAAAAAAGAAAATGTAATTTAATTGAATAACAATTGTACTTTTAATAATGACAAAAAATTGTTTTCGATTTTCACTTGTGCTTTTATGATTTGATTTCAAACACTTTGAACTATTTAGTTATTCTGTTTTATATGACATCTTACTGAAGGCGAGGTAAAAATAAAAAAAATTAATGTTTGCATGGTTTTTCAGTCTGCGGGCGCAGGGGCGTGGCAAAATTAAATTTTCATATTGCATCACCAATGACATACGAGCATACATACATATATTTTGCTTTTTTTATTTTATTTAATTTTTTTCGAAGCCGTTGTCATGTTTTTCAAAACGAGATATCAAACTCTTAAATCGGTTATGTAGTTCCGAAGATATTTGCAAAAAATCTATGTTAATAATGATCCAATATCAAAATTTTAAAACTTTCGAAATGTTGTATTCAAAAATCCGAGTTTCGGTTTATTTACAAAATATTTACATCATTCGATAACAGAAGATATTCCGCGCTTACTAAGGTGCAACATTATGCAATAAGTTAAAAATAATATTATATCATCAATTGATGATAAAAAACTTTATGTACCCTTGTATTTAAGATACCTACATTTTGTGCACATTTGTGAGTTTTTTTCAAACGCTGATAAAAAAATAACGGTACATTCAAACAAATTGCTCGAAGCGCTTGATCGGACTCTACGTGATTTTCGAGGACACTACAAACCGATGGGAGGCGCTCTTATTCTTTTTGTTGGTGATTTTCGTTAAACTTTGCCCGTTATCAATGACCGCAGATGATCTGAACGCATGCTTGAAAGCTTCATATCTTTGGAACCGAGTCGAGAAAATCACGCTATCGACGAACATACGTGTGCATTTGTTGCAAGACCCGTCTGCCCAAACATTCTCAGAACAACTTTTTGACATCGGAAATGGAAAAATTCCAATTAATCGCGCCACGAACGAGATTTCGTTCCCGCCTAACTTCTGTCGAATGCAAATGAATATTCAAGCCGTTGTCGACAAGGTTTTCCCAAGTCTAGCAATCTTCTACAAAAAATCGGATTGGCTGTGGGAACGTGCAATTTTGGCACCAACAAATTACGATGCCAACAAGCTCAATGAGCAAATTCAATTGAAACTGCCCGGCAAATTAATCATATACAAATCGATCGATACAGTAATGGATGAAGAACAAGCCGTCAATTATCCCACTGAATTTTTAAATTCATTGGAATCACCCGGAATGCCACCGCATGTGCTAACATTAAACGTTGGATCACCGGTAATTCTTATTCGCAACTTAAACGCACCAAAGTTATGCAACGGAACCACATTGACCATCAAAAACTGCTCACCAAATTTAATCGAGGCAACAATCATCGGCGGCAGATTCAAAGGCGAAGATGTACTTATTCCACGAATTCGGATGATTTCCAACGATTTACCATTCCAATTCAAGCGGCTCCAATTCCCTTTACGTCTTACCTGTACTATTGCCATCAATAAGGCAAGAGTCACATCATTAACTATTGCTGGCTTAATTTTGGAAAATTTATGTTTTCCACACGGCACGCCAAAAAACAAAAAACATTGTATATCCGCTGGCCCCAAGATGAAGTAATAAATAAATATAATTTCCAATTTGCCTTAAATAAATGCGTTTCTTTTTTGATTGAGCCCATACCTAGACCATATGTAAGTTATTCTGTAACAAATCTTTATGATAGATATTCCATAAATTTATTTAAAGGCCGTACATTTCTTTAAAAGCTTAATTTAAATCGTGTGGTAATACAACACTAATGTTTGCTTAGGCCCAGCATCGCGGACCGGGTCAGCTAGTTCACTATACATATAAACAAATTATTTTAACAGTTAGAGCTCCATGCATTGAAAACACTACGGCCGGCCGTAAAATTAACAAATAAAACAATTAAGTTCACAAATACACAACACACATATTATAAAACACATCACATAATTTGGAAAACAAACTTATACAAATTCCAATTGGTAATACTTTCACCAATTGGAACTTGTGCAGAAAATACGCAGGTGATTTTACAATTTGGACGGAAAATTTCCATACAAATTGCAAATTCTTTATGCAATTTCCGCCTTTGTTTAAAACTTTAGGAAATCAAAGCACTTAAGGTAAGTCGATCCTTCGGAAAACGATAAAGATTCTCCACATTTTGGCAACCTATAAAACACTTACGGCATCTGAAATTTAATAAAAACTATTATTAAAATAAAATATCAAACAAAAAAAGTCATACATACTTACATTTTTACTTCTCCTTATTTGTTGCTTTTGTATCAAACTTTTTGGATGAAATTCAACTCACATTACTCACTGGCACAACAAAAATGAGGAAAATGCGCCAAAATTATAATAATCTTGGCGCAAAATTAGAATTTTTCTCATTTTGTTGCGCCAAATTTAAGAAAATTTTCACAATATTTTCACAAATAAAAATGTAAACAATAAATTTCATTTAACCCCATCGAAGAATAAGGATAGCCATACAAATAACAAAATATTTGCTATCCCTTTCCTACGATGGGGTTAAATGTGTGATGCCACTTTGACACATTTTAGTTGTTTCACTGGCCGCTTGGTGGCCGTGTCGCATCTATTCATAATCTATGGTTTGCAGTAACGATTGTGTGATTCTGTAACTTTGTTTAACGATAGTATACAGCTGTTTTTTGTACTCATTTAATTTAATAAAATGTGGCACCTCTGTGTACAAAGTGTCAAAATAAGCGAAAAGCACAAAAGAGAATGGAAAAAAACAAATAGAATTGTGCATAATTTGGGAGTTTTGTTTATTTTTGTAAATTTTGGCTTAAGTAAGGTAAGTAAAAAAATGCATGATTTAATTATCTTTCTATTTTGTTATTTTATTTACATTTATATACATACCATAGATTATGAATAGATGCGACACGGCCACCAAGCGGCCAGTGAAAGAACTAAAATGTGTCAAAGTGGCATCACACATTTAACCCCATCGTAGGAAAGGGATAGCAAATATTTTGTTATTTGTATGGCTATCCTTATTCTTCGATGGGGTTAATTGAAATTCTTTTGTTTACATTTTTATCATAGATTATGAATAGATGCGACACGGCCACCAAGCGGCCAGTGAAAGAACTAAAATGTGTCGAAGTGGCATCACACATTTAACCCCATCGTAGGAAAGGGATAGCAAATATTTTGTTATTTGTATGGCTATCCTTATTCTTCGATGGGGTTAATTGAAATTCTTTTGTTTACATTTTTATTTGTGAAAATTTTCTTTAAGCTGGCGGAACAAAATTGGAAAAATTTTAATTTTGCGCCAAAATTTATTAAAATTTTGGCGCATTTTCTTCACATTTGTTATGCCAATTGGTGCCAGTGAGTAGTCAGTTTGATTTTAACAAAAAGTGTGTAAAAAAGTATTCGAAGGAAGCAAAAAATTAAGGAAAAGTAAAATGTAAGTATGACTTTTTTTGGTATTTTATTTTGATTTAATAATAGTTTTTATCAAATTTCAGAAGCCGTAAGTGTGTTATGGGTAGCCCAAATGTGGAGAATCTTCATCGTTTTCCGAAGGATCGACAAGGTAAGTGCTTTTGATTTACTAAAGTTTTAAACAAAGGCGGAAATTGCATAAAGAATTTACAATTTGTATGGAATAATTTTCCGTTTAAAATGTAAAATCTCTTGTGTATTTCCTGCATAAGTTCCAATTGGTGAAAGTATTACCAATTGGAATTTATATAAGTTTTTTTTCCAAATTGTGTGTGTTTTTTTTTATGTGTGTTGTGTATTTGTGTTTTATTTTACGGCCGGCCGTAGTTTTTTTTGTGTTTTGAATACGTGGAGCTCTAAGAGTTACTAAATTGTGAAAAGGAAGCCGCCTGAACATATTTGATATAAAGACAATATTTGGGCAAGTAATTGGCAGTTGTGGTCTAAAGAGCACCACTTTTGTCACCTCTACAACTATGACATTATTAATTTATATAAAATACATAATGCCTGCAAAAACGTTTGCTTGGACGTCACCATTGCGCATTAAGGGTTCGGTTGGCAAAGGAGATTGTACTCAGACCACAACTGCAAATTGCCAAACTATTGCCTTTATACCAAATTTTTTTTAACTTTTTCGCTAAGAACGCGGGCCATTTGTAATTCACAATCATATTACATTACCTCACTTTGTACCAAGAGTAAAGACAACAATATAAATTATAAATTAATTTTTATTTTATAAATCCATATGTATATTCTTAAACGAAATAATTTTGTTTAAAAACATTGACTAATTACTTAAAATTTTATATTTTCAGGTACTTAGGACTATTTACTGCTGATCCTGCGAACAATTGGTCCAATTAACTCCAGTATTATTAATTTTAAATAAGTTGTTGTAATATAAATTAATTAAAATAAATTATAAAAATCACTTTAAAAATAGAAATTTACAATTATTTAAGAATTGTCGCTAACTAAATTTTAAAGGTTATTTCATATTATATAATATAGTGATGCACACTATTTAGGAATAATAAATTTTAACCAAATAGCGTCTTTTGCTGGTGTACACGAACAATATTGTTGATTCCAATGTTTATTATTCATTTTGCACTTTTCTTACCCTACAACATATTTACGTAATTTTAAGAAACCTTTTTATAGTTTTTGTCCATTTTCAGTAGTAACTGTATCCTGCGTTTTATTTTCTACTGCAATTTCCTTTTTCGATTTAACTTTTGGTTCTACAATTGGTGTCTCCAATTCCATTGTTACTGGACCATCATTTTGTATATGCACTTGCATTTAAGCACCAAATTTGCCATCTGCAATTAATTATAGATTGAAATATCTAATCAGCTTTAACATAATCGCCCTTAAAAGAGCCTACCTTTAATTTTTGTATCGTCATACATTTGTCCCAAACGCTTAAGGAACTTTTGATACAATTATTATTGTGCCTGTTCGGCTTGCATGGCAAAATGAAATTCTGGTTAATTGCCTTTTAAATGATACAGCGTAAATTGTGATACACATAAAATTTCCTATTTCTCATCTTGTACACTTTTTTGACAGTGTTTACCGGCCACATCTTCCAATAAACGCAGTGATAAAAGTTTGCGGGTTCCGGCCATCAGCCACATCAACGGCCATCAGCCACTAAAACGAAACATTTATTTTTATATTTTCTTATTATGTACGTACATATTTTATATTTCAATTGAACTTACCACTAATACACAACAAAATAAATGTTTAAATATTCACTTTTCTACCTTTTATTTTGTATTTCCACAGAAAAAAACTAAAAATTAAAATTTCTTACAATTTTTCTCAAAAAAATGTTTGTTTACTTTAATTTTTATTTTTATCATATGGTAAAAGAGGTAATGTATAGCTGTTTTCTTCAACTCATTGCTATACGCATATAGCGTTTTTTTTCTCTCTATCACATTATGGGGTTAAGCACAACTGATAATCCACTTTTGTAAAAGTCACTTTTGACGATTCTGGTTAGTCTGTGATACATACATTTTAAGTGCATTTAACAGAATGGCGACCAATCCAAATTCTAAAAGGAGCCGCTGATAGCATCCAGTTGCATAAAAACGTAAAGACGAAAGCACCTAGCAAAACAAAATACTTAAAATTTCATTTTAACTTGAAGCTGGCATGTCTTACCTGCTTTTCTGTCGATATAGATGTTATTCTAGATCCTCTTAATAGATCATCTAACTCAAAAATTAAATTTTCAGCCAAGTCCGGAGTGAGTCGGTATAATTTTTGAAATTCCTTCGCTGTCAACTCAAAAGGATTGTCCAAATCCCGAAGAATACGACGATTAACTGCTGGAACGTCAAAAATTTGGTCATCCCTTGCTAATTCGTATGCCAAATACTCAAAAGCCATTTTAAACACAAAATAAACTTATATACACACTTTATATAATAAATAAACACAAAATAAACTTATATACACACTTTATATAATAAACTAGCTAAACCCGGTGTGCTTTGCTACCCCCCCCCCCCACGTCATAAAATAAAATAACACGTATTTATATATTTACAAACATTTATTTATTTAATTTTAATGTATTTATTGCAATGCTTTAGTTTAGTGGGCGAGGCCATGCCCCTTTGTCCACTTACATAGTCAAGAATTTATTATTTCGTAAGAATATCCTGTTGTGAAAATTTAATGACGATCGGTCCAGTAGTTAAGACTATATTACGATGTTTAATTTTCCTAAAAAGGGGCGTGGTCCCACTCACTTTTCTCCTGGTACGTATTCCTAATTATGCCAATACCATATGTACCAAATATCACCGACGTACGTCAAAAAATGCCCAAAATATGGTGGGTTAAATTTGTGGGTTATATGGGCGGTGCCACCCCCGTTTGTACAATCAAAACTTCATATAGCCTATTATTCTTTCCAGAGTCACAGTAACATGCTGTAAAAATTTCAGGCAGATTGGTCCAATATAGATTAAAAGCAATATAATTTAAGGTGAAATGGGGCGAAAAATGGGGATTTGGTAATAAAAAAATGTATGTAGTTAAAAAGTATATAAAACTTTAGGTAAATACATATTACAAAAAAAGTATTTTGTATAGCAAACATTGTTAGTGGTATACGTAAGTATCTGAATTAAAAAAGGGGGCGATGAAGTAGGCGTGGTTCATAGTTATATGGCGACGTTAACAGTATTAAGAGCAATATACTACCAAATAAAAAAAATACGTTGGAATGAACAAATTTGTATAGAGAACAAAAAGTATAAAACTTTAAAAAATTTGGCGTGAAAAGGGGCGTGAAAGGGGCGTGGCTTAAGAAATCTTTATTTTTACCTCGCCTGGAGTATATAATGTGTATACAATTTGAAGTAAATCTGTTAAAAACTATATGGGAGCAATTACATAATTTTTAAAAAGTGGGCGTAAAAATGGGTGTGGTCAAAAAAAAGTACCCTATTAATCATACCAAAGTCCCAGTTAAATGCTGTGAAAATTTCAAAAATATCGGTCCAGAGGTTTGGTCTCCAATTACAATATTTTAAAAAAGTGGGCGTGGTAAAAAAAAAGTACCCTATTATTCCTTCCAGAGCCACAGTAACATGCTGTGAAAATTTCATCAAAATCGGCTCAGCCGTTTTGGAGTCTATACGTTACATACATACATACATACATACATACATACATACATACATACATTGAATTTTATATATATAGATATAGATTAAAAGCAATATAATTTAAGGTGAAATGGGGCGAAAAATGGGGATTTGGTAATAAAAAAATGTATGTAGTTAAAAAGTATATAAAACTTTAGGTAAATACATATTACAAAAAAAGTATTTTGTATAGCAAACATTGTTAGTGGTATAAGTAAGTATCTGAATTAAAAAAAAGGGGCGATGAAGTAGGCGTGGTTCATAGTTATATGGCGACGTTAATAGTATTAAGAGCAATATACTACCAAATAAAAAATACGTTGGAATGAACAAATTTGTATAGAGAACAAAAAGTATAAAACTTTCAAAAAGTTTGCGTGAAAAGGGGCGTGGCTTAAGAAATCTTTATTTTTACCTCGCCTGGAGTATATAATGTGTATACAATTTGAAGTAAATCTGTTAAAAACTATATGGGAGCAATTACATAATTTTTAAAAAGTGGGCGTAAAAATGGGCGTGGTCAAAAAAAGTACCCTATTAATCATACCAGAGTCCCAGTTAAATGCTGTGAAAATTTCAAAAATATCGGTCCAAAGGTTTGGTCTTTAATTACAATATTTTAAAAAAGTGGGCGTAAAAGTGGGCGTGGTAAAAAAAAAAGTACCCTATTATTCCTTCCAGAGTCACAGTAACATGCTGTGAAAATTTCATCAAAATCGGCTCAGCCGTTTTGGAGTCTATACATTACATACATACATACATACATTGAATTTTATATATATAGATAAGCACAAAATAAACTTATATACACACTTTATATAATAAATACACTTTATCGATAAAATAAACACAACTCAAATTTTTGTCGCTAATATAACGAGAGAAAAACTTGTTAAGAGTAACAGCTGACTTCAGCCGACAGCGAATATCGTTAAAAATGTTACTGAATTGCAAATTCGATAAATTTTCGTTATATTTATTTTAGCGATACGATTATCGTTAAAAAAGTTAGTGAATCGCAGTACTGATTTTTTACATGTTACGTATACAAACATGTGTAGATTTTTATGTTATACTAGCTAAACCCGGTGTAGTACGATTAATCTTATGTTTGCATTATTTTAGAGACCTGCACATAAACACTTGAAACTGACACTTATTGTCGTTGGTCAGTTCCACACAATTAACTAATGTGCAGCGTCGGCACTTTTGTAAGCTTGCATACTGTAAATATTTATATTGCATGGGAACCACTTATTATACACGGATCATATTGCGTTAACGGTTCCCATGCATTAGTTAATAAGTATTATTAATATTAGGTTAATCTTTATTTTCATAAGTAGTATATAAGCTCAAATAATTGTACAAGAAAAACACACAATAAAAACAACTCTTGCTTGAGCGACACTATAGGTTGCTCGCAAGAAGAAGTAAATTTTTGTTTCTATTAAATACAACATTGTTTCTATTAAATACAACATGGCGATCCTGCCAGCTCTTTGGAGTGCTTCTTTGTAGAGCACCCAAAGTAACCAACTCTTTGGAGTGCTTCCTTGCAGAGGACCCAAAACCAACTCTTTGGAGTGCTTCCTTGCAGAGCACCCAAAGTAAACAAAAAGAAGAAAAAATATATTTTGTCCTGACGGATCAGCCAAAATTCCGTCAGCTGCGTAAAAACTGCCTGGCCAAGAGGCAATATGGAGAAATAAATTTAACTTGATGAAAGAGGGACCACAGCCCATAACCCTTGAGGAATACAGGGCACGCCAGAAGACAAGCAAGGTAACCCTCCAGCCATCAGCAACAACTAAAACAAAAAAGCCTAGAAGAAGGGGAGGCTACACACAAAAGTTAAAAAGGGAAAAAGCTATCCTGCTGAGGGAGCTGAAACGACAACCACCACTACCTTGGGAACGAGCCACCAAAATTTGGGAAAGGATTTCCAAATTAGAATTTCTAATAGCGAATAGAAAAACCTTCAATTAATTCCTTTAATATAAAACAGACGTGCGGGCCTTATCTGCACTCTTAGAGCCTATAAGCGAACAAATCGCTCGAGGCAAAGAATTTTTTTTATTATTATGATATAAATAATTAGAATATACTTAAAATAAATAAAATAATGACATATTAAAAACTAAATATGGGAAAACCAAATTCAAAAATAAAAGATGCAAACGCAAATGTTATAAATAACGTAGAAATTGTCGATCACACTGAAGAATTAAACTCCATATGGATGTTAACATTAATTTTAGTAATAGTATCAGTACTTAATTTGCTACTTAAAGTCTACATTTTGCATAAACGGTCACTTAGAAAGAGATACCTTTGTAAAGCTAATGATTTGGACAAAGTTTAAGTTTTCTGTATGGACTGGAAAAATATTTTAGAAAGGTGTAGAAACATTAAGGAAAAATTTAATCAATCATATAAATGTATTAATTTAGAAAGACCAATAAAGAAAGAAACACTACATAAACACTTAGAAATATTACTAAATCATTTGGAAGAAATTAGAATACTCTTAAATGTTAATTATAGCAGACTCACGACATCTCACAAAATAGCAGCTGAAGCTTTCTACCATGACTTAAGAGACAGATTAATAAATTTAGCAGTAAAGAAAGGATTCGACTTAAAAATACCAAATACACTCCATGAAACAATAAATTTTGAACAATTCCAATCATTACAAGAAAAAGACACGAAAATGACGCAAACTGTAGTAGAATTTTTAAATACCGCTTCCAAACTAATAATTGAATTTGACGGTAAAATTGAAAATCTCGGTTCATTCGTAGATTCATTAAAATTAGTAGATCTGATAAAAGGTTCTCATGAAGCCATAGCGATTTCATTAATTAAGACAAAACTAAAAGGAAACGCAAGAAATTTAATAAATAATGAAAACACAATAACAGAAATTATAACTAAGTTACAAAAAACAGTTAAAGGCGAATCAGTAGAAGTTATAACTGCCAAAATAATGAATATTAAACAGAATACTAAGACAGCTAATACTTATTGCAATGAAATAGAGACAATAACAAGATCATTGGAAAATGCTTACATTACAGACGGCCTATCCAGCGAATTGGCCACCAAATATGCTACTAATGTGGCTGTAAAAGCCTTAACTAAGAACTGCACCATAGACAAGGTAAAACTTATCATGGAAGCAGGACAGTTTAGCACTCTTAATGATGCTATTTGTAAATTCATAAATAGTTGCACTGAAGCTACGGGACAACAAAATACCGTACTCCAGTATAGGCAAAACACAAATAATTATCGTAGAAATAACAACAAATTTCTAGGTAATTATCCAAGAAATAATTATCAGAAAAATAATTATCCCCGAAATAGTAATCACAACAATTTTAATACTAGCAACAATAACTATAACAGTAATGGTAGGAACACTAACCCTAACCGAAATCAACAAAGACACAACAATAGTAGAAACCATGTACACGTAACAGAAAGTAGTGATAGAGATTCGGAAAACTCCAATCATCCCCTAGGATTAAATCAATAAGAAGGAAAGTGTTTAACCTCAATCTTAACTTTTGTTTCTTCATTAACACTTACATAGGCAACAGTAATACGAAACTAACATTATTAGTAGACACAGGAGCAGACATTTCGTTAGTTAAATCAAAATATTTTGAACGTACCAAAATACATACAGATAAAACTACATCATTAAGTGGAATAGGAGAAGGCGAAATTAAATCAATAGGTACTATATTATTTGAATTAAGGAATCAAAATTTTTTAATACCCCATATTTTTCACGTTGTAAATGATAATTTTCCTATTACATGCGACGGAATTATTGGAATGGACTTTATAAAGAAATACAATTGCGTATTAGACTTTAACAATAACTACGACTACCTAATTCTTAGACCTGTCAACATTACCCATGATATAAAAATACCACTAACAAATAATAGCGAAAACATTGTACTACCAGCCAGATCAGAGGTCATACGTAAAGTACACTTTGGAATGGCTGAAGAAGACATATTGGTACCCAATCAGGAAATAGCTCCAGGTGTATTTATTGCAAACACACTCGTGAAAACTAATAACGCATACATACGTCTATTAAATACTAATGATACTACAACCACAGTACAAACACATGACATAGTAACAGAAAACATTCATGACTACAATATTATAATAAATAGAAATAGTAACAGTAATGACAGAAAATCTGAAATATTAGAAAAATTACGGAAGAATTTTCCCAAACCATTCGAGAAAATATTAACCGAACTATGCTCTGAATTTAATGACATATTTGGAATTGAGACAGAACCAATTAGCACTAACAATTTTTATAAACAAAAGTTAAGAACAAATGATCCAACACCGGTATACATAAAGAACTATAGAATACCTTATACCCACAAAGAAGAAATAGAAAAGCAGGTAAATCAGTTGATAAATGATGAAATAGTAGAACAATCGTATTCTGAGTATAACAGTCCAATTTTGTTAGTTCCAAAGAAATCTTTACCGAACTCTGAACACAAAAGATGGAGACTTGTGGTCGATTACCGACAAATAAATAAAAAACTAATAGCTGATAAATTTCCTTTACCAAGAATCGATGATATACTAGACCAACTTGGTAGAGCAAAATATTTTTCTTGTTTAGATCTGATGTCTGGTTTTCATCAAATCGAATTGGATGAACAGTCTAGAGACTTAACATCATTTTCGACCAATAAAGGTTCATATAGATATACAAGATTACCCTATGGTCTCAAGATAGCTCCTAACTCATTTCAAAGAATGATGACACTAGCTTTTAGCGGTTTAAAACCAAATCAAGCATTTCTTTATATGGACGACTTGGTTGTATTAGGATGCTCGGACAAACATATGCTAGCAAACTTAAGGGAAGTATTTCAATTATGCAGAAAAAGTAATCTAAAGTTGCACCCGGAAAAATGTTCATTCTTTAGGAAGGAAGTAACATACCTTGGTCACAAGTGCACTGACAAGGGTATTCTGCCAGATGATACTAAATATTCTGTTATCAAAAATTATCCAACACCAACGGACGCAGATAGTGCGAAAAGATACGTAGCTTTTTGCAATTACTATCGTAGATTTATTAAAAATTTTTCAGAATATTCGAGACATTTGACGAAACTATCGAAAAAGGGCGCAAAGTTTGAATGGACAAAGGACTGCAATCAGGCATTTGAATATTTAAAAAAGGCTTTAATGAGCCCGAAGTAGTATGGAACTGGGGAGGCAAACTGCCTCCCCAGTTGTTTTCGTGCCATGAAGATGAAAAAATTTTTTGGTGCAATGAAGATGAAAAATTTTTTGTTTTGTAGACAAGAAGAATTTTTCGTTGCTTTGTTTTGTTAAATTGGTTTCGTTTTTTTTTATTTGCTTTAGTTGCAGTTTTGTGTTTTTTCGTTGTTTTGTTTGTTGAATTAATTTGATTTTTTATTGCTTTAGTTGCATTTTTTTTTTGTGTAGTAATTTGTAATGCAGTTATAATAGGGAGGTTAATATTATTTCATTTAGTCTGCATTAGGAGGACTAAAATTTTGTAAACTTTGAGTATTAGTAGAGAAAATTAAATTTTTCCGAAAATATTTGAGTAAAACTCAAGGAGGCAAACTGCCTCCACAGTTCTTTTCGTGGCATGAAGATGAAAAAAAAAAAATTTTGGTACAATGAAGATCAAAATTTTTTTTGGTGATTTAGTCTGCATTAGGAGCAATAACATTTTGTAAACTTTGAGTGTTAGTAGAGAAAATTAATTTTTTTCTGAAAATATTTGAGTAAAACTCAAAATTAAAAATTTTTCTTATTCAAAAATTGATATAAAAAGTCATTCTGTAGATTGTTTTTTGTCATTAATCGTATTATTATATTCGAGAATACTTAAAATAATGGTAAGTATGTTCTGACTCAGAATATTTTCATTGTACTAAATTAACAACAAATTTTCAGATGTTCGAACAAATTATTAACATAGCATTGGGTATTAAGCCAGAGTACACAAGAATCGATGACATCCCTTTAAACCAGCCCTACAAAATCTTAAGTTTTGAATGGAAAGAATCACAATATGGATCAAAAACCGTTGCATATTTGGAAAACAATAAATGGTTTTATCTTCCACAAAGAATTACCAAATATTTAAATAAAGAGGATCCATATTTAACTAAAATGAATGATGTAAAGTGGACAATTATTTATAAAGGTCGTCAATCATTAAATGGTCCTGCAATATTTGAATTAAATTTTACAAAAAACTAAATAAATAAAACACATTTTTTTAATTGTTATAAATTTGTATAATTTTTTTATTTTTGTTAAACAAATATATTTATAGTTATTAATTACAACTTAATATTTAATAAAAACTCATCGTCCTCTAAATAAAACACATTTTTTTAATTGTTATAAATTTGTATAATTTTTTTATTTTTGTTAAACAAATATATTTATAGTTATTAATTACAACTTAATATTTAATAAAAACTCATCGTCCTCTAAATAAAACACATTTTTTTAATTGTTATAAATTTGTATAATTTTTTTATTTTTGTTAAACAAATATATTTATAGTTATTAATTACAACTTAATATTTAATAAAAACTCATCGTCCTCTTCCATAAACTTTTTGTAGATGTCATCATCTTCTTTAGTTGATGTTTCGGCTGTTGTTCTCTCCGCTGGTATTTCCAGCCCTCCATCTGGTATGTATGATTTTGCTTTGTAAAAAGCAAAATTATGTTTGGCTAGGAAATGTCGCCTTTTGTTAGCTTTGTTGGAAAAGGTAACGTAGGCGCAGAACTCGCACTTTAGGGAATTCATGTTTAAATAAAATTTGTCTTAACAAATATTTATTACAACACCTTAAACTTTTAAAATTCTTTGAAAAGCGCAATGTTAACTTACTTTGCATTTAACCTTGATAATATGCAATTTCATAAAGATATTTTGCTTAATCAATTAAATTAATTTCATAATTTTTTACATACATAGACAAAAAATGTTTCGCATGCCGAAATTATTATGAAACTTAAAACACCAAAATACAAAAAAAAAAAAATCTTAACAAATATTTATTACAACACCTTAAACTTTTAAAATTCTTTGAAAAGCGCAATGTTAACTTACTTTGCATTTAACCTTGATAATATGCAATTTCATAAAGATATTTTGCTTAATCAATTAAATTAATTTCATAATTTTTTACATACATAGACAAAAAATGTTTCGCATGCCGAAATTATTATGAAACTTAAAACACCAAAATACAAAAAAAAAAAAAAAAATATATATAGTTAGCAATTTGTTTATGTTTGAATAGCACATTGTATCAAAATAAATTAATGAACCTGAGAATATTGTCAAGTATGCACATTTTATTTTTTTAACAAAAGTTCCTTAACCCCAAAGAAAAAAATATTTTATTTAATTTTGTTGTCGATGGTCATGGGCAATATCAGAAAACAGTTGAAAACTATATTAATAAAAACATAAATGTAAAGTAAAATCATATATTTTTAAATCAACTGTTAAACAAATTAAACAAAATGGATTTGAACAGAAAAAAGGAAACAGAACCCAAAAAGGAATTATTGGAAATAAAGGAGGTACTCATCCTACCACCCCTCGATATGTCACTTTTTCTATCATTATATGATGGCAAGGATCAATTACTTTTGGATGTTTTACTTCAAGTTGAAAAGGAAATCGGGAAAAAATAAAACACCATAATTTATTAATTTAATTAATATTATTGTTTATTTTTGTAACTATTAAAATAGTCTTAAAATAAAATATAATGAATATATCCTAATTTATTTGTTTTATTTATTTATTTAAAATTACTGGAAAATATTCTTAAATAAATTTACAACTAATATATCATTTTGATACAAATTAAAATAATTGAATAAGGTTAAAATTTGTTTGAAACTTATTTTTTTGCATCTTAAATAAATAAAAATACAGCAATAGACTCCACATAAAATTGAAGATTCGCTTTGGATACGTATTTTATTACATATGAAAGTTTTGGAATTTCTACTTAAAAACGAAATGAAAGGTTTAATTGGCGGTTGACCAGCAGAGCAAAAGAATTCAGCTGGTTTATTTTCAGGGAAGTAAAAAGCAACCCAGTGCTGTCCAGGTTTATAAGAAGGATCAGTATTAGCAATATAAAATGATGGCTTGATAACTGCTTTTGTTGGTAATTTATTACATGGAAAAACACCTTTAAATTTATTTTGTGTTGTAGAATTTGAATTTAAAGTGTGTATAATTCTTGTTGAATTCATAGCGTTTGAATAATATTCCGAGATTTATCTATTTCTATTATACTATCAAATTCGCAATATACTAAACAGGTAATTGCTTCAGAAATTGGTTTTCCAAAACGTCCTTCAATGCGAATTGTTCCTTGGTTAATTAAATTGCCACAATTTGAATTGTTATTATGATCTGGCGTTAAATCAAAAGATAACAAAAAATATCCACTATCAAATAATTCTTTTGTTATTTGATGACCTTTATCAAAATGATGAATTCCAGTTCCTTTAAATAGTGTTTGATAACCACGAGTGCTTATTATTCCACCATTATTATAGTTAAATTCAATGGGCTGTGCGGGAAATTGTACACCATTAACAACCAAGTTAAATCTTTGTAAGTTAAAATGTTGAAAGTTAAATGGATTTTCTTTTTTATCACCAGTATATGCTTTGTTAGAAACCATACCAAAAATTAAAAAATTTGGTAATTGCCCAAGTATAACATTATCCAGAGATAATGAATGATTTCCAGGATGTATAGTGAATGTTTTCATTTCAATTCTTTTATATGGATAAATAGCATTTTTTGATTGTAATACATTATGATGAGCCATTAATATATTATTATTAATAGCAAGGTGATTAATGTATAAATTAGCTTCGTGTATTTTTATTTGAGATTCATTTTTATCTCCTTCTAAAATATAGAAGTCTGCCTTCTCTAAATTTAATGTCACTTTAAGATCTACATTATTAAGTAAATATTTTTGTTGATTAAATACATCTACATGTAGTTTTCCAAAAAGCTCTACTTTTTTTCCATCTTTGAATATTTTTTTTCTTTTGTCTAATCCGGGGTTATCTTTTTCAATTAATGAATTGATTTTATTCGTATCAGTAGCCCAACCACATGATTCGAGATGTGTAGATCTAGCATCATTTCCATAATTTAACAATGTTTCCATATATGCTCTATAATGATAGTTATTGTCTGGTTGACATACATTTTTATTGTTAAGATGGACTGTACAATTTCTAAATAAGGAATGCAGTAGGTTATTAACAACACCTCCATTTCCTTTAAATTCAACCACTAGTCTTAGGTAAATACTATTGAGATCTCTATATGTTTCGCTATTTCCCAATGAAACAAATTCAATAGTACTAGAGTTATCCAATGATGCTATTGGATTGTAACATATTTCTTCTGTTTTAATGATACTCGTTTGAATTGGGGGAGACTCAAATAAATCTAATTCACTTTTCATACATTCTATAAATCCAGACATTTTAAATTTCCAAAAATATCTTTAAAGTTCTTTCTTCTACAACGTTTTGATTTAATCTGATGTCTTTGCTTTAAACGTTTAAGTTTTATACGTTTGCCTTTGCCCTTTTGTAATGTTTTTATTTTATCAATAGTAGCTTCTTTAATATTGTTTATGACTTTTCGTCCTTGATTTAATAAAATTTCTTTTACAGGTTTTGTCCCAATTTCCTCTAACATTTCCTTTCCAATATCTAATGATTTATTTTTTAAAATATTCAACCCTGTTTTCAATAAAGGTTTTAGATGTGAGAATAATGACGAAAAAAGTGATCCAATACCACGTCCATGTTGTACAAATCTTGGTGTATGATATATTTCACCAATGTTTTGTACATTACTTCCAGACTGATTATTGTAGTAATTTGTATACAACACATCCATGGTTATATAAAATATGAGTTATCTTTTTAATGTATCATCCTTTTATATATATTTTTGAAGTGTAAAGTACAATAAACGGGAATATATTCCTCTAAATCAATATTTTTTCCTTCGTCATTTCGAATCATTATAGAAATATCATTGATATTAAAAGTTTCAATAGGAAAATAATCAATTCTATTAAAATGTATATAGTTTTTTAATGATGATATAGAAAATATTTTTAAACATTTTGTTTTTTTACTACCCACATGTCGAGGTTTAATTATATCTGTGTAAATAAATATATTTTCGTTTACATCTGGTGATTCACCTTTATTAAAATAATGAGAAACATTATTTGGGAATTTATTTAAAGATCTTTCCAAATTATAATTTGTTGACGATAAAATAGAATCTTCTCTATCATTTTCTAATTCTTGAATTAACTTGGAATCCTTTTTATTATTCTCCGTTTCCTTGGTACTAATTTCAGCGGTTACTCTATTTATATTTCTGTTGTCTTTTTCTTTAAACGATATATTTTCTGGAGTAATGTTATTTAAGTTAGTTAAATGTTTCGAAGTTATATTATTAATATTTGAATTTATTTCTTCATGCTCATTTGATATATCCATAAGTTCCTTAAATTTTAATTTGATATTGTCGTGCTCTGTATTGGTATTAGGTGTTGATGTTTTAGTTATTTGATGATTTAAAGATTTTTTTTTTAAATTTGAAATATGCTCCTTAAATTTTAATTTCATATTATCATGTTCTGTATTGGTATTCAGCTCTGATATTTTAGTTATTTGATAATTTGAAGATTTATTGTCCAAATTTGAAATATTACGTCTTTTACGATTTATAGTATTTTTATTAATTATGTTCTGTTTATTCATCAATGAAAATGAAATATCTGATAATCCAACCATCCATTCATTATTTAAGTTCATTGATTGTTTTAACAAGTTTGTAAATGTACTCGGAGAGTTCTTATAAATATCCGATGAATCATTACTTAATAAAGTAACATAAATATCATTTTCTTCTATACTTGAAGACATCTTTAGAGGAAATGATGAAATAATTTGTGGACTACAATCATATATGTTTAAGTTATGAAGTAATGTCATTTTGATTAATCCACGAATTGTACTCCTTCCCGAAACCTAACCATTTTACAAATAGTTTTTCCCCACGGCGCTTTAAGACCTTTTCAACCAAAAAAATGTTAGGAACTTTAGTTTTTAATAATTCTTCGTCATAAAATCCTCCTTTTATTATATTTCCATTTAGATCAACAAGCTGATATGTTATAGGATTTGTAACATAAATTTTATTTATTTTAAAAACTTCTGCAGACCAATTTGGTGTATAACCTTTCTCGAAAACATTTTTATATTTGCTTATTCGTACAAAATCATTTAAATTATATTTTCCTTTTTTGAAAATTTTTAAGTTGTTGTACACACTATTTAGAAGCTTTTTCTCATTTTTTTGGTTAACAGATTTAGGAGCCATTTTTATAGTATGATGATAAGATGAATTATATTCTAGTAATATTTTATCTAATATATTTATCCATTTATAATTTCCTTGCATACTAAATTTTTTCCACATTTTATTTTTTAGTGTTCTATTAAATCGTTCAACTATTGAAGCCTTCATATTTGAAAAAGTATGATAATGATTAATGTTAAGTTCTTTCATAAGAGTTTTGAAATTTGTATTATAAAATTCTTTTCCTTGATCAGAATGGATATTTTTTGGGGACTTGTTATTGTTTAATTTTACAATGTTTTTAAATGCTTTTGAAATCTCTGCACCGGTTTTGGTTTTTACTGGTAATGCATATGCATACTTTGAGAAAACATCTATAACAGTTAGCATATATTTAAAACCTTTATTAAACTTTGCATATGGTATCATCTCCACTAAGTCTATTTGCCATGTATCTAAAATACCCCTTTGAATAACTCGACGTCGTTTAAAGTTTTTTCTTGCTTGATGATGAAGTTCGTTAACAAGAACTTGTTTACTCATATTTATAATAAGAAAGTGCAGCTTTGATTTATTTAAATGTTGTTTATGAAAGTGTAAACATGTTTCAACAGTTTATATATCCATTCACAATGATGGTTTGCGGTCCCTCAGGATGTGGAAAATCTACATTTATTTTAAATTTGTTAAAAAATCAACACTTAATATCCGAAGATATAGATCGAATTATATGGTGTTTTGCTGAAAAAAATTCACTTCCAAAAATTAAAAATATAGAGTTTATTGAAGGAATTCCGGAGAATTTTAATACTAATGAGAAAGAGTCAACTTTGATAATATTAGATGATTTAATGCTTGAAACATCTAGTAAACAAATTTGTGAACTCTTTACTAAGGGATCCCATCATCGAAACTTAGCTGTAATCTTAGTAACACAAAACATTTTTCATAAAGGCGCTTATTCAAGAGATATTTCCTTAAATTCAAAATATGTAGTAATGTTTAAAAATCCTAGAGACAAATTACAATTTCAACATTTAGCTCGTCAAGTATATCCTGAAAATTCGAAAGCTTTGGTTGATGTATATAATAAATGTACACAACATGCTCATGGTTATTTATTAATAGACCTTACTCAACAAATACACAACGCCTTAAGATTTAGAACTGATATTTTTAATAATAGTCATTACTCAATATTTGCAAATATAAATAATGAGCTCCAATCTAAAATTATTAAAGGAGAACAAGCATATTCTTTACGTCCTTAAAAAAGCAGAGCCTAAACTACGAAATGCAATACTAAAACATGTAGATGATGTGGTTATTAAAACTATATATGAAATTCTTTTTAACGTTATTAACAAAAACCATAAAATCAATAGAACAGTTCTTGATAAAATAAAACCATATAAGAATACGATTAGAAAAGTTTGTTCCTCACAAACTTCTTTGAAACAAAAGAGGAAACATCTTATTCAAAAGGGTGGATTTTTACCAGTCATAATTTCTTCAGTATTAAGTGGAATCATTGGGAAAATTTTAGAAAATGTCAAATAATTTATCAAAACTTATCGTTCTTAATCCATCAACTTATGATAAATTTCAAACAAAATATTCTGATTCTGATTTTTTACATCGAAAACTTTTACCAATTTACGCATCGCATACACTTAAAGATATTAACAAATGGTATTATATTAAACAAGAGCTTTCCAAATTTTTAATTGGAAAGCAAAAAACATTATTTCAGAATACAAGTAATGCAAAGAATAATTTACGCGATAATGAAACCCAAACAAGAAAAATATATAAAAAACATACTGAAACTCAAACAATGAATCCAGAGTCAACTAGTATTGGAATACAATCGAATATAAATTTACCTGAGGATGTTTATGCTACTGATGATATTGATGATCAAGTTGATATGGATACAACAATACAAAAATTCAATCCTACTTCAGCATCTTCAGTAGCTAAACGACTTAAAAATTTTTCAAATAAGGGATCACCAAAAATAAGAATATTATTAAAAGATGAAAATCATAAAAATTTGAAGCAATCAACTTTACCATATCAATATTCTCCACGAATGACTAGAAATCGAAAAAAATTAGATTATGAAACTGAAAATGTACCATGGCAAAATATTTAAAATAAAACACATTTAATAATTAAAATATATGTATAAAATTGTTTTATTATTTACATATGTTGAAATATATTTAAGTATATTCATGTATATTATTCATTTAACATAAATATTAATAAATAAATAAATAAATAACTATATATAAATATGTACAGCACTTTTATTAAATATATGAATTAAACATCTATGTTCATTAAATATTCATCATCAGATGAATGTTTTAAAAAATTTGTATAATCATCATCAATATCTAAAAATATATCATCGTCTTCATCCATAAAAAAGTTTTCATAGTCAGATTTCAGTTTGTAATGTCCACGAGCATATGTATTTACTTGATCGGATGCAATAATTCTTTTATCATCCGCATAACTCAAGACAACTTTATACAACTTCTGTGTATACAACTGATGAAACTTTGATCTAAATGTATTCATTGAATCAGAAATAATTTTTCTTTCAAACAATGATTTTTTATAATCTATAAGAGAAAAATTTTTTATACAAGATTTTTTTACACCTTTTGATTTTTTTACTTCATTCATATCAACTGTTTTATATGAATACATTTTTGATCGAAGTCCCACAAACTCCTTCATTATTTTTCCATGATTCTCATCCTTCATCATACCAAGAACTTTTTTGTTTAATATTGGGAGATTAAACTTGTTATTATGCTGATACTCAGATGTATCAAATCTTAATGCAATATCTTCACGAATATCACTATAAAAATCTTCCGTTTTTATGGTATATATAAATGAGTCAGTGTCCATATAATTAAGTGCTAAATTAGATTGAAATTTTGGTTTCATGTATTGATAATGGAAATCATACATTTTCCATTTAGATAGTTCTAGAACAGCAAAACCTAAATAAATGGGTTTATTGCAAGTTATTTGCACAACTTTTAGCTGAACTGCAAACATATTTTCAGAAAATTGAATGATACTTGAGAAATTTGGTTTAGATATTAGTGCTCTAGCTCCTAAATGATTGCATCTTGTTGTTTCCCAATTTGTAACAATTTTTACATCTTTGCGTTTATGCACATTTTCCATGGTTTTTCCATAAACGGAATTATTGAGCAGTTTAAAAAAGTCTTTTTCGAAGGAATTTTTTGCTTGTGTTCTATGGAAAGTGTTTAGGTCTATGTACTCTTTTAACCATGGTGATTGTTTAACATATCGAGGGGTGGTAGGATGAGTACCTCCTTTATTTCCAATAATTCCTTTTTGGGTTCTGTTTCCTTTTTTCTGTTCAAATCCATTTTGTTTAATTTGTTTAACAGTTGATTTAAAAATATATGATTTTACTTTACATTTATGTTTTTATTAATATAGTTTTCAACTGTTTTCTGATATTGCCCATGACCATCGACAACAAAATTAAATAAAATATTTTTTTCTTTGGGGTTAAGGAACTTTTGTTAAAAAAATAAAATGTGCATACTTGACAATATTCTCAGGTTCATTAATTTATTTTGATACAATGTGCTATTCAAACATAAACAAATTGCTAACTATATATATTTTTTTTTTTTTTTTTGTATTTTGGTGTTTTAAGTTTCATAATAATTTCGGCATGCGAAACATTTTTTGTCTATGTATGTAAAAAATTATGAAATTAATTTAATTGATTAAGCAAAATATCTTTATGAAATTGCATATTATCAAGGTTAAATGCAAAGTAAGTTAACATTGCGCTTTTCAAAGAATTTTAAAAGTTTAAGGTGTTGTAATAAATATTTGTTAAGATTTTTTTTTTTTTGTATTTTGGTGTTTTAAGTTTCATAATAATTTCGGCATGCGAAACATTTTTTGTCTATGTATGTAAAAAATTATGAAATTAATTTAATTGATTAAGCAAAATATCTTTATGAAATTGCATATTATCAAGGTTAAATGCAAAGTAAGTTAACATTGCGCTTTTCAAAGAATTTTAAAAGTTTAAGGTGTTGTAATAAATATTTGTTAAGACAAATTTTATTTAAACATGAATTCCCTAAAGTGCGAGTTCTGCGCCTACGTTACCTTTTCCAACAAAGCTAACAAAAGGCGACATTTCCTAGCCAAACATAATTTTGCTTTTTACAAAGCAAAATCATACATACCAGATGGAGGGCTGGAAATACCAGCGGAGAGAACAACAGCCGAAACATCAACTAAAGAAGATGATGACATCTACAAAAAGTTTATGGAAGAGGACGATGAGTTTTTATTAAATATTAAGTTGTAATTAATAACTATAAATATATTTGTTTAACAAAAATAAAAAAATTATACAAATTTATAACAATTAAAAAAATGTGTTTTATTTAGAGGACGATGAGTTTTTATTAAATATTAAGTTGTAATTAATAACTATAAATATATTTGTTTAACAAAAATAAAAAAATTATACAAATTTATAACAATTAAAAAAATGTGTTTTATTTAGAGGACGATGAGTTTTTATTAAATATTAAGTTGTAATTAATAACTATAAATATATTTGTTTAACAAAAATAAAAAAATTATACAAATTTATAACAATTAAAAAAATGTGTTTTATTTATTTAGTTTTTTGTAAAATTTAATTCAAATATTGCAGGACCATTTAATGATTGACGACCTTTATAAATAATTGTCCACTTTACATCATTCATTTTAGTTAAATATGGATCCTCTTTATTTAAATATTTGGTAATTCTTTGTGGAAGATAAAACCATTTATTGTTTTCCAAATATGCAACGGTTTTTGATCCATATTGTGATTCTTTCCATTCAAAACTTAAGATTTTGTAGGGCTGGTTTAAAGGGATGTCATCGATTCTTGTGTACTCTGGCTTAATACCCAATGCTATGTTAATAATTTGTTCGAACATCTGAAAATTTGTTGTTAATTTAGTACAATGAAAATATTCTGAGTCAGAACATACTTACCATTATTTTAAGTATTCTCGAATATAATAATACGATTAATGACAAAAAACAATCTACAGAATGACTTTTTATATCAATTTTTGAATAAGAAAAATTTTTAATTTTGAGTTTTACTCAAATATTTTCAGAAAAAAATTAATTTTCTCTACTAACACTCAAAGTTTACAAAATGTTATTGCTCCTAATGCAGACTAAATCACCAAAAAAAATTTTGATCTTCATTGTACCAAAATTTTTTTTTTTTCATCTTCATGCCACGAAAAGAACTGTGGAGGCAGTTTGCCTCCTTGAGTTTTACTCAAATATTTTCGGAAAAATTTAATTTTCTCTACTAATACTCAAAGTTTACAAAATTTTAGTCCTCCTAATGCAGACTAAATGAAATAATATTAACCTCCCTATTATAACTGCATTACAAATTACTACACAAAAAAAAAATGCAACTAAAGCAATAAAAAATCAAATTAATTCAACAAACAAAACAACGAAAAAACACAAAACTGCAACTAAAGCAAATAAAAAAAAACGAAACCAATTTAACAAAACAAAGCAACGAAAAATTCTTCTTGTCTACAAAAAAAACGAAACCAATTTAACAAAACAAAGCAACGAAAAATTCTTCTTGTATACAAAACAAAAAATTTTTCATCTTCATTGCACCAAAAAATTTTTTCATCTTCATGGCACGAAAACAACTGGGGAGGCAGTTTGCCTCCCCAGTTCCATACTACTGCCCGACATTACTTCAATATCCTGACTTCACAAAAGAATTTTGTATAACAACAGACGCAAGCAAACAAGCTTGTGGTGCTGTACTTACACAGGAATATGAAGGTAAACAACTTCCAATTGCATATGCTTCGAAAACTTTTACAAAAGGTGAAAGTAATAAATCCACTATCGAACAAGAGTTAACAGCTATTCATTGGGCTATAAATTACTTCAGGCCTTATATATATGGAAAACATTTTCTCGTTCGCTCTGACCACAGACCGTTAACATACCTATTTTCCATTAAAAATCCAAGCTCCAAATTAACAAGAATGAGGTTGGATTTAGAAGAATACGATTTCACAATAGAATATCTTAGGGGAAAAGATAATTATATCGCAGATGCTCTATCACGCATCACCATTAATGACTTGAAAGATATGAATGACAAGATTTGTTCCATATTAAGAACTACAACAAGAGCAATGAAAAATAAAGAAAGGACGGAACATCAGAAGAATCCAGTAAATAGTAATATTCAGCAAAATATGAACAAAACTAAAGAGCCCAGTATATATGTACCATTAAATAACACTGACGTCAGAAAATACCATAAACTAAAGATTTCTCCCAGAGGATGTTACATCAAAAAGGGAAAATCTATAGTAACATATATACATATTAATGATTTGTTTACTAATGGGAATCTTGACTACGGACAATTTTACCCTAGGCTCGAAGACGTGGCCGGTAAACACAATATTCATAATTTACAAGTGGCACCTAGTGAGAAAATTTTCGAATTTATCTCCATTAATGATTTTAAAGTAATGGGCAATAAAATCTTAAGTAAAATTTAAATAGCGCTATTAAATGAGGTGACCCAAATTGATAATAGAAATGCCAAGGCAATTCTAGATATTTTGTTGAAGTATCACGATGATCCGGTAGAAGGTGGACATTGTGGTATCTATAGGACAACAGAGAAAATAAAAAAGTATTACTATTGGAAAAATATGTCCAAGGATATATCTAAATATATTAAGTCCTGTCACAAATGCCAAACAGCAAAAATTATTAAAAATATAAAATGTCCTATGACTATGACAGAGATACCTAGGAAACCCTTTGACATAGTTTATGTAGATACAATAGGACCATTTCCAAGATCGTTAGAAGGAAATGAATATGCAATCACACTAATATGTGATTTAACCAAATACTTAGTAACTATACCAATACAAGACAAACATGCCAAGACAATCGCTAAGGCGATATTTGAAAATTTCGTACTTATCTACGGTCCAATGAGAACTTTCGTATCGGATATGGGCACGGAATATAAAAATTCTATTTTGACAGAACTGTGTAAACTATTGAATATTGAAAAAATAACTTCAACAGCGCACCACCATCAAACATTAGGGACAATAGAAAGAAGTCACAGAACATTTAACGAATACGTAAGATCTTACATTTCTGTAGACAAAACAGACTGGGATGATTGGTTAAAGTATTTCACATACTGTTTTAACACTACACCCTCTACAGTTCATAATTACTGCCCCTATGAGCTAATTTTTTCAAAATGTCCAAATAAGTTTGAACAGGAAGTCAACATTGATAGAATTTCACCTCTATACAACATAGATGACTATGCAAAAGAGGCAAAATTTAGGCTAGAAGTAGCATATAAGAGAGCTCAAATACTTTTAGAAAATTATAAACATAAGCAAAAACTTAACTACGATAAGAAAACATTAGAATATAATTTAAGAATTAAAGATTTAGGATTACTTAAAAATGAAACAGGCCATAAACTTGAACCAAATTATAAAGGGCCATATGAAATAATAAAAATAGATTTAAGGAACAATGTTACAATACTTGATAAGTTAACCAATAAAACACAAGTAGTACATAAGAATAGACTTAAAAAATACCATATTATATAAAACTAATATCTGTAAACTATAATAAAAATATTAAATTTTTAATTTATGTAAAAGAATGTTCATAACACAAAAAAAAAAAAAAAGTGTATATGAACATTCTTGCGAAAATGGAGGTGTAGTACGATTAATCTTATGTTTGCATTATTTTAGAGACCTGCACATAAACACTTGAAACTGACACTTATTGTCGTTGGTCAGTTCCACACAATTAACTAATGTGCAGCGTCGGCACTTTTGTAAGCTTGCATACTGTAAATATTTATATTGCATGGGAACCACTTATTATACACGGATCATATTGCGTTAACGGTTCCCATGCATTAGTTAATAAGTATTATTAATATTAGGTTAATCTTTATTTTCATAAGTAGTATATAAGCTCAAATAATTGTACAAGAAAAACACACAATAAAAACAACTCTTGCTTGAGCGACACTATAGGTTGCTCGCAAGAAGAAGTAAATTTTTGTTTCTATTAAATACAACATTGTTTCTATTAAATACAACACCGGTGTGCTTCGCTACCCCCCCCCCCCCTCTTTATAAAATAAAACGTATTTATATATTTACAAACATTTATTTAATTTTAATGTATTTATTGCACTGCTTTAGTTTAGTGGGCGAGGCCATGCCCCTTTGTCCACTTACGTACTCAAGAATTTATTATTGTGAAAATTTAATGACGATCGGTCCAGTAGTTAAGACTATATTACGATTTTTAATTTTCCTAAAAAGGGGCGTGGTCCCACTCACTTTTCTCCTGGTACGTATTCCTAATTATGCCAATACCATATGTACCAAATATCATCGACATAGGTCAAAAAATGCCCAAAATATGGCGATTTAAATTTTTGGGTTATATGGGCGGTGCCACCCCCGTTTGCACAATCAAAACTTCATATAGCCTATTATTCCTTCCAGAGTCACAGTAACATGCTGTAAAAATTTCAGGCAGATTGGTCCAAGGGTTTGGCCTCCTATTAAGCACAAACATACAGACACACATTCATTTATATATCTATACTAGCTAAACCCGGTGTGCTTTGCTACCCCCCCCCCCCCTCGCCAGAAAATAAAATAAAACGTATTTATATATTTACAAACATTTATTTATTTAATTTTAATGTATTTATTGCAATGCTTTAGGCGAGACCATGCCCCTTTGTCCACTTACATAGTCAAGAATTTATTATTTCGTAAGAATATCCTGTTAGTTAAGACTATATTACGATGTTTAATTTTCCTAAAAAGGGGCGTGGTCCCACTCACTTTTCTCCTGGTACGTATTCCTAATTATGCCAATACCATATGTACCAAATATCATATTTTGACGTACGTCAAAAAATGCCCAAAATATGGCGGGTTAAATTTGTGGGTTATATGGACGGTGCCACCCCCGTTTGTACAATCAAAACTTCATATAGCCTATTATTCCTTCCAGAGTCACAGTAACATGCTGTAAAAATTTCAGGCAGATTGGTCCAAGGGTTTGGCCTCCTATTAAGCACAAACATACAAACATACAGACACACATTCATTTATATATATATAGATTAAAAGCAATATAATTTAAGGTGAAATGGGGCGAAAAATGGGGATTTGGTAATAAAAAAATGTATGTAGTTAAAAAGTATATATGTAAAACTTTAGGTAAATACATATTACAAAAAAAGTATTTTGTATAGCAAACATTGTTAGAGGTATACGTAAGTATCTGAATTAAAAAAGGGGGCGATGAAGTAGGCGTGGTTCATAGTTATATGGCGACGTTAACAGTATTAAGAGCAATATACTACCAAATAAAAAAAATACGTTGGAAGTATCTGAATTAAAAAAGGGGGCGATGAAGTAGGCGTGGTTCATAGTTATATGGCGACGTTAACAGGGAGCAATATACTACCAAATAAAAAAAATACGTTGGAATGAACAAATTTGTATAGAGAAACAAAAGTTTTAAAACTTTCAAACAAAATTTGGCGTGAAAAGGGCGTGAAAGGGGGCGTGGCTTAAGAAATCTTTATTTTTACCTCGCCTGGAGTATATAATGTGTATACAATTTGAAGTAAATCTGTTAAAAACTATATGGGATAATTTTTAAAAAGTGGGCGTAAAAATGGGCGTGGTCAAAAAAAAGTAACCTATTAATCATACCAGAGTCCCAGTTAAATGCTGTGAAAATTTCAAAAATATCGGTCCAGAGGTTTGGTCTCCAATTACAATATTTTAAAAAAGTGGGCGTAAAAGTGGGCGTGGTAAAAAAAAAAGTACCCTATTATTCCTTCCAGAGTCACAGTAACATGCTGTGAAAATTTCATCAAAATCGGCTCAGCCGGGTTGGAGTCTATACGTTACATACATACATACATACATACATTGAATTTTATATATATAGATATTTTTTTTTGTATTTAACTGAAACTACCTAAAATTCTTTTAAAATGTATGTTATTATTTTTTGTTTAAAGTAAATAAAATTTACTACATATCTTGAATTATTAATAAATTTTGAGTTTTACCTACTTATAACTAATATAAGGTAGAGAAAATTGTAGGGGGGAAAAAATTGGTGTTGTAGGGAAATGTGGGGATTTTTTATCAAAACGTAGGGAACTTTAAAAATTTCATCTGACATCACTGTGGTCAATGCAACTTCGAGAACCTGTAACGTGGTACAGTTATACGACGCCAAACATTAACCAATGCGAGCATGGTGTAAGTATACAAGGTGAGTGCAGTAGTCCAGCTGACTGACTTTGTTTACAATTTACTTATGTCAAAAGTAATACATTTTCAAGTATTTTTGACAGTAGTACATTATTTTACACAAACAAAATGCCTGTTGTTTCTGTTTTGTGTTGTATTTGTCGATTTGCACTCACCTTGTATAGTTGCACCATGAATGCGAGTGAGTCGCAAGACTCACGAAGGCAGCGAAACAATGACGGCCTGATTACCCTTAAAAGATAATGGCAATGACGCGTGAGTTCTTCCTCCACCCAGAGCTGCTGGGGCCAAATTACCGCATTCGATATCGAGTAAAATTGATCGTAATTTTCTTATTCGAGCAAGAAATTTAGTACATTTTATCATAATTCCGATATCGAAATCATTTTTCGATACGATAGCTCATTCGATCACGAATGCGGTAATTTGGCCCCTGAGTTACGACTCATTTAGATTTTAAACCACTAAGATTAAAGTTAAGCTCGTTTAAGGGTTTAAGTTTAAATTTCATCAAATTCCCCTAAATTTGTAATGTGAACATAAGTACCTACATATTTCTGCGTTTATGTTTTGATAAACGCAGTATGCAATGCAACATTTCATTTCATAGAGTTCATAATAGCATTTAGAATCTATGTATATAAAATTAAGTGGCAAAACTTCCTGTTCGCATACTCCTCCTAGACGGTTTGCCCGATTTCAATGAAATTTTCAGGGGTGATTGGGGTCTGTGTGGAGGGTGCACATAAGAAATTTAATGTGTATATCTTTGCGCGTTTGCAAAAACAAAAAAAAACATTAATTCTGTTGGTTTCACGTATTTTTTCGGATTTTTCTTATTGTTTTGACGCAACATAACGAGGAATTCAGCAATGGCAAACGTTTTGCGAGGAGCTGCAATAGTTCTATGGGATGAGTGCCCAATGGCTAACAAAAAGTCATTAGAAGCATTCAATAGAACAATGCAAGATTTACGCCAAAACCAACAACTTTTTTGGCGGGGCATTAAGGCTGGAACAGAATAGACGCTGTAGTACAACGTAACGAGTAGCGCTGCAAGCTGTCAAAAGTTAATAACAGCAGTTTCAAAGTAGTCTCAACAGAATGTGTAGTTGTAGCTGTAGTTGAGGTTGAAGCGCAGTTTTTAAATTTTAAGGCTGGAACAGAATAGACGCTGTGGTAGTAGTAGATGCAGCTGACGACGTAATGAGTAGTGTAGCTTGAAAAAATGCGAACAGAATATTGAAGCTTATCTATATGGTTGCCAAATAACCTGTTTTAAAACACTTATTTTAAAAAACGAATTATGCATGAATAATATGTAAATTTTTTAACAAAATATGTATCAAGTTGTATAATAAATGCATATTCAACTACATATTGCTCTACATCAACATTAAATTCGACATTTCATATATTTGATGTAATCCTTTATTAAAAGCATGGTAACCCTAGTTGTCATAGTTATGTACATATGTACATTTGTACATTTGACAATCAGCTGTCAAAGCACTGTCGCGCCAACAAAGTTTAAAAATTTAAAAACTGCGCTTCAACCTCAACTACATTAGTATTATTATCCGGCGATATTAGGCAAACTTTGCCAGTCATTCCTCGATCAACTCCTGCAGACGAAATAAACGCATGTTTAAAATCGTCAGTTTTGTCGAGACATGTTCAAAGGGTGACTCTTACCATCAACATGCGAGTCCAATTGCAAAATGGTCGATCCGCAGCGGCGTTTTCGAAGCAGTTGTTGGACATTGGGGAAGGCAAAATACCAATCGATGATACCGGGTTTGATCACATTCCAGAACAACTTTTGTACACTTTTACAATCGAAAGAAGAATTGATTGAAAGTGTATTTCCGAATATTGTTCAACACTATCAACGCAATGATTACTTAAGTGAACGCGCAATATTGGCACCGAAAAATGTACACGTCAGCGAAATCAATTTTGCAATTCAAGAAAAACTGCCAGGAGAACCTACAACATATACATCGATTGATAGCGTTTTGAATCAAGATGAAGTAGTCAATTATCCAACTGAATTCTTGAATTCTTTGGATCCCCCGGTCTGCCACCGCATCGTTTAGTCCTGAAAGTCGGTTCACCTATTATACTTCTACGAAATCTGAAGCCACCGACTTTGTGTAATGGCACAAGACTTTCAGTCAAAAAATTGTTTCCAAATTTGATTGAAGCAACCATACTAAATGGCAAGGCAGCAGGTGAAGTTATACTCTTACCACGCATTCCAATGATTCCAACGGACATGCCGTTTGAATTTAAAACGCTTGCAGTTCCCAGTACGTCTTGCCTTTGCGATGACCATCAACAAATCGCAAGGGCAAACGTTTCGAGTTTGCGGCGTCAATTTGGAAGAACCGTGCTTCTCCCACGGCCAATTGTATGTCGCATGTTCGAGAGTGGGAACACCAAGTAAAAATCCTTAAGAGTTTTAATCGATTTTGGTGTAGCGGAGCGCACCGGGTAAGAGCTATTCTAGATCAAAACGATTTGTTTTTTAAAAATTTATGTTATTATTGTATAATTTACTTTTCATTTCATACTTTGTTTAATATCCTAATCACTTGAAATATCATACAGGACAACGTCTGTTGTCACGATTTTGCAGCGGAAAAAGACAAAATTTAATTTGAATGCAGAACAACGTTTGCCGGGTCCGCTAGTATAATTTAAAAACTTTTATCACATAAAATATGTATAAAGATATTGGACTATTAAAGGGGACTATACACTACGTGTTTTTTACATTGTATATGTCAAATTTTACATATGGAATAAAAACATATAGTTGGTGACCTCATAAACTTTACTTGTGTAAAATACATGTGGAAATACATATGTAATTTTTTCGATTAGAACACGCTCTATTTTCTTATGTTCAAACACATGTTTTCAAATGTATATGCCATGCGAAAAGATTTGTCGACGGTTAAATATCTGCGCTATCATTAGCCGCCGTATGAAGAATTTGCATGTGATAAATTAAATATTTTTTTTTATCTCATTTTGTTAATTTAATAAAGAGAATCTTAAAACAAAAATTTTTAAATTATATTTCGTGTGAAAAATTTTAAATTGTTTATTTTGAAACCATGTTAAATCAAAACCGTGTAAAAAAGACCATGTAAAAACAGAATTAGGTGTATTAAAAAAAACTTACCTGAGTTGTCTTACCACAACCAGTGTCACCTTCTATAACAACCACCGGATTAGCTCTTACGGTATTAACAATTTCCTCTCTTTTATCGTGTATTGGCAAATTTTCATCACGCTTCAAATCGAAAGGATAACGATCATAAATCCCATCATCCACTCGATTTCTATTAGGACCTTTACAATCATCTTCATCATCCGAATCTGACAGACTCTCTAAATCATTCCATGCAGGAGGAAGCCACAACACTACAAGAGGCTCCATAACGTGAACGGTCATTGTCGTCTTTTAAGTCCAACTTTTAAATATATTTTTACAAAATATAACTACACACATACATATGCGTATATTGACTACACTAACCTGTTCCAATTTTAATCGCTCGGCTTCTGCTACATCCACAGAGTATTCCTTACCCATATATTCACGTTTCATAATCTGTCTTGAATCCTTCGTTGTGCCAGCGGTAGTCGCTACCGTTCCAGAGGCACAACCGCGAGGAACTGTTTTTCGTTGAAAGTCTTTAGAAAAGTCAAAGAAATCATTTATGTCATCCATATTTGATAACTTTGAGATATTTTATTCTATTTATTTTTATTTAATAAATGAAAAAGAAGTTATATCTGTGAAAAAGAATCTGTTGCCAATTGTAAGCACCGTCTTTTTATTAAATTATAAGTTAGAGTTCAACTTATAAGTTATTTTACTCACAGACTACAATTTTACCACAGACTAACAATTTTACTAAACAAAGGTAGCTATAAAAACTAGTCACAGACTAAGTAGAACGAATAGCAACACAGATAGCAATGAAAAATTCTTTCAATCTCTAATCCAATGTTTCAAAAAAAACTTCAATTTATCTGCACAAAGTTCCGTTAATTTTTACTTTAGTCTGTGATTTTTACTTCTCCATTTATTATTTTCTATTGACAACCAGCGTTGCCAAATGTGCAGATTTATGTTTTTTTTGCAGTTTTTTGAAGTGCAAAACAGGCTTGCAGATTTTTACTCCAAAAACAGATCAATGCAGATTTTTCAATTTTATTCGAATAAAACAAAGAAGCAATCAATATTATTATTCCCACTCTATGTGGAATTTTGCGGACCAATGATTTCAAAAAAAAATTTCAATTGCAAAAAATTGTGTACAAACAAAAGAAATGGAAACTAAATTTAATAAGAATATGTACAACTAATACATACAAAAGTATGTCTAATTAATTTTCTATGATCTCTTTACATATGTATCTGATAATTTAAATGAAATACTATACGTTATGTTTTTACTGTTAATTTTATATACATATATTTTAAATCAAATATAAAAATTATATTTTGTTTTCTTTTTTTCTTCAATAAAAATGAATTAAATATATACAAATATCATTTTATTACATATCGCACACATTCTTCAAAAGTGACTCAATTCAAAATTTTAATTTGTCGGGTTTGTATGCTTAAACAACACACAACACAATTGTTTATCTATAAGAAAAATATCAAAGCATTTTGTTACAGTTAACAAGTTACTAAAAAAACAGTTAGATCTTTCTTTATATTTCATTTGGTATAAAGTTGCAATTTAATAGTGATTTATTTTTAGTTGTGTCATAAAATAAAAATTTTAAATTGAGTCACTTTTGAAGAATGTGTGCGATAGTATTTAATTTTGTTTTGAAGGTGCAGATTTTTTTCGAAAAAAACAGATTTTTTTTTGTGAATTGTCAATTTTGTAAAAAAAAATATGGCAACACTGTTGACAACATTATTTATCTTTCTAATATAAGAGCTGCCATATTTAATTTTCAAAAATCGCTAAATTATTGGAGCACTTTCTAATGTAAGCATACCCTACAAGAAATGAATAACCGAAACTAACACAGCCAACCTTTTTTTACTAACACACTTGCAACAATTTAATATAGAATTTTTCTACCGACGCTGCCATATTTTCGTCTTTTTAGCAAAATTTAAAGGATTGTTTTATAATATTTATTGAACATTTTTGTGAAGTTATTTATGTAAAAATTTATTTAATTTTCATTTTAAAAGAAGTTCTATTAAAACATATTAGTTATGTTTTTATAAATTTTAATTATTTTTTCGAAAACAGATTTTTTTCGAAAAAAAACAGATTTTTTTTTGTGAATTGTCAGATTTTGTAAAAAAAAATATGGCAACACTGTTGACAACATTATTTATCTTTCTAATATAAGAGCTGCCATATTTAATTTTCAAAAATCGCTAAATTATTGGAGCACTTTCTAATGTAATACTATGTTTCCACGACGTCTTGAAACACCTGCTTCGCTCTCTGAATCATGTTTATGAATCTTGCTGTTTACATGACCAAAAACTTGATTCGATTTGACAGTTGTTTTTAATAAACAAACAGAATAAAAAAACAGAATTTATAATTTGTGGAAAATAATTTTTTTTAATGGACAAACAAAAGTGAGTGGAAATTAGTTAGCTTATTTGAAAAAAAAAACACATTCGTACGTATTTACTTTCTTTACTTCCAGCAACAAGAAAATAATTTGCTTTGTTTACAATAATATTAAATTTTTACAGCTAGTGCAGATAAACTTGCGATAAAAATTAGAGAAGAGTGCAATTTTTCGTGCTTCGCAAGTTGATTCAATATGAATCTACTTGATTCGCTCTTAAAATTTTGTATGGTGAAGCAAGTTGTTTCGCACATGATTAGGGTGTGAAGCATGAATAGAGAGCGAAGCATGTGCCGTGGAAACATAGTATAAGCATATTTGTTGTTAGGATTTATTTGTTGTCTAGTGATTTCGACAAAACCGTATTCCTAAAAAATAAAACACAGAACAAATTAAGATCCTTCTAGCACTTTATATTTTTATAATTGTTTACTATTCCAATAATTGTTTAAGCTTACGGTCTTTTTTTATAAAATCTTTATTTTGAAGTTTAATGAAGTTTCTCTAACACTTTTATTCATGTACAGCTGTGTTTGTTTTTTTGTTTAAAAAGAAGAAGCAAATAGCTCCTTGGTAAGATCGCTTGAAATAATACAATGAATATCTCTCAAAAAGACCAATGGCACCTTCCCGACTAATACGCAAATTCTTCTTAAACTATAAAAATTATAATATAAACATGCATTACATATATAAGAAGTAGGATATATTGTCCTATGAAATTTTACATACATCAACTTCAGAGTATTCATTAATTACGTTCTCTACAAAGCCTTTCACTCGCGGTTGTGGATTTATTTCCATAATCATATCAAATTTTTCATCATCATCAGATGATGAAGATGAATCCAACAAGTCATCCAAACATTTTTCAGCACATAAAAAGTAGTAATATTTTCCAGTTTTTTTTTGTTTCTTAACACAAATACACATTCATAAACAAAACAAATGTCAGCTGTTTTATCGTGCGATTCTCCCCCTCTAAAAATACAGAGTCTGAAAGGTGCAACATTTTTTAAATTTATAGTGTGATATTTATAGAAAACAACACACTACACTTTAGCAGTGTTGATATTTTTTCAGAAAAGAACACAAAAAATTAAAAAAAGGTGCGAAATGGGAAAAAAGTGTAACATTTTTGCCAGAAAAGAAAACGTTATTAGTTGCAGTAGTATAGGCATAGCCCCATTACTTTTATTTACAGTGTACCACTAATTGATTTTTCTTTATATTTATATTTTTTCTCTCAATGTATTATGTATTTAAGGATAACGGTCTTTATTTACATATAAATTGGTTCTAGAATTTTCATATTGTATATATCTGTCTCTTTTCATCTTATGTAATACAAACGTAGCTAATAAGTCACATACATATTTAGAAAATAAGCTAGATCCAGTGATGCCAACTTTTGAGACTCAAAACGCATAAACATTTTTGAAAAAAGGGCTAAATTGTAAAAAAATCCGTTTAAAGCCACATCCTGTCAAATTTTTCGATAAATTGCGAAAAGGGACTAAATTATAAAATGTTTCTTTTAAAAATCAAAACAACAAACACATTTTTATAAAATAATTTATTAGAAAAAAATTACTACCATGAGATACATATTTCAATTACATTTTATATTACATTTTAATAAATAAGGTACATATGTACGTAGATTAAATACATATGTGGTATTAAATAGTATACATTTAAAATTGGTCGTTACTGAACAAAATTTCGATTTCTTGTTCATCATAATTTTCAGTCCATAAGACAGTATCAATAAAATATTTAGATTTTTTATGTGTTTCATTCTAATTAATTTTTGCGCACGCTTCCTCAGGTATTTTGTAGTTTGAACAACATACATTATCTCTTTTTAGGCTACATTTAATGTGTATTAAACTGTTACACGTATTTTATGACATTTTGTTTCTAATTTTATTTTTGAATAAATTCATGACACTAAAACTCCTCTCAACTTCTGCGTTTGAGTACGGATATGTCAATATGTGTATGGCAAAACTGGACAGTTTAAGAAATGGGTTATTACCAATAGCATTATTTCTATATTATTATATTAAAGGAAGAAAAAGTACGAAAAAACTAAAATGGCTATAATATGGCTATCAAGCAAAAAGTAATAACGGGCTAAAAGATAATTGTAAAACGTGCTAGATTTACGCGTTTTTTAGTTTAGGGCCAATTTTCTTTTTTCGCGTTTTGAGTGACTAAAATCGGGTTAAATCTAGCCCGAAAAGGGCTAAGTTGGCATCTAGCCTAGATCAACCAACTTGAAAGAGCATTCATTAATAAACTTGTTGTCAAAACACGGACTTGTTTTATTTTAAAAGCGCCTAAAATCTCAGAAGTGGGATACCGAAATAATTATTTTTTTAATCAAATACGGTGAAGTGAAAAAATATACGCCCATGTTCTGAAAAACGCAAAACGCATAAAATTGGCGTTTTCAAATACAAATTCATATTGAAAACGGCAATTTTAAGCGTTTTGCGTTTTTCAGAACATGGGCGATAGAAAACTACCTTTATAAAGAAAATTAAATAAATTAAATTGAAAAACAAAACTGATTGAAAATAAAAATTTTAAACAAAAAACTTAAGAAATTTGTGAACATTTTTGTTTGGCTTGCCTTTGACAGGTACAAAGAACGCCCTTATGTTAAGATTGAATGAAGTACCGGTGGAAAAAGAGGGGAATACCCAGGAGACGATATGATTGAACAAAGTGACGATATGAATGAAAATGCTGGAAATTGTGTTGCTGATAGACGTCAGACAAATGAGTGCGAAATAGAACGAGAGACAAATGAAGGAGCTACGAATGAGTGTGAGACAAATGATCGAAATCTACCACAAATGAAAGAAAAAAACGATTTTGAGCTTCTTGGAAGACTATTGAAAAAAGAATTGGAAATTGTTGAGCGTGAAAAAGAGTTGTTAGGAAAAGAAAATGATTTGTTAAAAAAGATCGCGTTATTTCATATATTAAAACACGTGAAAATAAAACTGTGGAAAATGCTGTTGAAAATGACAGGGACAAAGATACATTGAGTGTGTGTGCATCAAATGATGAAGGAATCTGCTCAAATACGACCAGAAATAAGCTGAGTGCATCTTTTAGCATATTAAAATTGTTACCAGATTACGATGGTGGGTTAGTGCCAGAATAATGGATTACTTAGTTCAAAAGTATAGTTGACGTACATATGTATATTGTGTGGATGAAAATACAGCGAAGGCATTATTAATGTGCAAGTTGAAAGGAAAAGCTCAGACATGCTTGCACTCGAAACCAAATTTCGTATACGAGAGCTCGGAAGAAATACTGGTTGAAATGAAGGAAATTTTTTGCACAAAGGAAAATAAATTAATGATTCGACGAAAGTTTGAATCACGTATCACTACAATGATAAAATTGTCTTGCCGATGACGAGTTGATCGATAACACCATCAAGGACATAGCTGATGAGCAGCTTAGAGCTTAGGCTATTTGCAGTGTTATACTAACAAAGCCCAACTTCTGCAGGCTTTTTCAAAAATTAATTTAAAGCAACAGCTTGGTGAAGAGAAAGTGAAAAAGCTGAGATGTTATAATTGCAACTCTTTTGGGCACTTTGCAGCCGAATGTAAAAGCCGAAACGCCAGATGGCTTCCTGCATTGGATGTGGAAGTCTTGAGCACCGCGTAGCAGCCTGTCCTGAATGAAAAGCAGCCGTTCAATTTGTGGGTCAAAATGAATATGTAAGGTATTTTAAGTTTTGCAGGAATTCTAGATTTAATGATAATTTTTTCCTAGAATGCCTGATCGATTCCGGTAGTCCAGTGAGTTTTGTGAAGAAGTCAAGTATATTGAATAGAATTAATATGAATGAACTTTTATGTTGTACTTATGCATTGTTTGGAATTAATAAATCAAAATTGAATGCTTATGGAAAATTCAAATGTTTTCTGGTTCTGAATGAACAAGTTATAGAAATGGAATTTTTAGTAGTTTCTGATGAATCAATGGTATTTGAATGTGTTTTAGGAAAGGATTTCTTGAAAAAAGGAAATCTGGTAATTGTGGGATTAGGTAACGGGGATATTTGTCCTGACGTTGATGAAATTGACAGTTTAGAGAAGGCAATTCTATCAATTAATTTGGATGAAGAGAATAATTTTACATTAATTGTAGGAGACGGAATCGATTATAGTAGCATGAAAAATTATTCAATTTATATAACGATTATTATGTACGACTCGAACGTCCTTCTAAACCCAATGTATATAGCGAAATTAAATTAAATTTGAATGATGATAAACTTTTGAATTGCAATCCTAGAAGGATATCATATACTGAACGATCTGAATTACAGAAATTGTTAGATGAGTACTTGCGAAAAGAATTTATAAGGCCGAGCGAATCGGAATTTGTTTCACCTATCGTTTTAGTTAGAAAAAAGACAGGGGAACTGAGAATGTGTGTAGATTACCGAGTTTTGAACAAGGTGACAGCTAAGGACAGTTATCCGATCCCTTTAATCGATGACCTTTTGGATAGACTTTCTGGAAAGAGATATTTTACAAAATTGGATTTGAAGAATGGTTTCATTCATGTGTTTGTTCATCCCGATTCTATTAAGTTTACATTTTTTGTAACGCCGTTGGGACAATATGAGTTCTTGAGAATGCCATTCGGACTGAAAAATGCTCCGTCTGTTTTTCAAAGATTCGTAAATAGGATTTTCGCTGATATGGTTAGAAATGATAAGGTAATAATTTATTTGGACGATATTATGGTAGCAACGGATAATCTTGAGGAACATCTTCAGATTTTGAGGGAAGTTTTCATAAGACTTGTTGATAAGAATTTAGAGTTAAGAAACGATAAGTGCGAATTTTTGCAAACTTCGGTCAAATACTAAGGATATACAATAGATGGTTGAGGTATAAGAGCTGACGATAAGGGCCTAAAGGCTATAGAGGACTTTCCGCTTCCAGATAAACAGCATTCAGTACAAAGTTTTTTGGGACTTTGTTCTTATTTTCGACGCTTTGTGAAGGATTTTTCAATGTTGGCAAAGCCTTTAATGATTTGACAAAAAAGGATAGAAAATTTTTCTTTGGGGAAAAAGAATTGGAGGCTTTTGAGCAGCTTAAAAGGAAGTTAACGGAGTCACCAGTGCTCGCATTGTACGACCCAAACAGTGATACTGAACTTCATTGCGACGCTAGTACACTAGGCTTTGGGGCAGTGTTGCTCCAGAAGAAGGGGGATGGCAAGTTCCACGACCGACGCAGAGTCAAAATATCACAGTTTTGAATTGAAGACATTAGCCATAATTTATGCATTGAAACGATTTCGCATTTACCTCCAGGGTAAGAAATTTAAGATCGTGACTGACTGCAACTCTCTCGCTATGACATTGAACAGGAAGGAACTGAATCCAAGGATAGCACGATGGGCTTTGGAGCTCCAGAATTATGACTACGAGTTAGAACATAGGTCGGGAAAAAGAATGCAACATGTGGACGCACTTAGTAGGTGCACAAACATTATGATAGTGGATGATAGTAGTGGGATCTTCGATATATTATATATTTATATATTTAATTAATTAAATCTATCTATATATATAAAATTCAATGTATGTATGTATGTATGTATGTATGTAACGTATAGACTCCAAAACGGCTGAGCCGATTTTGATGAAATTTTCACAGCATGTTACTGTGACTCTGGAAGGAATAATAGGGTACTTTTTTTTTACCACGCCCATTTTTACGCCCACTTTTTAAAAATTATGTAATTGCTCCCATATAGTTTTTAACAGATTTACTTCAAATTGTATACACATTATATACTCCAGGCGAGGTAGGGTACTTTTTTTACCACGCCCACTTTTACGCCCACTTTTTTAAAATATTGTAATTGGAGACCAAACCTCTGGACCGATATTTTTGAAATTTTCACAGCATTTAACTGGGACTCTGGTATGATTAATAGGGTACTTTTTTTGACCACGTCCATTTTTACGCCCACTTTTTAAAAATTATATAATTGCTCCCATATAGTTTTTAACAGATTTACTTCAAATTGTATACACATTATATACTCCAGGCTAGGTAAAAATAAAGATTTCTTAAGCCACGCCCCTTTCACGCCCCTTTTTACGCCAAATTTTTGAAAGTTTTATACTTTTTGTTCTCTATACAAATTTGTTCATTCCAACGTATTTTTTTTTTATTTGGTAGTATATTGCTCTTAATATTGTTAACGTCGCCATATAACTATGAACCACGCCTACTTCATCGCCCCCTTTTTTAATTCAGATACATACTTACTTATACCACTAACAATGTTTGCTATACAAAATACTTTTTTTGTAATATGTATTTACCTAAAGTTTTATATACTTTTTAACTACATACATTTTTTTTATTACCAAATCCCCATTTTTCGCCCCATTTCACCTTAAATTATATTGCTTTTAATCTATATATATATAAATGAATGTGTGTCTGTATGTTTGTGCTTAATAGGAGGCCAAACCCTTGGACCAATCTGCCTGAAATTTTTACAGCATGTTACTGTGACTCTGGAAGGAATAATAGGCTATATGAAGTTTTGATTGTACAAACGGGGGTGGCACCGCCCATATAACCCACATATTTAAGCCGCCATATTTTGGGCATTTTTTTAAGTACGTCGGTGATATTTGGTACATATGGTATTGGCATAATTAGGAATACGTACCAGGAGAAAAGTGAGTGGGACCACGCCCCTTTTTAGGAAAATTAAACATCGTAATATAGTCTTAACTACTGGACCGATCGTCATTAAATTTTCACAACAGGATATTCTTACGAAATAATAAATTCTTGACTATGTAAGTGGACAAAGGGGCATGGTCTCGTTTAAAGCATTGCAATAAATACATTAAAATTAAATAAATAAATGTTTGTAAATATATAAATAAGTTTTATTTTATTTTATGACGAGGGGGGGGGGGGGGGTAGCAAAGCACACCGGGTTTAGCTAGTATATAAATATTTATTTAATTAATAGATATCTATTAATCTAGACTAAAAAAAAATTTCAAATTCAATTAAGAATATCATGTTATTAAATCTTTATTATTAATTATTTATATAATTATTATGAAGAAATTAATTTATTTAAAAAAATTATTTAATAATGTATGATAACTATATTTGATGTTATTATATAAATTATTTATTAATTATTAATTTTATATTATTTATGTCATAATTTAATATAAATAGAAATATATGAATATATAGTTATAAATTTATATATATATATATATATGCAAAAATTAATTATTTACTTAAATAATATATTAAATTTAATAATTTTATAAAAATATAATTAATAAATTATATAAAAATATTATATTAATTATGTTTTAAATTTATTTTATTACAAATATTTTAAAATAGTAATTAAACCATAAATTCTTTAAAATAATTTTTTTTTTAACTATAAACTTCATAAGTACGTTTTCATTAAAGGAGAAGCTTCAAATAAACGAACATAGTCTGTACGAAATGAGAAATGGTGTTCTGTATAGAAAAACGAGGGACGGTAATTTACTATTTTATGTTCCCGAGGAAATGGAAGAACACATTTTATATAAGTATCATGATGAAATGGGACATATTGGCACTGATAAGATGACTGATCTTATTTTAAAAAGTTATTAGTTTCCGAAGATAAAGGCAACTAAACATATACAAAATTGCATGAATTGTATAGTGTACTAGCTAAACCCGGTGTGCTTTGCTACCCCCCCCCCCCGTCATAACATAAAATAAAACGTATTTATATATTTACAAACATTTATTTATTTAATTTTTATGTATTTATTACAATGCTCCTTTTGTCCACTTACATAGCCAAGAATTTATTATTTCGTAAGAATATCCTATTGTGAAAATTTAATGACGATCGGTCTAGTAGTTAAGAATATATTACGATTTTTAATTTTCCTAAAAAGGGGCGTGGTCTCACCCACTTTTCTCCTGGTACGTATTCCAAATTATGCCAATACTATATGTACCACATATCATTGACGAATGTAGGTCAAAAAATGCCCAAAATATGGGGATTTAAATTTTTGGGTTATATAGGCGGTGCCACCCCCGCTTGTACACTTAAAACTTCATATATCCTATTATTCCTTCCAGAGTCACAGTAACATGCTGTGAAAATTTCATCAAAATCGGCTCATCCGTTTTGGAGTCCATACGTTACATACATATGGCGATTTAAATTTGTGGGTTATATGGGCGGTGCCACCCCCGTTTGTACAATCAAAACTTCATATAGCCTATTATTCCTTCCAGAGTCACAGTAACATGCTGTAAAAATTTCAGGCAGATTGGTCCAAGGGTTTGGCCTCCTATTAAGCACAAACATACAAACATACAGACACACATTCATTTATATATATATAGATTAAAAGCAATATAATTTAAGGTGAAATGGGGCGAAAAATGGGGATTTGGTAATAAAAAAATGTATGTAGTTAAAAAGTATATATGTAAAACTTTAGGTAAATACATATTACAAAAAAAGTATTTTGTATAGCAAACATTGTTAGAGGTATACGTAAGTATCTGAATTAAAAAAGGGGGCGATGAAGTAGGCGTGGTTCATAGTTATATGGCGACGTTAACAGTATTAAGAGCAATATACTACCAAATAAAAAAAATACGTTGGAAGTATCTGAATTAAAAAAGGGGGCGATGAAGTAGGCGTGGTTCATAGTTATATGGCGACGTTAACAGTATTAGGAGCAATATACTACCAAATAAAAAAAATACGTTGGAATGAACAAATTTGTATAGAGAAACAAAAGTTTAAAACTTTCAAACAAAATTTGGCGTGAAAAGGGCGTGAAAGGGGGCGTGGCTTAAGAAATCTTTATTTTTACCTCGCCTGGAGTATATAATGTGTATACAATTTGAAGTAAATCTGTTAAAAACTATATGGGAGCAATTACATAATTTTTAAAAAGTGGGCGTAAAAATGGGCGTGGTCAAAAAAAAGTACCCTATTAATCATACCAGAGTCCCAGTTAAATGCTGTGAAAATTTCAAAAATATCGGTCCAGAGGTTTGGTCTCCAATTACAATATTTTAAAAAAGTGGGCGTAAAAGTGGGCGTGGTAAAAAAAAAAGTACCCTATTATTCCTTCCAGAGTCACAGTAACATGCTGTGAAAATTTCATCAAAATCGGCTCAGCCGGGTTGGAGTCTATACGTTACATACATACATACATTGAATTTTATATATATAGATATTTTTTTTTGTATTTAACTGAAACTACCTAAAATTCTTTTAAAATGTATGTTATTATTTTTTGTTTAAAGTAAATAAAATTTACTACATATCTTGAATTATTAATAAATTTTGAGTTTTACCTACTTATAACTAATATAAGGTAGAGAAAATTGTAGGGGGAAAAAATTGGTGTTGTAGGGAAATGTGGGGATTTTTTATCAAAACGTAGGGAACTTTAAAAATTTCATCTGACATCACTGTGGTCAATGCAACTTCGAGAACCTGTAACGTGGTACAGTTATACGACGCCAAACATTAACCAATGCGAGCATGGTGTAAGTATACAAGGTGAGTGCAGTAGTCCAGCTGACTGACTTTGTTTACAATTTACTTATGTCAAAAGTAATACATTTTCAAGTATTTTTGACAGTAGTACATTATTTTACACAAACAAAATGCCTGTTGTTTCTGTTTTGTGTTGTATTTGTCGATTTGCACTCACCTTGTATAGTTGCACCATGAATGCGAGTGATTCGCAAGACTCACGAAGGCAGCGAAACAATGACGGCCTGATTACCCTTAAAAGATAATGGCAATGACGCGTGAGTTCTTCCTCCACCCAGAGCTGCTGGGGCCAAATTACCGCATTCGATATCGAGTAAAATTGATCGTAATTTTCTTATTCGAGCAAGAAATTTAGTACATTTTATCATAATTCCGATATCGAAATCATTTTTCGATACGATAGCTCATTCGATCACGAATGCGGTAATTTGGCCCCTGAGTTACGACTCATTTAGATTTTAAACCACTAAGATTAAAGTTAAGCTCGTTTAAGGGTTTAAGTTAAATTTCATCAAATTTCCCCTAAATTTGTAATGTGAACATAAGTACCTACATATTTCTGCGTTTATGTTTTGATAAACGCAGTATGCAATGCAACATTTCATTTCATAGAGTTCATAATAGCATTTAGAATCTATGTATATAAAATTAAGTGGCAAAACTTCCTGTTCGCATACTCCTCCTAGACGGTTTGCCCGATTTCAATGAAATTTTCAGGGGTGATTGGGGTCTGTGTGGAGGGTGCACATAAGAAATTTAATGTGTATATCTTTGCGCGTTTTGCAAAAACAAAAAAAAAACATTAATTCTGTTTGGTTTCACGTATTTTTTCGGATTTTTCTTATTGTTTTGACGCAACATAACGAGGAATTCAGCAATGGCAAACGTTTTGCGAGGAGCTGCAATAGTTCTATGGGATGAGTGCCCAATGGCTAACAAAAAGTCATTAGAAGCATTCAATAGAACAATGCAAGATTTACGCCAAAACCAACAACTTTTTGGCGGGGCATTAAGGCTGGAACAGAATAGACGCTGTAGTACAACGTAACGAGTAGCGCTGCAAGCTGTCAAAAGTTAATAACAGCAGTTTCAAAGTAGTCTCAACAGAATGTGTAGTTGTAGCTGTAGTTGAGGTTGAAGCGCAGTTTTTAAATTTTTAAGGCTGGAACAGAATAGACGCTGTGGTAGTAGTAGATGCAGCTGACGACGTAATGAGTAGTGTAGCTTGAAAAAATGCGAACAGAATATTGAAGCTTTCTATATGGTTGCCAAATAACCTGTTTTAAAACACTTATTTTAAAAAACGAATTATGCATGAATAATATGTAAATTTTTTAACAAAATATGTATCAAGTTGTATAATAAATGCATATTCAACTACATATTGCTCTACATCAACATTAAATTCGACATTTCATATATTTGATGTAATCCTTTATTAAAAGCATGGTAACCCTAGTTGTCATAGTTATGTACATATGTACATTTGTACATTTGACAATCAGCTGTCAAAGCACTGTCGCGCAACAAAGTTTAAAAATTTAAAAACTGCGCTTCAACCTCAACTACATTAGTATTATTATCCGGCGATATTAGGCAAACTTTGCCAGTCATTCCTCGATCAACTCCTGCAGACGAAATAAACGCATGTTTAAAATCGTCAGTTTTGTCGAGACATGTTCAAAGGGTGACTCTTACCATCAACATGCGAGTCCAATTGCAAAATGGTCGATCCGCAGCGGCGTTTTCGAAGCAGTTGTTGGACATTGGGGAAGGCAAAATACCAATCGATGATACCGGTTTGATCACATTCCAGAACAACTTTTGTACACTTTTACAATCGAAAGAAGAATTGATTGAAAGTGTATTTCCGAATATTGTTCAACACTATCAACGCAATGATTACTTAAGTGAACGCGCAATATTGGCACCGAAAAATGTACACGTCAGCGAAATCAATTTTGCAATTCAAGAAAAACTGCCAGGAGAACCTACAACATATACATCGATTGATAGCGTTTTGAATCAAGATGAAGTAGTCAATTATCCAACTGAATTCTTGAATTCTTTGGATCCCCCGGTCTGCCACCGCATCGTTTAGTCCTGAAAGTCGGTTCACCTATTATACTTCTACGAAATCTGAAGCCACCGACTTTGTGTAATGGCACAAGACTTTCAGTCAAAAAATTGTTTCCAAATTTGATTGAAGCAACCATACTAAATGGCAAGGCAGCAGGTGAAGTTATACTCTTACCACGCATTCCAATGATTCCAACGGACATGCCGTTTGAATTTAAACGCTTGCAGTTCCCAGTACGTCTTGCCTTTGCGATGACCATCAACAAATCGCAAGGGCAAACGTTTCGAGTTTGCGGCGTCAATTTGGAAGAACCGTGCTTCTCCCACGGCCAATTGTATGTCGCATGTTCGAGAGTGGGAACACCAAGTAAAAATCCTTAAGAGTTTTAATCGATTTTGGTGTAGCGGAGCGCACCGGGTAAGAGCTATTCTAGATCAAAACGATTTGTTTTTTAAAAAATTTATGTTATTATTGTATAATTTACTTTTCATTTCATACTTTGTTTAATATCCTAATCACTTGAAATATCATACAGGACAACGTCTGTTGTCACGATTTTGCAGCGGAAAAAGACAAAATTTAATTTGAATGCAGAACAACGTTTGCCGGGTCCGCTAGTATAATTTAAAAACTTTTATCACATAAAATATGTATAAAGATATTGGACTATTAAAGGGGACTATACACTACGTGTTTTTTACATTGTATATGTCAAATTTTACATATGGAATAAAAACATATAGTTGGTGACCTCATAAACTTTACTTGTGTAAAATACATGTGGAAATACATATGTAATTTTTTCGATTAGAACACGCTCTATTTTCTTATGTTCAAACACATGTTTTCAAATGTATATGCCATGCGAAAAGATTTGTCGACGGTTAAATATCTGCGCTATCATTAGCCGGCCGTATGAAGAATTTGCATGTGATAAATTAAATATTTTTTTTATCTCATTTTGTTAATTTAATAAAGAGAATCTTAAAACAAAAATTTTTAAATTATATTTCGTGTGAAAAATTTTAAATTTGTTTATTTTGAAACCATGTTAAATCAAAACCGTGTAAAAAAGACCATGTAAAAACAGAATTAGGTGTATTAAAAAAAACTTACCTGAGTTGTCTTACCACAACCAGTGTCACCTTCTATAACAACCACCGGATTAGCTCTTACGGTATTAACAATTTCCTCTCTTTTATCGTGTATTGGCAAATTTTCATCACGCTTCAAATCGAAAGGATAACGATCATAAATCCCATCATCCACTCGATTTCTATTAGGACCTTTACAATCATCTTCATCATCCGAATCTGACAGACTCTCTAAATCATCCATGCAGGAGGAAGCCACAACACTACAAGAGGCTCCATAACGTGAACGGTCATTGTCGTCTTTTAAGTCCAACTTTTAAATATATTTTTACAAAATATAACTACACACATACATATGCGTATATTGACTACACTAACCTGTTCCAATTTTAATCGCTCGGCTTCTGCTACATCCACAGAGTATTCCTTACCCATATATTCACGTTTCATAATCTGTCTTGAATCCTTCGTTGTGCCAGCGGTAGTCGCTACCGTTCCAGAGGCACAACCGCGAGGAACTGTTTTTCGTTGAAAGTCTTTAGAAAAGTCAAAGAAATCATTTATGTCATCCATATTTGATAACTTTGAGATATTTTATTCTATTTATTTTTATTTAATAAATGAAAAGAAGTTATATCTGTGAAAAAGAATCTGTTGCCAATTGTAAGCACCGTCTTTTTATTAAATTATAAGTTAGAGTTCAACTTATAAGTTATTTTACTCACAGACTACAATTTTACCACAGACTAACAATTTTACTAAACAAAGGTAGCTATAAAACTAGTCACAGACTAAGTAGAACGAATAGCAACACAGATAGCAATGAAAAATTCTTTCAATCTCTAATCCAATGTTTCAAAAAAAACTTCAATTTATCTGCACAAAGTTCCGTTAATTTTTACTTTAGTCTGTGATTTTTACTTCTCCATTTATTATTTTCTATTGACAACCAGCGTTGCCAAATGTGCAGATTTATGTTTTTTTGCAGTTTTTTGAAGTGCAAAACAGGCTTGCAGATTTTTACTCCAAAAACAGATCAATGCAGATTTTTCAATTTTATTCGAATAAAACAAAGAAGCAATCAATATTATTATTCCCACTCTATGTGGAATTTTGCGGACCAATGATTTCAAAAAAAAATTTCAATTGCAAAAATTGTGTACAAACAAAAGAAATGGAAACTAAATTTAATAAGAATATGTACAACTAATACATACAAAAGTATGTCTAATTAATTTTCTATGATCTCTTTACATATGTATCTGATAATTTAAATGAAATACTATACGTTATGTTTTTACTGTTAATTTTATATACATATATTTTAAATCAAATATAAAAATTATATTTTGTTTTCTTTTTTTCTTCAATAAAAATGAATTAAATATATACAAATATCATTTTATTACATATCGCACACATTCTTCAAAAGTGACTCAATTCAAAATTTTAATTTGTCGGGTTTGTATGCTTAAACAACACACAACACAATTGTTTATCTATAAGAAAAATATCAAAGCATTTTGTTACAGTTAACAAGTTACTAAAAAAACAGTTAGATCTTTCTTTATATTTCATTTGGTATAAAGTTGCAATTTAATAGTGATTTATTTTTAGTTGTGTCATAAAATAAAAATTTTAAATTGAGTCACTTTTGAAGAATGTGTGCGATAGTATTTAATTTTGTTTTGAAGGTGCAGATTTTTTTCGAAAAAAACAGATTTTTTTTTGTGAATTGTCAATTTTGTAAAAAAAATATGGCAACACTGTTGACAACATTATTTATCTTTCTAATATAAGAGCTGCCATATTTAATTTTCAAAAATCGCTAAATTATTGGAGCACTTTCTAATGTAAGCATACCCTACAAGAAATGAATAACCGAAACTAACACAGCCAACCTTTTTTTACTAACACACTTGCAACAATTTAATATAGAATTTTTCTACCGACGCTGCCATATTTTCGTCTTTTTAGCAAAATTTAAAGGATTGTTTTATAATATTTATTGAACATTTTTGTGAAGTTATTTATGTAAAAATTTATTTAATTTTCATTTTAAAAGAAGTTCTATTAAAACATATTAGTTATGTTTTTATAAATTTTAATTATTTTTTCGAAAACAGATTTTTTTCGAAAAAAACAGATTTTTTTTTGTGAATTGTCAGATTTTGTAAAAAAAAATATGGCAACACTGTTGACAACATTATTTATCTTTCTAATATAAGAGCTGCCATATTTAATTTTCAAAAATCGCTAAATTATTGGAGCACTTTCTAATGTAATACTATGTTTCCACGACGTCTTGAAACACCTGCTTCGCTCTCTGAATCATGTTTATGAATCTTGCTGTTTACATGACCAAAAACTTGATTCGATTTGACAGTTGTTTTTAATAAACAAACAGAATAAAAAAACAGAATTTATAATTTGTGGAAAATAATTTTTTTTAATGGACAAACAAAAGTGAGTGGAAATTAGTTAGCTTATTTGAAAAAAAAAACACATTCGTACGTATTTACTTTCTTTACTTCCAGCAACAAGAAAATAATTTGCTTTGTTTACAATAATATTAAATTTTTACAGCTAGTGCAGATAAACTTGCGATAAAAATTAGAGAAGAGTGCAATTTTTCGTGCTTCGCAAGTTGATTCAATATGAATCTACTTGATTCGCTCTTAAAATTTTGTATGGTGAAGCAAGTTGTTTCGCACATGATTAGGGTGTGAAGCATGAATAGAGAGCGAAGCATGTGCCGTGGAAACATAGTATAAGCATATTTGTTGTTAGGATTTATTTGTTGTCTAGTGATTTCGACAAAACCGTATTCCTAAAAAATAAAACACAGAACAAATTAAGATCCTTCTAGCACTTTATATTTTTATAATTGTTTACTATTCCAATAATTGTTTAAGCTTACGGTCTTTTTTTATAAAATCTTTATTTTGAAGTTTAATGAAGTTTCTCTAACACTTTTATTCATGTACAGCTGTGTTTGTTTTTTTGTTTAAAAAGAAGAAGCAAATAGCTCCTTGGTAAGATCGCTTGAAATAATACAATGAATATCTCTCAAAAAGACCAATGGCACCTTCCCGACTAATACGCAAATTCTTCTTAAACTATAAAAATTATAATATAAACATGCATTACATATATAAGAAGTAGGATATATTGTCCTATGAAATTTTACATACATCAACTTCAGAGTATTCATTAATTACGTTCTCTACAAAGCCTTTCACTCGCGGTTGTGGATTTATTTCCATAATCATATCAAATTTTTCATCATCATCAGATGATGAAGATGAATCCAACAAGTCATCCAAACATTTTTCAGCACATAAAAAGTAGTAATATTTTCCAGTTTTTTTTTGTTTCTTAACACAAATACACATTCATAAACAAAACAAATGTCAGCTGTTTTATCGTGCGATTCTCCCCCTCTAAAAATACAGAGTCTGAAAGGTGCAACATTTTTTAAATTTATAGTGTGATATTTATAGAAAACAACACACTACACTTTAGCAGTGTTGATATTTTTTCAGAAAAGAACACAAAAAATTAAAAAAAGGTGCGAAATGGGAAAAAAGTGTAACATTTTTGCCAGAAAAGAAAACGTTATTAGTTGCAGTAGTATAGGCATAGCCCCATTACTTTTATTTACAGTGTACCACTAATTGATTTTTCTTTATATTTATATTTTTTCTCTCAATGTATTATGTATTTAAGGATAACGGTCTTTATTTACATATAAATTGGTTCTAGAATTTTCATATTGTATATATCTGTCTCTTTTCATCTTATGTAATACAAACGTAGCTAATAAGTCACATACATATTTAGAAAATAAGCTAGATCCAGTGATGCCAACTTTTGAGACTCAAAACGCATAAACATTTTTGAAAAAAGGGCTAAATTGTAAAAAAATCCGTTTAAAGCCACATCCTGTCAAATTTTTCGATAAATTGCGAAAAGGGACTAAATTATAAAATGTTTCTTTTAAAAATCAAAACAACAAACACATTTTTATAAAATAATTTATTAGAAAAAAATTACTACCATGAGATACATATTTCAATTACATTTTATATTACATTTTAATAAATAAGGTACATATGTACGTAGATTAAATACATATGTGGTATTAAATAGTATACATTTAAAATTGGTCGTTACTGAACAAAATTTCGATTTCTTGTTCATCATAATTTTCAGTCCATAAGACAGTATCAATAAAATATTTAGATTTTTTATGTGTTTCATTCTAATTAATTTTTGCGCACGCTTCCTCAGGTATTTTGTAGTTTGAACAACATACATTATCTCTTTTTAGGCTACATTTAATGTGTATTAAACTGTTACACGTATTTTATGACATTTTGTTTCTAATTTTATTTTTGAATAAATTCATGACACTAAAACTCCTCTCAACTTCTGCGTTTGAGTACGGATATGTCAATATGTGTATGGCAAAACTGGACAGTTTAAGAAATGGGTTATTACCAATAGCATTATTTCTATATTATTATATTAAAGGAAGAAAAAGTACGAAAAAACTAAAATGGCTATAATATGGCTATCAAGCAAAAAGTAATAACGGGCTAAAAGATAATTGTAAAACGTGCTAGATTTACGCGTTTTTTAGTTTAGGGCCAATTTTCTTTTTTCGCGTTTTGAGTGACTAAAATCGGGTTAAATCTAGCCCGAAAAGGGCTAAGTTGGCATCTAGCCTAGATCAACCAACTTGAAAGAGCATTCATTAATAAACTTGTTGTCAAAACACGGACTTGTTTTATTTTAAAAGCGCCTAAAATCTCAGAAGTGGGATACCGAAATAATTATTTTTTTAATCAAATACGGTGAAGTGAAAAAATATACGCCCATGTTCTGAAAAACGCAAAACGCATAAAATTGGCGTTTTCAAATACAAATTCATATTGAAAACGGCAATTTTAAGCGTTTTGCGTTTTTCAGAACATGGGCGATAGAAAACTACCTTTATAAAGAAAATTAAATAAATTAAATTGAAAAACAAAACTGATTGAAAATAAAAATTTTAAACAAAAAACTTAAGAAATTTGTGAACATTTTTGTTTGGCTTGCCTTTGACAGGTACAAAGAACGCCCTTATGTTAAGATTGAATGAAGTACCGGTGGAAAAAGAGGGGAATACCCAGGAGACGATATGATTGAACAAAGTGACGATATGAATGAAAATGCTGGAAATTGTGTTGCTGATAGACGTCAGACAAATGAGTGCGAAATAGAACGAGAGACAAATGAAGGAGCTACGAATGAGTGTGAGACAAATGATCGAAATCTACCACAAATGAAAGAAAAAAACGATTTTGAGCTTCTTGGAAGACTATTGAAAAAAGAATTGGAAATTGTTGAGCGTGAAAAAGAGTTGTTAGGAAAAGAAAATGATTTGTTAAAAAAGATCGCGTTATTTCATATATTAAAACACGTGAAAATAAAACTGTGGAAAATGCTGTTGAAAATGACAGGGACAAAGATACATTGAGTGTGTGTGCATCAAATGATGAAGGAATCTGCTCAAATACGACCAGAAATAAGCTGAGTGCATCTTTTAGCATATTAAAATTGTTACCAGATTACGATGGTGGGTTAGTGCCAGAATAATGGATTACTTAGTTCAAAAGTATAGTTGACGTACATATGTATATTGTGTGGATGAAAATACAGCGAAGGCATTATTAATGTGCAAGTTGAAAGGAAAAGCTCAGACATGCTTGCACTCGAAACCAAATTTCGTATACGAGAGCTCGGAAGAAATACTGGTTGAAATGAAGGAAATTTTTTGCACAAAGGAAAATAAATTAATGATTCGACGAAAGTTTGAATCACGTATCACTACAATGATAAAATTGTCTTGCCGATGACGAGTTGATCGATAACACCATCAAGGACATAGCTGATGAGCAGCTTAGAGCTTAGGCTATTTGCAGTGTTATACTAACAAAGCCCAACTTCTGCAGGCTTTTTCAAAAATTAATTTAAAGCAACAGCTTGGTGAAGAGAAAGTGAAAAAGCTGAGATGTTATAATTGCAACTCTTTTGGGCACTTTGCAGCCGAATGTAAAAGCCGAAACGCCAGATGGCTTCCTGCATTGGATGTGGAAGTCTTGAGCACCGCGTAGCAGCCTGTCCTGAATGAAAAGCAGCCGTTCAATTTGTGGGTCAAAATGAATATGTAAGGTATTTTAAGTTTTGCAGGAATTCTAGATTTAATGATAATTTTTTCCTAGAATGCCTGATCGATTCCGGTAGTCCAGTGAGTTTTGTGAAGAAGTCAAGTATATTGAATAGAATTAATATGAATGAACTTTTATGTTGTACTTATGCATTGTTTGGAATTAATAAATCAAAATTGAATGCTTATGGAAAATTCAAATGTTTTCTGGTTCTGAATGAACAAGTTATAGAAATGGAATTTTTAGTAGTTTCTGATGAATCAATGGTATTTGAATGTGTTTTAGGAAAGGATTTCTTGAAAAAAGGAAATCTGGTAATTGTGGGATTAGGTAACGGGGATATTTGTCCTGACGTTGATGAAATTGACAGTTTAGAGAAGGCAATTCTATCAATTAATTTGGATGAAGAGAATAATTTTACATTAATTGTAGGAGACGGAATCGATTATAGTAGCATGAAAAATTATTCAATTTATATAACGATTATTATGTACGACTCGAACGTCCTTCTAAACCCAATGTATATAGCGAAATTAAATTAAATTTGAATGATGATAAACTTTTGAATTGCAATCCTAGAAGGATATCATATACTGAACGATCTGAATTACAGAAATTGTTAGATGAGTACTTGCGAAAAGAATTTATAAGGCCGAGCGAATCGGAATTTGTTTCACCTATCGTTTTAGTTAGAAAAAAGACAGGGGAACTGAGAATGTGTGTAGATTACCGAGTTTTGAACAAGGTGACAGCTAAGGACAGTTATCCGATCCCTTTAATCGATGACCTTTTGGATAGACTTTCTGGAAAGAGATATTTTACAAAATTGGATTTGAAGAATGGTTTCATTCATGTGTTTGTTCATCCCGATTCTATTAAGTTTACATTTTTTGTAACGCCGTTGGGACAATATGAGTTCTTGAGAATGCCATTCGGACTGAAAAATGCTCCGTCTGTTTTTCAAAGATTCGTAAATAGGATTTTCGCTGATATGGTTAGAAATGATAAGGTAATAATTTATTTGGACGATATTATGGTAGCAACGGATAATCTTGAGGAACATCTTCAGATTTTGAGGGAAGTTTTCATAAGACTTGTTGATAAGAATTTAGAGTTAAGAAACGATAAGTGCGAATTTTTGCAAACTTCGGTCAAATACTAAGGATATACAATAGATGGTTGAGGTATAAGAGCTGACGATAAGGGCCTAAAGGCTATAGAGGACTTTCCGCTTCCAGATAAACAGCATTCAGTACAAAGTTTTTTGGGACTTTGTTCTTATTTTCGACGCTTTGTGAAGGATTTTTCAATGTTGGCAAAGCCTTTAATGATTTGACAAAAAAGGATAGAAAATTTTTCTTTGGGGAAAAAGAATTGGAGGCTTTTGAGCAGCTTAAAAGGAAGTTAACGGAGTCACCAGTGCTCGCATTGTACGACCCAAACAGTGATACTGAACTTCATTGCGACGCTAGTACACTAGGCTTTGGGGCAGTGTTGCTCCAGAAGAAGGGGGATGGCAAGTTCCACGACCGACGCAGAGTCAAAATATCACAGTTTTGAATTGAAGACATTAGCCATAATTTATGCATTGAAACGATTTCGCATTTACCTCCAGGGTAAGAAATTTAAGATCGTGACTGACTGCAACTCTCTCGCTATGACATTGAACAGGAAGGAACTGAATCCAAGGATAGCACGATGGGCTTTGGAGCTCCAGAATTATGACTACGAGTTAGAACATAGGTCGGGAAAAAGAATGCAACATGTGGACGCACTTAGTAGGTGCACAAACATTATGATAGTGGATGATAGTAGTGGGATCTTCGATATATTATATATTTATATATTTAATTAATTAAATCTATCTATATATATAAAATTCAATGTATGTATGTATGTATGTATGTATGTAACGTATAGACTCCAAAACGGCTGAGCCGATTTTGATGAAATTTTCACAGCATGTTACTGTGACTCTGGAAGGAATAATAGGGTACTTTTTTTTTACCACGCCCATTTTTACGCCCACTTTTTAAAAATTATGTAATTGCTCCCATATAGTTTTTAACAGATTTACTTCAAATTGTATACACATTATATACTCCAGGCGAGGTAGGGTACTTTTTTTACCACGCCCACTTTTACGCCCACTTTTTTAAAATATTGTAATTGGAGACCAAACCTCTGGACCGATATTTTTGAAATTTTCACAGCATTTAACTGGGACTCTGGTATGATTAATAGGGTACTTTTTTTGACCACGTCCATTTTTACGCCCACTTTTTAAAAATTATATAATTGCTCCCATATAGTTTTTAACAGATTTACTTCAAATTGTATACACATTATATACTCCAGGCTAGGTAAAAATAAAGATTTCTTAAGCCACGCCCCTTTCACGCCCCTTTTTACGCCAAATTTTTGAAAGTTTTATACTTTTTGTTCTCTATACAAATTTGTTCATTCCAACGTATTTTTTTTTTATTTGGTAGTATATTGCTCTTAATATTGTTAACGTCGCCATATAACTATGAACCACGCCTACTTCATCGCCCCCTTTTTTAATTCAGATACATACTTACTTATACCACTAACAATGTTTGCTATACAAAATACTTTTTTTGTAATATGTATTTACCTAAAGTTTTATATACTTTTTAACTACATACATTTTTTTTATTACCAAATCCCCATTTTTCGCCCCATTTCACCTTAAATTATATTGCTTTTAATCTATATATATATAAATGAATGTGTGTCTGTATGTTTGTGCTTAATAGGAGGCCAAACCCTTGGACCAATCTGCCTGAAATTTTTACAGCATGTTACTGTGACTCTGGAAGGAATAATAGGCTATATGAAGTTTTGATTGTACAAACGGGGGTGGCACCGCCCATATAACCCACATATTTAAGCCGCCATATTTTGGGCATTTTTTTAAGTACGTCGGTGATATTTGGTACATATGGTATTGGCATAATTAGGAATACGTACCAGGAGAAAAGTGAGTGGGACCACGCCCCTTTTTAGGAAAATTAAACATCGTAATATAGTCTTAACTACTGGACCGATCGTCATTAAATTTTCACAACAGGATATTCTTACGAAATAATAAATTCTTGACTATGTAAGTGGACAAAGGGGCATGGTCTCGTTTAAAGCATTGCAATAAATACATTAAAATTAAATAAATAAATGTTTGTAAATATATAAATAAGTTTTATTTTATTTTATGACGAGGGGGGGGGGGGGTAGCAAAGCACACCGGGTTTAGCTAGTATATAAATATTTATTTAATTAATAGATATCTATTAATCTAGACTAAAAAAAAATTTCAAATTCAATTAAGAATATCATGTTATTAAATCTTTATTATTAATTATTTATATAATTATTATGAAGAAATTAATTTATTTAAAAAAATTATTTAATAATGTATGATAACTATATTTGATGTTATTATATAAATTATTTATTAATTATTAATTTTATATTATTTATGTCATAATTTAATATAAATAGAAATATATGAATATACACACACTCAATGTATCTTTGTCCCTGTCATTTTCAACAGCATTTTCCACAGTTTTATTTTCACGTGTTTTAATATATGAAATAACGCGATCTTTTTTAACAAATCATTTTCTTTTCCTAACAACTCTTTTTCACGCTCAACAATTTCCAATTCTTTTTTCAATAGTCTTCCAAGAAGCTCAAAATCGTTTTTTTCTTTCATTTGTGGTAGATTTCGATCATTTGTCTCACACTCATTCGTAGCTCCTTCATTTGTCTCTCGTTCTATTTCGCACTCATTTGTCTGACGTCTATCAGCAACACAATTTCCAGCATTTTCATTCATATCGTCACTTTGTTCAATCATATCGTCTCCTGGGTATTCCCCTCTTTTTCCAACGGTACTTCATTCAATCTTAACATAAGGGCGTTCTTTGTACCTGTCAAAGGCAAGCCAAACAAAAATGTTCACAAATTTCTTAAGTTTTTTGTTTAAAATTTTTATTTTCAATCAGTTTTGTTTTTCAATTTAATTTATTTAATTTTCTTTATAAAGGTAGTTTTCTATCGCCCATGTTCTGAAAAACGCAAAACGCTTAAAATTGCCGTTTTCAATATGAATTTGTATTTGAAAACGCCAATTTTATGCGTTTTGCGTTTTTCAGAACATGGGCGTATATTTTTTCACTTCACCGTATTTGATTAAAAAAATAATTATTTCGGTATCCCACTTCTGAGATTTTAGGCGCTTTTAAAATAAAACAAGTCCGTGTTTTGACAACAAGTTTATTAATGAATGCTCTTTCAAGTTGGTTGATCTAGGCTAGATGCCAACTTAGCCCTTTTCGGGCTAGATTTAACCCGATTTTAGTCACTCAAAACGCGAAAAAAGAAAATTGGCCCTAAACTAAAAAACGCGTAAATCTAGCACGTTTTACAATTATCTTTTAGCCCGTTATTACTTTTTGCTTGATAGCCATATTATAGCCATTTTAGTTTTTTCGTACTTTTTCTTCCTTTAATATAATAATATAGAAATAATGCTATTGGTAATAACCCATTTCTTAAACTGTCCAGTTTTGCCATACACATATTGACATATCCGTACTCAAACGCAGAAGTTGAGAGGAGTTTTAGTGTCATGAATTTATTCAAAAATAAAATTAGAAACAAAATGTCATAAAATACGTGTAACAGTTTAATACACATTAAATGTAGCCTAAAAAGAGATAATGTATGTTGTTCAAACTACAAAATACCTGAGGAAGCGTGCGCAAAAATTAATTAGAATGAAACACATAAAAAATCTAAATATTTTATTGATACTGTCTTATGGACTGAAAATTATGATGAACAAGAAATCGAAATTTTGTTCAGTAACGACCAATTTTAAATGTATACTATTTAATACCACATATGTATTTAATCTACGTACATATGTACCTTATTTATTAAAATGTAATATAAAATGTAATTGAAATATGTATCTCATGGTAGTAATTTTTTTCTAATAAATTATTTTATAAAAATGTGTTTGTTGTTTTGATTTTTAAAAGAAACATTTTATAATTTAGTCCCTTTTCGCAATTTATCGAAAAATTTGACAGGATGTGGCTTTAAACGGATTTTTTTACAATTTAGCCCTTTTTTCAAAAATGTTTATGCGTTTTGAGTCTCAAAAGTTGGCATCACTGGATCTAGCTTATTTTCTAAATATGTATGTGACTTATTAGCTACGTTTGTATTACATAAGATGAAAAGAGACAGATATATACAATATGAAAATTCTAGAACCAATTTATATGTAAATAAAGACCGTTATCCTTAAATACATAATACATTGAGAGAAAAAATATAAATATAAAGAAAAATCAATTAGTGGTACACTGTAAATAAAAGTAATGGGGCTATGCCTATACTACTGCAACTAATAACGTTTTCTTTTCTGGCAAAAATGTTACACTTTTTTCCCATTTCGCACCTTTTTTTAATTTTTTGTGTTCTTTTCTGAAAAAATATCAACACTGCTAAAGTGTAGTGTGTTGTTTTCTATAAATATCACACTATAAATTTAAAAAATGTTGCACCTTTCAGACTCTGTATTTTTAGAGGGGGAGAATCGCACGATAAAACAGCTGACATTTGTTTTGTTTATGAATGTGTATTTGTGTTAAGAAACAAAAAAAAACTGGAAAATATTACTACTTTTTATGTGCTGAAAAATGTTTGGATGACTTGTTGGATTCATCTTCATCATCTGATGATGATGAAAAATTTGATATGATTATGGAAATAAATCCACAACCGCGAGTGAAAGGCTTTGTAGAGAACGTAATTAATGAATACTCTGAAGTTGATGTATGTAAAATTTCATAGGACAATATATCCTACTTCTTATATATGTAATGCATGTTTATATTATAATTTTTATAGTTTAAGAAGAATTTGCGTATTAGTCGGGAAGGTGCCATTGGTCTTTTTGAGAGATATTCATTGTATTATTTCAAGCGATCTTACCAAGGAGCTATTTGCTTCTTCTTTTTAAACAAAAAAACAAACACAGCTGTACATGAATAAAAGTGTTAGAGAAACTTCATTAAACTTCAAAATAAAGATTTTATAAAAAAAGACCGTAAGCTTAAACAATTATTGGAATAGTAAACAATTATAAAAATATAAAGTGCTAGAAGGATCTTAATTTGTTCTGTGTTTTATTTTTTAGGAATACGGTTTTGTCGAAATCACTAGACAACAAATAAATCCTAACAACAAATATGCTTATACTATGTTTCCACGGCACATGCTTCGCTCTCTATTCATGCTTCACACCCTAATCATGTGCGAAACAACTTGCTTCACCATACAAAATTTTAAGAGCGAATCAAGTAGATTCATATTGAATCAACTTGCGAAGCACGAAAAATTGCACTCTTCTCTAATTTTTATCGCAAGTTTATCTGCACTAGCTGTAAAAATTTAATATTATTGTAAACAAAGCAAATTATTTTCTTGTTGCTGGAAGTAAAGAAAGTAAATACGTACGAATGTGTTTTTTTTTTTCAAATAAGCTAACTAATTTCCACTCACTTTTGTTTGTCCATTAAAAAAAATTATTTTCCACAAATTATAAATTCTGTTTTTTTATTCTGTTTGTTTATTAAAAACAACTGTCAAATCGAATCAAGTTTTTGGTCATGTAAACAGCAAGATTCATAAACATGATTCAGAGAGCGAAGCAGGTGTTTCAAGACGTCGTGGAAACATAGTATTACATTAGAAAGTGCTCCAATAATTTAGCGATTTTTGAAAATTAAATATGGCAGCTCTTATATTAGAAAGATAAATAATGTTGTCAACAGTGTTGCCATATTTTTTTTTACAAAATCTGACAATTCACAAAAAAAAATCTGTTTTTTTCGAAAAAAATCTGTTTTCGAAAAAATAATTAAAATTTATAAAAACATAACTAATATGTTTTAATAGAACTTCTTTTAAAATGAAAATTAAATAAATTTTTACATAAATAACTTCACAAAAATGTTCAATAAATATTATAAAACAATCCTTTAAATTTTGCTAAAAAGACGAAAATATGGCAGCGTCGGTAGAAAAATTCTATATTAAATTGTTGCAAGTGTGTTAGTAAAAAAAGGTTGGCTGTGTTAGTTTCGGTTATTCATTTCTTGTAGGGTATGCTTACATTAGAAAGTGCTCCAATAATTTAGCGATTTTTGAAAATTAAATATGGCAGCTCTTATATTAGAAAGATAAATAATGTTGTCAACAGTGTTGCCATATTTTTTTTTACAAAATTGACAATTCACAAAAAAAAATCTGTTTTTTTCGAAAAAAATCTGCACCTTCAAAACAAAATTAAATACTATCGCACACATTCTTCAAAAGTGACTCAATTTAAAATTTTTATTTTATGACACAACTAAAAATAAATCACTATTAAATTGCAACTTTATACCAAATGAAATATAAAGAAAGATCTAACTGTTTTTTTAGTAACTTGTTAACTGTAACAAAATGCTTTGATATTTTTCTTATAGATAAACAATTGTGTTGTGTGTTGTTTAAGCATACAAACCCGACAAATTAAAATTTTGAATTGAGTCACTTTTGAAGAATGTGTGCGATATGTAATAAAATGATATTTGTATATATTTAATTCATTTTTATTGAAGAAAAAAAGAAAACAAAATATAATTTTTATATTTGATTTAAAATATATGTATATAAAATTAACAGTAAAAACATAACGTATAGTATTTCATTTAAATTATCAGATACATATGTAAAGAGATCATAGAAAATTAATTAGACATACTTTTGTATGTATTAGTTGTACATATTCTTATTAAATTTAGTTTCCATTTCTTTTGTTTGTACACAATTTTTGCAATTGAAATTTTTTTTTGAAATCATTGGTCCGCAAAATTCCACATAGAGTGGGAATAATAATATTGATTGCTTCTTTGTTTTATTCGAATAAAATTGAAAAATCTGCATTGATCTGTTTTTGGAGTAAAAATCTGCAAGCCTGTTTTGCACTTCAAAAAACTGCAAAAAAACATAAATCTGCACATTTGGCAACGCTGGTTGTCAATAGAAAATAATAAATGGAGAAGTAAAAATCACAGACTAAAGTAAAAATTAACGGAACTTTGTGCAGATAAATTGAAGTTTTTTTTGAAACATTGGATTAGAGATTGAAAGAATTTTTCATTGCTATCTGTGTTGCTATTCGTTCTACTTAGTCTGTGACTAGTTTTATAGCTACCTTTGTTTAGTAAAATTGTTAGTCTGTGGTAAAATTGTAGTCTGTGAGTAAAATAACTTATAAGTTGAACTCTAACTTATAATTTAATAAAAAGACGGTGCTTACAATTGGCAACAGATTCTTTTTCACAGATATAACTTCTTTTCATTTATTAAATAAAAATAAATAGAATAAAATATCTCAAAGTTATCAAATATGGATGACATAAATGATTTCTTTGACTTTTCTAAAGACTTTCAACGAAAAACAGTTCCTCGCGGTTGTGCCTCTGGAACGGTAGCGACTACCGCTGGCACAACGAAGGATTCAAGACAGATTATGAAACGTGAATATATGGGTAAGGAATACTCTGTGGATGTAGCAGAAGCCGAGCGATTAAAATTGGAACAGGTTAGTGTAGTCAATATACGCATATGTATGTGTGTAGTTATATTTTGTAAAAATATATTTAAAAGTTGGACTTAAAAGACGACAATGACCGTTCACGTTATGGAGCCTCTTGTAGTGTTGTGGCTTCCTCCTGCATGGATGATTTAGAGAGTCTGTCAGATTCGGATGATGAAGATGATTGTAAAGGTCCTAATAGAAATCGAGTGGATGATGGGATTTATGATCGTTATCCTTTCGATTTGAAGCGTGATGAAAATTTGCCAATACACGATAAAAGAGAGGAAATTGTTAATACCGTAAGAGCTAATCCGGTGGTTGTTATAGAAGGTGACACTGGTTGTGGTAAGACAACTCAGGTAAGTTTTTTTTAATACACCTAATTCTGTTTTTACATGGTCTTTTTTACACGGTTTTGATTTAACATGGTTTCAAAATAAACAAATTTAAAATTTTTCACACGAAATATAATTTAAAAATTTTTGTTTTAAGATTCTCTTTATTAAATTAACAAAATGAGATAAAAAAAATATTTAATTTATCACATGCAAATTCTTCATACGGCCGGCTAATGATAGCGCAGATATTTAACCGTCGACAAATCTTTTCGCATGGCATATACATTTGAAAACATGTGTTTGAACATAAGAAAATAGAGCGTGTTCTAATCGAAAAAATTACATATGTATTTCCACATGTATTTTACACAAGTAAAGTTTATGAGGTCACCAACTATATGTTTTTATTCCATATGTAAAATTTGACATATACAATGTAAAAAACACGTAGTGTATAGTCCCCTTTAATAGTCCAATATCTTTATACATATTTTATGTGATAAAAGTTTTTAAATTATACTAGCGGACCCGGCAAACGTTGTTCTGCATTCAAATTAAATTTTGTCTTTTTCCGCTGCAAAATCGTGACAACAGACGTTGTCCTGTATGATATTTCAAGTGATTAGGATATTAAACAAAGTATGAAATGAAAAGTAAATTATACAATAATAACATAAATTTTTTAAAAAACAAATCGTTTTGATCTAGAATAGCTCTTACCCGGTGCGCTCCGCTACACCAAAATCTATTAAAACTCTTAAGGATTTTTACTTGGTGTTCCCACTCTCGAACATGCGACATACAATTGGCCGTGGGAGAAGCACGGTTCTTCCAAATTGACGCCGCAAACTCGAAACGTTTGCCCTTGCGATTTGTTGATGGTCATCGCAAAGGCAAGACGTACTGGGAACTGCAAGCGTTTAAATTCAAACGGCATGTCCGTTGGAATCATTGGAATGCGTGGTAAGAGTATAACTTCACCTGCTGCCTTGCCATTTAGTATGGTTGCTTCAATCAAATTTGGAAACAATTTTTTGACTGAAAGTCTTGTGCCATTACACAAAGTCGGTGGCTTCAGATTTCGTAGAAGTATAATAGGTGAACCGACTTTCAGGACTAAACGATGCGGTGGCAGACCGGGGGATCCAAAGAATTCAAGAATTCAGTTGGATAATTGACTACTTCATCTTGATTCAAAACGCTATCAATCGATGTATATGTTGTAGGTTCTCCTGGCAGTTTTTCTTGAATTGCAAAATTGATTTCGCTGACGTGTACATTTTTCGGTGCCAATATTGCGCGTTCACTTAAGTAATCATTGCGTTGATAGTGTTGAACAATATTCGGAAATACACTTTCAATCAATTCTTCTTTCGATTGTAAAAGTGTACAAAAGTTGTTCTGGAATGTGATCAAACCGGTATCATCGATTGGTATTTTGCCTTCCCCAATGTCCAACAACTGCTTCGAAAACGCCGCTGCGGATCGACCATTTTGCAATTGGACTCGCATGTTGATGGTAAGAGTCACCCTTTGAACATGTCTCGACAAAACTGACGATTTTAAACATGCGTTTATTTCGTCTGCAGGAGTTGATCGAGGAATGACTGGCAAAGTTTGCCTAATATCGCCGGATAATAATACTAATGTAGTTGAGGTTGAAGCGCAGTTTTTAAATTTTTAAACTTTGTTGCGCGACAGTGCTTTGACAGCTGATTGTCAAATGTACATATGTACATAACTATGACAACTAGGGTTACCATGCTTTTAATAAAGGATTACATCAAATATATGAAATGTCGAATTTAATGTTGATGTAGAGCAATATGTAGTTGAATATGCATTTATTATACAACTTGATACATATTTTGTTAAAAAATTTACATATTATTCATGCATAATTCGTTTTTTAAAATAAGTGTTTTAAAACAGGTTATTTGGCAACCATATAGAAAGCTTCAATATTCTGTTCGCATTTTTTCAAGCTACACTACTCATTACGTCGTCAGCTGCATCTACTACTACCACAGCGTCTATTCTGTTCCAGCCTTAAAAATTTAAAAACTGCGCTTCAACCTCAACTACAGCTACAACTACACATTCTGTTGAGACTACTTTGAAACTGCTGTTATTAACTTTTGACAGCTTGCAGCGCTACTCGTTACGTTGTACTACAGCGTCTATTCTGTTCCAGCCTTAATGCCCCGCCAAAAAGTTGTTGGTTTTGGCGTAAATCTTGCATTGTTCTATTGAATGCTTCTAATGACTTTTTGTTAGCCATTGGGCACTCATCCCATAGAACTATTGCAGCTCCTCGCAAAACGTTTGCCATTGCTGAATTCCTCGTTATGTTGCGTCAAAACAATAAGAAAAATCCGAAAAAATACGTGAAACCAAACAGAATTAATGTTTTTTTTTGTTTTTGCAAAACGCGCAAAGATATACACATTAAATTTCTTATGTGCACCCTCCACACAGACCCCAATCACCCCTGAAAATTTCATTGAAATCGGGCAAACCGTCTAGGAGGAGTATGCGAACAGGAAGTTTTGCCACTTAATTTTATATACATAGATTCTAAATGCTATTATGAACTCTATGAAATGAAATGTTGCATTGCATACTGCGTTTATCAAAACATAAACGCAGAAATATGTAGGTACTTATGTTCACATTACAAATTTAGGGGAAATTTGATGAAATTTAACTTAAACCCTTAAACGAGCTTAACTTTAATCTTAGTGGTTTAAAATCTAAATGAGTCGTAACTCAGGGGCCAAATTACCGCATTCGTGATCGAATGAGCTATCGTATCGAAAAATGATTTCGATATCGGAATTATGATAAAATGTACTAAATTTCTTGCTCGAATAAGAAAATTACGATCAATTTTACTCGATATCGAATGCGGTAATTTGGCCCCAGCAGCTCTGGGTGGAGGAAGAACTCACGCGTCATTGCCATTATCTTTTAAGGGTAATCAGGCCGTCATTGTTTCGCTGCCTTCGTGAGTCTTGCGACTCACTCGCATTCATGGTGCAACTATACAAGGTGAGTGCAAATCGACAAATACAACACAAAACAGAAACAACAGGCATTTTGTTTGTGTAAAATAATGTACTACTGTCAAAAATACTTGAAAATGTATTACTTTTGACATAAGTAAATTGTAAACAAAGTCAGTCAGCTGGACTACTGCACTCACCTTGTATACTTACACCATGCTCGCATTGGTTAATGTTTGGCGTCGTATAACTGTACCACGTTACAGGTTCTCGAAGTTGCATTGACCACAGTGATGTCAGATGAAATTTTTAAAGTTCCCTACGTTTTGATAAAAAATCCCCACATTTCCCTACAACACCAATTTTTTCCCCCTACAATTTTCTCTACCTTATATTAGTTATAAGTAGGTAAAACTCAAAATTTATTAATAATTCAAGATATGTAGTAAATTTTATTTACTTTAAACAAAAAATAATAACATACATTTTAAAAGAATTTTAGGTAGTTTCAGTTAAATACAAAAAAAAATATCTATATATATAAAATTCAATGTATGTATGTATGTATGTATGTAACGTATAGACTCCAACCCGGCTGAGCCGATTTTGATGAAATTTTCACAGCATGTTACTGTGACTCTGGAAGGAATAATAGGGTACTTTTTTTTTTTACCACGCCCACTTTTACGCCCACTTTTTTAAAATATTGTAATTGGAGACCAAACCTCTGGACCGATATTTTTGAAATTTTCACAGCATTTAACTGGGACTCTGGTATGATTAATAGGTTACTTTTTTTTGACCACGCCCATTTTTACGCCCACTTTTTAAAAATTATGTAATTGCTCCCATATAGTTTTTAACAGATTTACTTCAAATTGTATACACATTATATACTCCAGGCGAGGTAAAAATAAAGATTTCTTAAGCCACGCCCCCTTTCACGCCCTTTTCACGCCAAATTTTGTTTGAAAGTTTTAAACTTTTGTTTCTCTATACAAATTTGTTCATTCCAACGTATTTTTTTTATTTGGTAGTATATTGCTCCTAATACTGTTAACGTCGCCATATAACTATGAACCACGCCTACTTCATCGCCCCCTTTTTTAATTCAGATACTTCCAACGTATTTTTTTTATTTGGTAGTATATTGCTCTTAATACTGTTAACGTCGCCATATAACTATGAACCACGCCTACTTCATCGCCCCCTTTTTTAATTCAGATACTTACGTATACCTCTAACAATGTTTGCTATACAAAATACTTTTTTTGTAATATGTATTTACCTAAAGTTTTACATATATACTTTTTAACTACATACATTTTTTTATTACCAAATCCCCATTTTTCGCCCCATTTCACCTTAAATTATATTGCTTTTAATCTATATATATATAAATGAATGTGTGTCTGTATGTTTGTATGTTTGTGCTTAATAGGAGGCCAAACCCTTGGACCAATCTGCCTGAAATTTTTACAGCATGTTACTGTGACTCTGGAAGGAATAATAGGCTATATGAAGTTTTGATTGTACAAACGGGGGTGGCACCGTCCATATAACCCACAAATTTAACCCGCCATATTTTGGGCATTTTTTGACGTACGTCAAAATATGATATTTGGTACATATGGTATTGGCATAATTAGGAATACGTACCAGGAGAAAAGTGAGTGGGACCACGCCCCTTTTTAGGAAAATTAAACATCGTAATATAGTCTTAACTAACAGGATATTCTTACGAAATAATAAATTCTTGACTATGTAAGTGGACAAAGGGGCATGGTCTCGCCTAAAGCATTGCAATAAATACATTAAAATTAAATAAATAAATGTTTGTAAATATATAAATACGTTTTATTTTATTTTCTGGCGAGGGGGGGGGGGGGGTAGCAAAGCACACCGGGTTTAGCTAGTATAGATATATAAATGAATGTGTGTCTGTATGTTTGTGCTTAATAGGAGGCCAAACCCTTGGACCAATCTGCCTGAAATTTTTACAGCATGTTACTGTGACTCTGGAAGGAATAATAGGCTATATGAAGTTTTGATTGTGCAAACGGGGGTGGCACCGCCCATATAACCCAAAAATTTAAATCGCCATATTTTGGGCATTTTTTGACCTATGTCGATGATATTTGGTACATATGGTATTGGCATAATTAGGAATACGTACCAGGAGAAAAGTGAGTGGGACCACGCCCCTTTTTAGGAAAATTAAAAATCGTAATATAGTCTTAACTACTGGACCGATCGTCATTAAATTTTCACAATAGGATATTCTTAAGAAATAATAAATTCTTGAGTACGTAAGTGGACAAAGGGGCATGGCCTCGCCCACTAAACTAAAGCAGTGCAATAAATACATTAAAATTAAATAAATGTTTGTAAATATATAAATACGTTTTATTTTATAAAGTGGGGGGGGGGGGGGGGTAGCGAAGCACACCGGGTTTAGCTAGTATAACATAAAAATCTACACATGTTTGTATACGTAACATGTAAAAAATCAGTACTGCGATTCACTAACTTTTTTAACGATAATCGTATCGCTAAAATAAATATAACGAAAATTTATCGAATTTGCAATTCAGTAACATTTTTAACGATATTCGCTGTCGGCTGAAGTCAGCTGTTACTCTTAACAAGTTTTTCTCTCGTTATATTAGCGACAAAAATTTGAGTTGTGTTTATTTTATCGATAAAGTGTATTTATTATATAAAGTGTGTATATAAGTTTATTTTGTGCTTATTTATTATATAAAGTGTGTATATAAGTTTATTTTGTGTTTATTTATTATATAAAGTGTGTATATAAGTTTATTTTGTGTTTAAAATGGCTTTTGAGTATTTGGCATACGAATTAGCAAGGGATGACCAAATTTTTGACGTTCCAGCAGTTAATCGTCGTATTCTTCGGGATTTGGACAATCCTTTTGAGTTGACAGCGAAGGAATTTCAAAAATTATACCGACTCACTCCGGACTTGGCTGAAAATTTAATTTTTGAGTTAGATGATCTATTAAGAGGATCTAGAATAACATCTATATCGACAGAAAAGCAGGTAAGACATGCCAGCTTCAAGTTAAAATGAAATTTTAAGTATTTTGTTTTGCTAGGTGCTTTCGTCTTTACGTTTTTATGCAACTGGATGCTATCAGCGGCTCCTTTTAGAATTTGAATTGGTCGCCATTCTGTTAAATGCACTTAAAATGTATGTATCACAGACTAACCAGAATCGTCAAAAGTGACTTTTACAAAAGTGGATTATCAGTTGTGCTTAACCCCATAATGTGATAGAGAGAAAAAAAACGCTATATGCGTATAGCAATGAGTTGAAGAAAACAGCTATACATTACCTCTTTTACCATATGATAAAAATAAAAATTAAAGTAAACAAACATTTTTTTGAGAAAAATTGTAAGAAATTTTAATTTTTAGTTTTTTTCTGTGGAAATACAAAATAAAAGGTAGAAAAGTGAATATTTAAACATTTATTTTGTTGTGTATTAGTGGTAAGTTCAATTGAAATATAAAATATGTACGTACATAATAAGAAAATATAAAAATAAATGTTTCGTTTTAGTGGCTGATGGCCGTTGATGTGGCTGATGGCCGGAACCCGCAAACTTTTATCACTGCGTTTATTGGAAGATGTGGCCGGTAAACACTGTCAAAAAAGTGTACAAGATGAGAAATAGGAAATTTTATGTGTATCACAATTTACGCTGTATCATTTAAAAGGCAATTAACCAGAATTTCATTTTGCCATGCAAGCCGAACAGGCACAATAATAATTGTATCAAAAGTTCCTTAAGCGTTTGGGACAAATGTATGACGATACAAAAATTAAAGGTAGGCTCTTTTAAGGGCGATTATGTTAAAGCTGATTAGATATTTCAATCTATAATTAATTGCAGATGGCAAATTTGGTGCTTAAATGCAAGTGCATATACAAAATGATAGTCCAGTAACAATGGAATTGGAGACACCAATTGTAGAACCAAAAGTTAAATCGAAAAAGGAAATTGCAGTAGAAAATAAAACGCAGGATACAGTTACTACTGAAAATGGACAAAAACTATAAAAAGGTTTCTTAAAATTACGTAAATATGTTGTAGGGTAAGAAAAGTGCAAAATGAATAATAAACATTGGAATCAACAATATTGTTCGTGTACACCAGCAAAAGACGCTATTTGGTTAAAATTTATTATTCCTAAATAGTGTGCATCACTATATTATATAATATGAAATAACCTTTAAAATTTAGTTAGCGACAATTCTTAAATAATTGTAAATTTTTATTTTTAAAGTGATTTTTATAATTTATTTTAATTAATTTATATTACAACAACTTATTTAAAATTAATAATACTGGAGTTAATTGGACCAATTGTTCGCAGGATCAGCAGTAAATAGTCCTAAGTACCTGAAAATATAAAATTTTAAGTAATTAGTCAATGTTTTTAAACAAAATTATTTCGTTTAAGAATATACATATGGATTTATAAAATAAAAATTAATTTATAATTTATATTGTTGTCTTTACTCTTGGTACAAAGTGAGGTAATGTAATATGATTGTGAATTACAAATGGCCCGCGTTCTTAGCGAAAAAGTTAAAAAAAATTTGGTATAAAGGCAATAGTTTGGCAATTTGCAGTTGTGGTCTGAGTACAATCTCCTTTGCCAACCGAACCCTTAATGCGCAATGGTGACGTCCAAGCAAACGTTTTTGCAGGCATTATGTATTTTATATAAATTAATAATGTCATAGTTGTAGAGGTGACAAAAGTGGTGCTCTTTAGACCACAACTGCCAATTACTTGCCCAAATATTGTCTTTATATCAAATATGTTCAGGCGGCTTCCTTTTCACAATTTAGTAACTCTTAGAGCTCCACGTATTCAAAACACAAAAAAAACTACGGCCGGCCGTAAAATAAAACACAAATACACAACACACATAAAAAAAAACACACACAATTTGGAAAAAAAACTTATATAAATTCCAATTGGTAATACTTTCACCAATTGGAACTTATGCAGGAAATACACAAGAGATTTTACATTTTAAACGGAAAATTATTCCATACAAATTGTAAATTCTTTATGCAATTTCCGCCTTTGTTTAAAACTTTAGTAAATCAAAAGCACTTACCTTGTCGATCCTTCGGAAAACGATGACGATTCTCCACATTTGGGCTACCCATAACACACTTACGGTTTCTGAAATTTGATAAAAACTATTATTAAATCAAAATAAAATACCAAAAAAAGTCATACTTACATTTTACTTTTCCTTAATTTTTTGCTTCCTTCGAATACTTTTTTACACACTTTTTGTTAAAATCAAACTGACTACTCACTGGCACCAATTGGCATAACAAATGTGAAGAAAATGCGCCAAAATTTTAATAAATTTTGGCGCAAAATTAAAATTTTTCCAATTTTGTTCCGCCAGCTTAAAGAAAATTTTCACAAATAAAAATGTAAACAAAAGAATTTCAATTAACCCCATCGAAGAATAAGGATAGCCATACAAATAACAAAATATTTGCTATCCCTTTCCTACGATGGGGTTAAATGTGTGATGCCACTTTGACACATTTTAGTTCTTTCACTGGCCGCTTGGTGGCCGTGTCGCATCTATTCATAATCTATGATAAAAATGTAAACAAAAGAATTTCAATTAACCCCATCGAAGAATAAGGATAGCCATACAAATAACAAAATATTTGCTATCCCTTTCCTACGATGGGGTTAAATGTGTGATGCCACTTTGACACATTTTAGTTCTTTCACTGGCCGCTTGGTGGCCGTGTCGCATCTATTCATAATCTATGGTATGTATATAAATGTAAATAAAATAACAAAATAGAAAGATAATTAAATCATGCATTTTTTTACTTACCTTACTTAAGCCAAAATTTACAAAAATAAACAAAACTCCCAAATTATGCACAATTCTATTTGTTTTTTTCCATTCTCTTTTGTGCTTTTCGCTTATTTTGACACTTTGTACACAGAGGTGCCACATTTTATTAAATTAAATGAGTACAAAAAACAGCTGTATACTATCGTTAAACAAAGTTACAGAATCACACAATCGTTACTGCAAACCATAGATTATGAATAGATGCGACACGGCCACCAAGCGGCCAGTGAAACAACTAAAATGTGTCAAAGTGGCATCACACATTTAACCCCATCGTAGGAAAGGGATAGCAAATATTTTGTTATTTGTATGGCTATCCTTATTCTTCGATGGGGTTAAATGAAATTTATTGTTTACATTTTTATTTGTGAAAATATTGTGAAAATTTTCTTAAATTTGGCGCAACAAAATGAGAAAAATTCTAATTTTGCGCCAAGATTATTATAATTTTGGCGCATTTTCCTCATTTTTGTTGTGCCAGTGAGTAATGTGAGTTGAATTTCATCCAAAAAGTTTGATACAAAAGCAACAAATAAGGAGAAGTAAAAATGTAAGTATGTATGACTTTTTTTGTTTGATATTTTATTTTAATAATAGTTTTTATTAAATTTCAGATGCCGTAAGTGTGTTATAGGTTGCCAAAATGTGGAGAATCTTTATCGTTTTCCGAAGGATCGACTTACCTTAAGTGCTTTGATTTCCTAAAGTTTTAAACAAAGGCGGAAATTGCATAAAGAATTTGCAATTTGTATGGAAATTTTCCGTCCAAATTGTAAAATCACCTGCGTATTTTCTGCACAAGTTCCAATTGGTGAAAGTATTATAGTCTCTTTCATTAAAACACTTCTTCACTGTTTGGCGGGTACTTTATTAATACATCATCAGTATTTAAAATAATCTTACAAACTATGACATGTTTCGCTTGCTGCGCTTTCTTAATATATCATGTATAAGTAGGAAAGAGATAAATATAGTTACTAAGAATATTCTAGAACAAATAAATAAACCGTTATCCCTGAAAGTAGAATACACTTAAAGAAGTAAACCATAATGACAGGTACACTGTTAATATAATAGATAGCTACACTAATAATATATTGCTACAATTCGGCCGTCCTGACAGCGAGATCCCCTGATCTCTTATAATATACATGACCCTTCGCGTCCTCTAAACCATGGGCGTATATTAGAGACTGCCCAAACACCTTTATATGCAGTACGTGACTGTTGGAACCCTTCCACATCCTCCAGTAAATAACGATCATTACGTAAGACTTTCGACACCCTATATGGACCCTTATACTTTGGAATTAATTTTTTGGATACGCCGGCCGTAGAGTCAAAATTTTTCACCATTACGTAGTCCCCGTGCCCATATACCCTAGGTGCCTTTCTCCTTTTATCAACATAATCCCTATTATACTCCTGTAACTTTATCTGTCTATCAGCCGCTTTCAATCTTATAGTACTGTGATCTTCCTTTCGCTCTGCACTAACATCCAGACATTCCCTTAACAAGTCAACAACCTTCCCCTTTTGCCCTGCACCAAACAACATAACGCTCGGATGCTCCCCAACAGCCCTATGCACGGTATTATTCAAAGTATGTTCAACCTGTTCAAGCACATGATCCCAAAATATTCCCCTTTCCACATCCACTAATTTCGCCAACATTAAGTTCAAAACTATCATCATTTCTTAAATCAATAGACATAATTGCATTACAAAAATCCTTATCATCATTCAAAAAATTTTCTTTTATATCAGATATCAATTTAAAATCAGCTTTCCTCAAAAAATCTCTACCCAGTACACATTCAAATGCCATCGATTCGTCAGAAACGACCAAAATTTCTATATTTATAATTTTCTCATTTACAATAATAAAACAGTTAAATTTTCCATAAACATTTAATTTCGATTTATTAATCCCAAAAAATCCAAAATTAGAACATATAAGATCATTTAAATTCATTTCATTTAAAACTTTAGATTTTTTCACAAAACTGACTAGACTACCCGAATCGATTAGGCATTCTAAAGAAAAATTATAATTAAAACTAGAATTTAAAGAAAATTTAAAATACCTTACATATTCATTACCATCCATATACTGGACTGCTGCTTTTCGTTCCGGACAAGCGTTAACGCGATGTTCCATGCTGCCACATCCATAACAAGCACCCATCTCACGTTTTGGTTTCTTACATGCTGTTGCAAAATGTCCAAACGAATTACAGTTGTAGCATCTAAATTTCTTTTCACCACCCATCTGTTCATTTTTATTCGCCAACTGTTGTTTCTTTTGATTCAATTCAATTTTCGAAAAAGCTTGCAGAAGTTGTGTCTTATCCGTATAACATTGTAGAATAGCTTGTACCCGAAGTTGTTCATCAGGAATACCTTCAATTATGTTGTCAATTAGCTCATCATCATCAATACCAACTTTGTTTGCCAACACAATTTTATCGTTGTAGTAATCAGTAAACGATTCTTCATACTTCCATTTACGTGCTTCAAATCTGCGACGCATTATTAATTTATTTTCTTTTGTAGAAAAAATGTTCTTCATTTCTTTCAGAATTGCATCAGCACTTTCATTTATAAAATTTGGCTTCGAATGTAACCACGCCTGGGCCTTTCCCTTTAATTTGCACATTAAAAGCGCCTTGAGTGTATTTTCATCTACACTATACTTGACATTTATGCTATTAAATTGTATAATCCACAATTCAGGACACAATAAACCCTCATAATCAGGTATTATATCTTTTAAAATGCTAAATGGTACATCTACCTTAACGTTTTCAGAATGCTCCCCTTCATTTGTAGCGCATACACTCATTGTTTCTTTATTTTTGCCTTTATTAGCATTTTCCACACTTTCTTTGTCACGTTTCTTTTCGTATTCAGCAATCATTTTCAGCAAATCATTTTCCTTACATAGTACCTCTCTTTCACGTTTCATAATTTCCAACTCTTTTCTCAACAAATCAAAAGTATTTCTACCCTTATGCTGTTGTTGTTGTAATGTACAATCATTTGTTGCAATTTCACTTTCATTTGTCTGACAATCGTTTGTTTCTTGTTCTATTACACAATCATTTTCACCACGATCATTTTCTTCACTTTCATTTTCAAGTTCTTCACCTTCATTTGTTGGGTATTCCCCTCTTTCTTCTGGCGCCACTTCATTCAATCTAACTAGAAGTGCGCTTTTAGAACCTGACGACGACATATTTAAATGCTGCAACCACAATCGCAACTGCGCCACCGTATAATTGTTGCCACACACACTTTTATCCATTGTCAGTGTCTAACTTTTTTTTCCTTTTCTTGAATTTACAAAACCTGTTCCTTATTTGCAAATAGTTTTCAATTTAATTTCAGAAATTTTTTTTTTTTATTTCAATTTCACACGTTTGTTTAAAAGGCTTCTTCTTTTTTTCACTAATTCGTTAATATCTGTCCTTTGCAGTCTCTTATATTTTTCTTTTAATCAAACACTTTATATTCTTTTATAGAAAACACTAGCGTGTATAAAAAAAATTTAAATTTTTTCTTGTATCCCACTTCTGAAAATTATAGTCTCTTTCATTAAAACACTTCTTCACTGTTTGGCGGGTACTTTATTAATGCATCATCAGTATTTAAAATAATCTTACAAACTATGACATGTTTCGCTTGCTGCGCTTTCTTAATATATCATGTATAAGTAGGAAAGAGATAAATATAGTTACTAAGAATATTCTAGAACAAATAAATAAACCGTTATCCCTGAAAGTAGAATACACTTAAAGAAGTAAACCATAATGACAGGTACACTGTTAATATAATAGATAGCTACACTAATAATATATTGCTACAATTCGGCCGTCCTGACAGCGAGATCCCCTGATCTCTTATAATATACATGACCCTTCGCGTCCTCTAAACCATGGGCGTATATTAGAGACTGCCCAAACACCTTTATATGCAGTACGTGACTGTTGGAACCCTTCCACATCCTCCAGTAAATAACGATCATTACGTAAGACTTTCGACACCCTATATGGACCCTTATACTTTGGAATTAATTTTTTGGATACGCCGGCCGTAGAGTCAAAATTTTTCACCATTACGTAGTCCCCGTGCCCATATACCCTAGGTGCCTTTCTCCTTTTATCAACATAATCCCTATTATACTCCTGTAACTTTATCTGTCTATCAGCCGCTTTCAATCTTATAGTACTGTGATCTTCCTTTCGCTCTGCACTAACATCCAGACATTCCCTTAACAAGTCAACAACCTTCCCCTTTTGCCCTGCACCAAACAACATAACGCTCGGATGCTCCCCAACAGCCCTATGCACGGTATTATTCAAAGTATGTTCAACCTGTTCAAGCACATGATCCCAAAATATTCCCCTTTCCACATCCACTAATTTCGCCAACATTAAGTTCAAAATTATCATCATTTCTTAAATCAATAGACATAATTGCATTACAAAAATCCTTATCATCATTCAAAAAATTTTCTTTTATATCAGATATCAATTTAAAATCAGCTTTCCTCAAAAAATCTCTACCCAGTACACATTCAAATGCCATCGATTCGTCAGAAACGACCAAAATTTCTATATTTATAATTTTCTCATTTACAATAATAAAACAGTTAAATTTTCCATAAACATTTAATTTCGATTTATTAATCCCAAAAAATCCAAAATTAGAACATATAAGATCATTTAAATTCATTTCATTTAAAACTTTAGATTTTTTCACAAAACTGACTAGACTACCCGAATCGATTAGGCATTCTAAAGAAAAATTATAATTAAAACTAGAATTTAAAGAAAATTTAAAATACCTTACATATTCATTACCATCCATATACTGGACTGCTGCTTTTCGTTCCGGACAAGCGTTAACGCGATGTTCCATGCTGCCACATCCATAACAAGCACCCATCTCACGTTTTGGTTTCTTACATGCTGTTGCAAAATGTCCAAACGAATTACAGTTGTAGCATCTAAATTTCTTTTCACCACCCATCTGTTCATTTTTATTCGCCAACTGTTGTTTCTTTTGATTCAATTCAATTTTCGAAAAAGCTTGCAGAAGTTGTGTCTTATCCGTATAACATTGTAGAATAGCTTGTACCCGAAGTTGTTCATCAGGAATACCTTCAATTATGTTGTCAATTAGCTCATCATCATCAATACCAACTTTGTTTGCCAACACAATTTTATCGTTGTAGTAATCAGTAAACGATTCTTCATACTTCCATTTACGTGCTTCAAATCTGCGACGCATTATTAATTTATTTTCTTTTGTAGAAAAAATGTTCTTCATTTCTTTCAGAATTGCATCAGCACTTTCATTTATAAAATTTGGCTTCGAATGTAACCACGCCTGGGCCTTTCCCTTTAATTTGCACATTAAAAGCGCCTTGAGTGTATTTTCATCTACACTATACTTGACATTTATGCTATTAAATTGTATAATCCACAATTCAGGACACAATAAACCCTCATAATCAGGTATTATATCTTTTAAAATGCTAAATGGTACATCTACCTTAACGTTTTCAGAATGCTCCCCTTCATTTGTAGCGCATACACTCATTGTTTCTTTATTTTTGCCTTTATTAGCATTTTCCACACTTTCTTTGTCACGTTTCTTTTCGTATTCAGCAATCATTTTCAGCAAATCATTTTCCTTACATAGTACCTCTCTTTCACGTTTCATAATTTCCAACTCTTTTCTCAACAAATCAAAAGTATTTCTACCCTTATGCTGTTGTTGTTGTAATGTACAATCATTTGTTGCAATTTCACTTTCATTTGTCTGACAATCGTTTGTTTCTTGTTCTATTACACAATCATTTTCACCACGATCATTTTCTTCACTTTCATTTTCAAGTTCTTCACCTTCATTTGTTGGGTATTCCCCTCTTTCTTCTGGCGCCACTTCATTCAATCTAACTAGAAGTGCGCTTTTAGAACCTGACGACGACATATTTAAATGCTGCAACCACAATCGCAACTGCGCCACCGTATAATTGTTGCCACACACACTTTTATCCATTGTCAGTGTCTAACTTTTTTTTCCTTTTCTTGAATTTACAAAACCTGTTCCTTATTTGCAAATAGTTTTCAATTTAATTTCAGAATTTTTTTTTTTTTATTTCAATTTCACACGTTTGTTTAAAAGGCTTCTTCTTTTTTTCACTAATTCGTTAATATCTGTCCTTTGCAGTCTCTTATATTTTTCTTTTAATCAAACACTTTATATTCTTTTATAGAAAACACTAGCGTGTATAAAAAAAATTTAAATTTTTTCTTGTATCCCACTTCTGAAAATTATAGTCTCTTTCATTAAAACACTTCTTCACTGTTTGGCGGGTACTTTATTAATGCATCATCAGTATTTAAAATAATCTTACAAACTATGACATGTTTCGCTTGCTGCGCTTTCTTAATATATCATGTATAAGTAGGAAAGAGATAAATATAGTTACTAAGAATATTCTAGAACAAATAAATAAACCGTTATCCCTGAAAGTAGAATACACTTAAAGAAGTAAACCATAATGACAGGTACACTGTTAATATAATAGATAGCTACACTAATAATATATTGCTACAATTCGGCCGTCCTGACAGCGAGATCCCCTGATCTCTTATAATATACATGACCCTTCGCGTCCTCTAAACCATGGGCGTATATTAGAGACTGCCCAAACACCTTTATATGCAGTACGTGACTGTTGGAACCCTTCCACATCCTCCAGTAAATAACGATCATTACGTAAGACTTTCGACACCCTATATGGACCCTTATACTTTGGAATTAATTTTTTGGATACGCCGGCCGTAGAGTCAAAATTTTTCACCATTACGTAGTCCCCGTGCCCATATACCCTAGGTGCCTTTCTCCTTTTATCAACATAATCCCTATTATACTCCTGTAACTTTATCTGTCTATCAGCCGCTTTCAATCTTATAGTACTGTGATCTTCCTTTCGCTCTGCACTAACATCCAGACATTCCCTTAACAAGTCAACAACCTTCCCCTTTTGCCCTGCACCAAACAACATAACGCTCGGATGCTCCCCAACAGCCCTATGCACGGTATTATTCAAAGTATGTTCAACCTGTTCAAGCACATGATCCCAAAATATTCCCCTTTCCACATCCACTAATTTCGCCAACATTAAGTTCAAAATTATCATCATTTCTTAAATCAATAGACATAATTGCATTACAAAAATCCTTATCATCATTCAAAAAATTTTCTTTTATATCAGATATCAATTTAAAATCAGCTTTCCTCAAAAAATCTCTACCCAGTACACATTCAAATGCCATCGATTCGTCAGAAACGACCAAAATTTCTATATTTATAATTTTCTCATTTACAATAATAAAACAGTTAAATTTTCCATAAACATTTAATTTCGATTTATTAATCCCAAAAAATCCAAAATTAGAACATATAAGATCATTTAAATTCATTTCATTTAAAACTTTAGATTTTTTCACAAAACTGACTAGACTACCCGAATCGATTAGGCATTCTAAAGAAAAATTATAATTAAAACTAGAATTTAAAGAAAATTTAAAATACCTTACATATTCATTACCATCCATATACTGGACTGCTGCTTTTCGTTCCGGACAAGCGTTAACGCGATGTTCCATGCTGCCACATCCATAACAAGCACCCATCTCACGTTTTGGTTTCTTACATGCTGTTGCAAAATGTCCAAACGAATTACAGTTGTAGCATCTAAATTTCTTTTCACCACCCATCTGTTCATTTTTATTCGCCAACTGTTGTTTCTTTTGATTCAATTCAATTTTCGAAAAAGCTTGCAGAAGTTGTGTCTTATCCGTATAACATTGTAGAATAGCTTGTACCCGAAGTTGTTCATCAGGAATACCTTCAATTATGTTGTCAATTAGCTCATCATCATCAATACCAACTTTGTTTGCCAACACAATTTTATCGTTGTAGTAATCAGTAAACGATTCTTCATACTTCCATTTACGTGCTTCAAATCTGCGACGCATTATTAATTTATTTTCTTTTGTAGAAAAAATGTTCTTCATTTCTTTCAGAATTGCATCAGCACTTTCATTTATAAAATTTGGCTTCGAATGTAACCACGCCTGGGCCTTTCCCTTTAATTTGCACATTAAAAGCGCCTTGAGTGTATTTTCATCTACACTATACTTGACATTTATGCTATTAAATTGTATAATCCACAATTCAGGACACAATAAACCCTCATAATCAGGTATTATATCTTTTAAAATGCTAAATGGTACATCTACCTTAACGTTTTCAGAATGCTCCCCTTCATTTGTAGCGCATACACTCATTGTTTCTTTATTTTTGCCTTTATTAGCATTTTCCACACTTTCTTTGTCACGTTTCTTTTCGTATTCAGCAATCATTTTCAGCAAATCATTTTCCTTACATAGTACCTCTCTTTCACGTTTCATAATTTCCAACTCTTTTCTCAACAAATCAAAAGTATTTCTACCCTTATGCTGTTGTTGTTGTAATGTACAATCATTTGTTGCAATTTCACTTTCATTTGTCTGACAATCGTTTGTTTCTTGTTCTATTACACAATCATTTTCACCACGATCATTTTCTTCACTTTCATTTTCAAGTTCTTCACCTTCATTTGTTGGGTATTCCCCTCTTTCTTCTGGCGCCACTTCATTCAATCTAACTAGAAGTGCGCTTTTAGAACCTGACGACGACATATTTAAATGCTGCAACCACAATCGCAACTGCGCCACCGTATAATTGTTGCCACACACACTTTTATCCATTGTCAGTGTCTAACTTTTTTTTCCTTTTCTTGAATTTACAAAACCTGTTCCTTATTTGCAAATAGTTTTCAATTTAATTTCAGAAATTTTTTTTTTTTATTTCAATTTCACACGTTTGTTTAAAAGGCTTCTTCTTTTTTTCACTAATTCGTTAATATCTGTCCTTTGCAGTCTCTTATATTTTTCTTTTAATCAAACACTTTATATTCTTTTATAGAAAACACTAGCGTGTATAAAAAAAATTTGAATTTTTTCTTGTATCCCACTTCTGAAAATTATAGTCTCTTTCATTAAAACACTTCTTCACTGTTTGGCGGGTACTTTATTAATGCATCATCAGTATTTAAAATAATCTTACAAACTATGACATGTTTCGCTTGCTGCGCTTTCTTAATATATCATGTATAAGTAGGAAAGAGATAAATATAGTTACTAAGAATATTCTAGAACAAATAAATAAACCGTTATCCCTGAAAGTAGAATACACTTAAAGAAGTAAACCATAATGACAGGTACACTGTTAATATAATAGATAGCTACACTAATAATATATTGCTACAATTCGGCCGTCCTGACAGCGAGATCCCCTGATCTCTTATAATATACATGACCCTTCGCGTCCTCTAAACCATGGGCGTATATTAGAGACTGCCCAAACACCTTTATATGCAGTACGTGACTGTTGGAACCCTTCCACATCCTCCAGTAAATAACGATCATTACGTAAGACTTTCGACACCCTATATGGACCCTTATACTTTGGAATTAATTTTTTGGATACGCCGGCCGTAGAGTCAAAATTTTTCACCATTACGTAGTCCCCGTGCCCATATACCCTAGGTGCCTTTCTCCTTTTATCAACATAATCCCTATTATACTCCTGTAACTTTATCTGTCTATCAGCCGCTTTCAATCTTATAGTACTGTGATCTTCCTTTCGCTCTGCACTAACATCCAGACATTCCCTTAACAAGTCAACAACCTTCCCCTTTTGCCCTGCACCAAACAACATAACGCTCGGATGCTCCCCAACAGCCCTATGCACGGTATTATTCAAAGTATGTTCAACCTGTTCAAGCACATGATCCCAAAATATTCCCCTTTCCACATCCACTAATTTCGCCAACATTAAGTTCAAAATTATCATCATTTCTTAAATCAATAGACATAATTGCATTACAAAAATCCTTATCATCATTCAAAAAATTTTCTTTTATATCAGATATCAATTTAAAATCAGCTTTCCTCAAAAAATCTCTACCCAGTACACATTCAAATGCCATCGATTCGTCAGAAACGACCAAAATTTCTATATTTATAATTTTCTCATTTACAATAATAAAACAGTTAAATTTTCCATAAAAATTTAATTTCGATTTATTAATCCCAAAAAATCCAAAATTAGAACATATAAGATCATTTAAATTCATTTCATTTAAAACTTTAGATTTTTTCACAAAACTGACTAGACTACCCGAATCGATTAGGCATTCTAAAGAAAAATTATAATTAAAACTAGAATTTAAAGAAAATTTAAAATACCTTACATATTCATTACCATCCATATACTGGACTGCTGCTTTTCGTTCCGGACAAGCGTTAACGCGATGTTCCATGCTGCCACATCCATAACAAGCACCCATCTCACGTTTTGGTTTCTTACATGCTGTTGCAAAATGTCCAAACGAATTACTGTTGTAGCATCTAAATTTCTTTTCACCACCCATCTGTTCATTTTTATTCGCCAACTGTTGTTTCTTTTGATTCAATTCAATTTTCGAAAAAGCTTGCAGAAGTTGTGTCTTATCCGTATAACATTGTAGAATAGCTTGTACCCGAAGTTGTTCATCAGGAATACCTTCAATTATGTTGTCAATTAGCTCATCATCATCAATACCAACTTTGTTTGCCAACACAATTTTATCGTTGTAGTAATCAGTAAACGATTCTTCATACTTCCATTTACGTGCTTCAAATCTGCGACGCATTATTAATTTATTTTCTTTTGTAGAAAAAATGTTCTTCATTTCTTTCAGAATTGCATCAGCACTTTCATTTATAAAATTTGGCTTCGAATGTAACCACGCCTGGGCCTTTCCCTTTAATTTGCACATTAAAAGCGCCTTGAGTGTATTTTCATCTACACTATACTTGACATTTATGCTATTAAATTGTATAATCCACAATTCAGGACACAATAAACCCTCATAATCAGGTATTATATCTTTTAAAATGCTAAATGGTACATCTACCTTAACGTTTTCAGAATGCTCCCCTTCATTTGTAGCGCATACACTCATTGTTTCTTTATTTTTGCCTTTATTAGCATTTTCCACACTTTCTTTGTCACGTTTCTTTTCGTATTCAGCAATCATTTTCAGCAAATCATTTTCCTTACATAGTACCTCTCTTTCACGTTTCATAATTTCCAACTCTTTTCTCAACAAATCAAAAGTATTTCTACCCTTATGCTGTTGTTGTTGTAATGTACAATCATTTGTTGCAATTTCACTTTCATTTGTCTGACAATCGTTTGTTTCTTGTTCTATTACACAATCATTTTCACCACGATCATTTTCTTCACTTTCATTTTCAAGTTCTTCACCTTCATTTGTTGGGTATTCCCCTCTTTCTTCTGGCGCCACTTCATTCAATCTAACTAGAAGTGCGCTTTTAGAACCTGACGACGACATATTTAAATGCTGCAACCACAATCGCAACTGCGCCACCGTATAATTGTTGCCACACACACTTTTATCCATTGTCAGTGTCTAACTTTTTTTTCCTTTTCTTGAATTTACAAAACCTGTTCCTTATTTGCAAATAGTTTTCAATTTAATTTCAGAATTTTTTTTTTTTTATTTCAATTTCACACGTTTGTTTAAAAGGCTTCTTCTTTTTTTCACTAATTCGTTAATATCTGTCCTTTGCAGTCTCTTATATTTTTCTTTTAATCAAACACTTTATATTCTTTTATAGAAAACACTAGCGTGTATAAAAAAAATTTAAATTTTTTCTTGTATCCCACTTCTGAAAATTATAGTCTCTTTCATTAAAACACTTCTTCACTGTTTGGCGGGTACTTTATTAATGCATCATCAGTATTTAAAATAATCTTACAAACTATGACATGTTTCGCTTGCTGCGCTTTCTTAATATATCATGTATAAGTAGGAAAGAGATAAATATAGTTACTAAGAATATTCTAGAACAAATAAATAAACCGTTATCCCTGAAAGTAGAATACACTTAAAGAAGTAAACCATAATGACAGGTACACTGTTAATATAATAGATAGCTACACTAATAATATATTGCTACAATTCGGCCGTCCTGACAGCGAGATCCCCTGATCTCTTATAATATACATGACCCTTCGCGTCCTCTAAACCATGGGCGTATATTAGAGACTGCCCAAACACCTTTATATGCAGTACGTGACTGTTGGAACCCTTCCACATCCTCCAGTAAATAACGATCATTACGTAAGACTTTCGACACCCTATATGGACCCTTATACTTTGGAATTAATTTTTTGGATACGCCGGCCGTAGAGTCAAAATTTTTCACCATTACGTAGTCCCCGTGCCCATATACCCTAGGTGCCTTTCTCCTTTTATCAACATAATCCCTATTATACTCCTGTAACTTTATCTGTCTATCAGCCGCTTTCAATCTTATAGTACTGTGATCTTCCTTTCGCTCTGCACTAACATCCAGACATTCCCTTAACAAGTCAACAACCTTCCCCTTTTGCCCTGCACCAAACAACATAACGCTCGGATGCTCCCCAACAGCCCTATGCACGGTATTATTCAAAGTATGTTCAACCTGTTCAAGCACATGATCCCAAAATATTCCCCTTTCCACATCCACTAATTTCGCCAACATTAAGTTCAAAATTATCATCATTTCTTAAATCAATAGACATAATTGCATTACAAAAATCCTTATCATCATTCAAAAAATTTTCTTTTATATCAGATATCAATTTAAAATCAGCTTTCCTCAAAAAATCTCTACCCAGTACACATTCAAATGCCATCGATTCGTCAGAAACGACCAAAATTTCTATATTTATAATTTTCTCATTTACAATAATAAAACAGTTAAATTTTCCATAAACATTTAATTTCGATTTATTAATCCCAAAAAATCCAAAATTAGAACATATAAGATCATTTAAATTCATTTCATTTAAAACTTTAGATTTTTTCACAAAACTGACTAGACTACCCGAATCGATTAGGCATTCTAAAGAAAAATTATAATTAAAACTAGAATTTAAAGAAAATTTAAAATACCTTACATATTCATTACCATCCATATACTGGACTGCTGCTTTTCGTTCCGGACAAGCGTTAACGCGATGTTCCATGCTGCCACATCCATAACAAGCACCCATCTCACGTTTTGGTTTCTTACATGCTGTTGCAAAATGTCCAAACGAATTACAGTTGTAGCATCTAAATTTCTTTTCACCACCCATCTGTTCATTTTTATTCGCCAACTGTTGTTTCTTTTGATTCAATTCAATTTTCGAAAAAGCTTGCAGAAGTTGTGTCTTATCCGTATAACATTGTAGAATAGCTTGTACCCGAAGTTGTTCATCAGGAATACCTTCAATTATGTTGTCAATTAGCTCATCATCATCAATACCAACTTTGTTTGCCAACACAATTTTATCGTTGTAGTAATCAGTAAACGATTCTTCATACTTCCATTTACGTGCTTCAAATCTGCGACGCATTATTAATTTATTTTCTTTTGTAGAAAAAATGTTCTTCATTTCTTTCAGAATTGCATCAGCACTTTCATTTATAAAATTTGGCTTCGAATGTAACCACGCCTGGGCCTTTCCCTTTAATTTGCACATTAAAAGCGCCTTGAGTGTATTTTCATCTACACTATACTTGACATTTATGCTATTAAATTGTATAATCCACAATTCAGGACACAATAAACCCTCATAATCAGGTATTATATCTTTTAAAATGCTAAATGGTACATCTACCTTAACGTTTTCAGAATGCTCCCCTTCATTTGTAGCGCATACACTCATTGTTTCTTTATTTTTGCCTTTATTAGCATTTTCCACACTTTCTTTGTCACGTTTCTTTTCGTATTCAGCAATCATTTTCAGCAAATCATTTTCCTTACATAGTACCTCTCTTTCACGTTTCATAATTTCCAACTCTTTTCTCAACAAATCAAAAGTATTTCTACCCTTATGCTGTTGTTGTTGTAATGTACAATCATTTGTTGCAATTTCACTTTCATTTGTCTGACAATCGTTAAACCGACAAAAGACTGAACATACTCCATACTGAACGCGTTTTTGCGGGAAAATTTTATTAATATTTTTGTATTGTTTTTTTTAATTTTATCAAATTTAATTGATTACTGACTGCAAACTGTCTATTTGCTTTGTGGCAATAGTTTTGTTTGCTTGGAGAATTGCTGTCTGTCATTGTAATGGATAGCGAAGCGGAGGATGATGGTGCTGCTAGTACGCAGCCCTTAGTTATTAATAGAGATGACAACTTTATTGAGGGTAAGGTTGTGAAGAGGAAGAGGCTGGACGGTGCTGATGTACCGGTGACTGTGGACGTTTCGGTTTTGGGAAATCTCCCTATGGCGACTAGTGATCCAACCAGAAAAAACAGATTCGCCATTTTGGCCGACTTGGACATTGAAAATAATGCCGACAATAGAAACACCGGCCGTATAAATACGGTGAATTCCGCTACAAATGAGTCAAGAAAACTCTCGGCTTCCACTGGCAAATCATTTTGCCCGCCAATTTTTTTATACAATGTCAATATTCAACATCTTGCACAGCAGCTGGAAGCAATAACACCTAGGATTACATTTAAAATAAAAAATGTCAACAATCATAAAAGTAAACTTTATATTTCAGATGCAGCCACACACTCTGAAATGATGGAACTTTTAAGGGATAAAAAAATAAAATCATATTCATTTACTCCGAAGGAATTGAAGCAAATTTCCTTGGTGTTGCGCGGATTATACTACAAAACAGAAGCTGAAGAGATAAAGTCTGTTTTAGATGAAATAGTACCTAATGTGGTGGCAAAAGTTGTGGAATTCAAGACAACTTTTTCTAGAAAGAATAATATAGACACAGGCCTTTTTCTAGTCTCCCTACTACCCGGTAAAAAATTGAGCGATGTTGCGCACATCAAATTCCTGTTGAGTCAGACTATATCCTGGGAAAAACCAAAAAAGAAAGAAAACGAAATTCAATGTCGTAGATGCCAACACTGGGGGCACATTGCTAAAAATTGCAATTCTAACTTTAAATGCGTTAAATGTGATCAGGAACATCTCCCAGGAGAATGCCCTCGAAATAAATCTGATAATTCAGGCCCATGTTGTGTGAACTGCGGTGAAGTTGGTCATCCAGCTAATTGGAGAGGATGTCCGGCATATAAAAAATATATAGCCAATAAAAAGGACCGTATTAGAAGAATACACGAGGAAAAATTAATCGTGGCTAGTAACATAAAAAGTCGTATGCCTTCTTCATTTACCACTCCAGGTATATCATACTCTAGTATGCTGCAATCCGAGTCTGGCCCACAGTCATCGAAAAAAATGAACTCTGCTGTTATTGAAGCATTTCTTAAACTCGCAGATTATTTCATGGAACCAGAGGAACTAACTTTAGAGCAGGAACTGATGAAATTTCTAAAAGAATACAGAAACAAGTCAAAAAGTGAAGGAAAAGCAGAATTTTTGCGCCTTCTTACTAAAGTAAAATCTAGTTATGGACCATAGATTCATGAATTATCTAACTTTCAATGTGCGATCTCTTGTAGAGTCAAGTCGTCGAATAGATCTCCTAAATATTTTAACCCTCAACAAGATAGACATTGGTTTTATTCAGGAATGCCATCTGCGGAAGAACAAGAGCGTGGTAATTAGCGGGTACAATTTTCTTTACGATGACTCCCCTATTGGAGTAGCTATTTTGATTAAAAAATCCATTTCTTACAACAATATTAAAATTGACGACATTGGTTTTAACAGTACCTTCATTCAAATTGAATTCAACACAAATGGCACGCGCAGGAAATTTTTAATTGGGTCTCTCTACGTCCCATGTAATGTCCCTAATTCTAGTTTATGTAATGGCTTGTCAAAAATACTTCAGGTAGCCAATAACTTTGATGGTTTCATTTTAGGAGGCGATTTAAATGCTAAGAATCCTGCATGGGGGGATCAAATTGAAAATTGTAATGGCAAAATCCTACACAATTGGCTTCAGGATCACTCATTGGATGTTTATCGCATGTGTGACACCAACCCATCATACCCAAACGGATCCTCATTTCTTGATCACTTTTTGATAAGTGCAAGTCTCTTTAACACTCATCAGAATATCACAAGTCTTCCTACGTTCTCTGATCATTTCCCTTTAAAACTGGAAATTGAAATGGACACCTCTGAGCTGGTCTTGTGTAGTCCTCGTCTATTTACTTCATACAGAAACACCAACTGGAATAATTTCCAAAGAGATATGGCAATGACCTCTCTTAGTATAATGCCATCTGAATCTGTAAATCTGGGGAATAATGAAATAGATGCGCTGATTGATGAGTTTAATGTAATTTTTAATTCTGTTCATAACGCGCACTCAGAGAAAATTGAGTTAAGAGGTGGAAAGATTCATATATCAGAAAGTATAAAGAAATTCTTTCATGTGAAACATAGATGGCAACGAGACCTCAAGAAAATTTATCATCGTTCTGGGAATAGACTTAGTCAGGAATACAAAATTCTATCCAAACAAATTCAGCTCCTGAAGATTATTCTGAGGGACCTCGTGAATCTGGAACAAGCTAAAAATTTTAATGAGAGACTAAAGAATATAAAACCGGGTCCTTCAGCGTTTAAGGAAATTTACCAAGCGATGGGTAAAAAAAAATCCCCCTTTTGTCAACAAATATGCTTCAATAACAATATAACAACAAATGACTTGGAAATTTCTGAAATCTTCAAAGATTATTACTCTTCAGTTTACAGTGAACGATTTTGTGAAAGACCTGTTGTAGACATGGTAGAGCGTGTATCCTCATGTATTGATGTTTTGCCAAGCCACGTATATTCATTTGATAGTAATTTTAATTCCATTGAAAATGAAGATCAGTACCACTTTACAAAATTGGACACTGTAAAGGAAATTACAAGGAAAATCAATGCGAAAAAATCCAGTGGTCTCGACGGAATATCAAATTTTTTAATTAAGAAATTACCCGACGCTACGCTAAAACTCTTCACGATTATTTTTAACAACTGCCTCAACAATGGTTACTTCCCAACCCTGTGGAAATCGGCCAAAATTATACCCCTGAAAAAGAAGGAAACCAGCAACAACGTTGAAGATTTTCGTCCTATCTCTATGCTGTCAAACGTTGGAAAAATTTTTGAAAACATTCTTAAAGATAAACTGGAGAATGAATTTGTAATATCTCCAGTTTCATCCTACCAATTTGGATTTAAACGTTTTCACTCTACCCAACATGCCCTCCTTAAGTTCCACCTAATAAAGATGTTTCAAAGTTATTTTTCGGATAGAAAATTTAGAGTCCAAATCAACGAATCGTCCTCCTTGCCTGGGATAGTGAAAAGTGGCGTTCCACAGGGCAGTATAATGGCTCCGTTTTTATTTAACATCTTCCTTTATGATTTTCCTCATTTGACAGAAAACTCAAAGGCTATTCTATACGCAGATGATTGTATGATCTACGCACATCACGAATCTCCACTCCAGGCATTAAGTAATGCAGCATCTCACCTTGCCATTGTAAACACCTTTTACAAAACATGGGGCATAAAGATAAACGCTGCCAAATCCGAAGCCATTTGCATCCGAAATGCTTCAGGTAAATGTGCACGATTTGTGGTTCCACAGAGCAAGCAACTGCTACTATCGCTCGATGAAATTGAAATTCCCTTTAAATCCAGCATCAAATACTTAGGAGTAAACTTTGATAGGATGTTGAAATTTAATAATCATGGAAGAATTTTACTGGCAAAGGCTAAACGTATAGTTGGTATGTTCTCGGGTGTAATGAACAGCAGATACATTCCTCAGAACACGAAACTTCTTTTATACAAGGTTGCATTCAGAACTGCTTTGGTATACGCATTTCCAATATGGTTCACTATTTCTCCAACCGTGGCCAAAGAGATGGAAATATTTGAGCGAAAGGTACTAAGGAAATGCATAAATAGAAGCTACGAGAACTTCACTAAACGTTTTTCAAACTCCTACATCTATGAAAATGCTTCAATAATACCATTCTGTCAATATGCCATGTCCCTACAAAAAAAATTTGTAGAAAAACTTGCCGCTCATGACAATAATTTGATGAATGAAATCTTCGAAGCCGAAAGGGACATAAATTGGTCAACTTTCGTATATATGTCTCCGGTTGGTATCCTGACGAATCACGATTACGATGAGAATCAACAGTACGACCTACCAGACTTTTATAAAAAGTCTCCTCCGGGCTCCCATAGGGGCTAACTGAATCTTTATCTGATATGTGATATTTTATTTTTTTTAATTGAGTGTTTAATGTACATTTATACTTTTGATTGCTAACTAATGGTATATTCGAATACTATTATTTCATTAATAACTTGTTACTTATTTTGAATTTTAATTGATTTTACATTTGTTAAAAACTCCGTTTAATATTGTTTTTTTTTTAACTTTCTGTGATTTACATTTACATATATATGTTCTCTGTTAAGAAACTTTTGGTTAACAGTTTTTAGTTTTAAGTGTTGTCTAATTATTAAGTTTTTTTTTTTTTTTAACAGATATTCGCTCTGTAGGATATTATCAATGCCGGGAGCAAGCATTATTTAACTTTTGAAAAACACGTACCTCTAAACATTTACTTTGTTAATACAAGCACGTAGCTATTACTTTTATTGTGTATTAGAATAAGACTATTACAGTTCTAAGAATATTACAACATTATACTGTCGATTTGTACATCATTGTATAGTATTTCTTAAGAAAAGAAGTCTCAATAAACACTTTACTTACTTACTTACTTGTCTGACAATCGTTTGTTTCTTGTTCTATTACACAATCATTTTCACCACGATCATTTTCTTCACTTTCATTTTCAAGTTCTTCACCTTCATTTGTTGGGTATTCCCCTCTTTCTTCTGGCGCCACTTCATTCAATCTAACTAGAAGTGCGCTTTTAGAACCTGACGACGACATATTTAAATGCTGCAACCACAATCGCAACTGCGCCACCGTATAATTGTTGCCACACACACTTTTATCCATTGTCAGTGTCTAACTTTTTTTTCCTTTTCTTGAATTTACAAAACCTGTTCCTTATTTGCAAATAGTTTTCAATTTAATTTCAGAAATTTTTTTTTTTTATTTCAATTTCACACGTTTGTTTAAAAGGCTTCTTCTTTTTTTCACTAATTCGTTAATATCTGTCCTTTGCAGTCTCTTATATTTTTCTTTTAATCAAACACTTTATATTCTTTTATAGAAAACACTAGCGTGTATAAAAAAAATTTAAATTTTTTCTTGTATCCCACTTCTGAAAATTATAGTCTCTTTCATTAAAACACTTCTTCACTGTTTGGCGGGTACTTTATTAATGCATCATCAGTATTTAAAATAATCTTACAAACTATGACATGTTTCGCTTGCTGCGCTTTCTTAATATATCATGTATAAGTAGGAAAGAGATAAATATAGTTACTAAGAATATTCTAGAACAAATAAATAAACCGTTATCCCTGAAAGTAGAATACACTTAAAGAAGTAAACCATAATGACAGGTACACTGTTAATATAATAGATAGCTACACTAATAATATATTGCTACAGTATTACCAATTGGAATTTGTATAAGTTTGTTTTCCAAATTATGTGATGTGTTTTATAATATGTGTGTTGTGTATTTGTGAACTTAATTGTTTTATTTGTTAATTTTACGGCCGGCCGTAGTGTTTTCAATGCATGGAGCTCTAACTGTTAAAATAATTTGTTTATATGTATAGTGAACTAGCTGACCCGGTCCGCGATGCTGGGCCTAAGCAAACATTAGTGTTGTATTACCACACGATTTAAATTAAGCTTTTAAAGAAATGTACGGCCTTTAAATAAATTTATGGAATATCTATCATAAAGATTTGTTACAGAATAACTTACATATGGTCTAGGTATGGGCTCAATCAAAAAAGAAACGCATTTATTTAAGGCAAATTGGAAATTATATTTATTTATTACTTCATCTTGGGGCCAGCGGATATACAATGTTTTTTGTTTTTTGGCGTGCCGTGTGGAAAACATAAATTTTCCAAAATTAAGCCAGCAATAGTTAATGATGTGACTCTTGCCTTATTGATGGCAATAGTACAGGTAAGACGTAAAGGGAATTGGAGCCGCTTGAATTGGAATGGTAAATCGTTGGAAATCATCCGAATTCGTGGAATAAGTACATCTTCGCCTTTGAATCTGCCGCCGATGATTGTTGCCTCGATTAAATTTGGTGAGCAGTTTTTGATGGTCAATGTGGTTCCGTTGCATAACTTTGGTGCGTTTAAGTTGCGAATAAGAATTACCGGTGATCCAACGTTTAATGTTAGCACATGCGGTGGCATTCCGGGTGATTCCAATGAATTTAAAAATTCAGTGGGATAATTGACGGCTTGTTCTTCATCCATTACTGTATCGATCGATTTGTATATGATTAATTTGCCGGGCAGTTTCAATTGAATTTGCTCATTGAGCTTGTTGGCATCGTAATTTGTTGGTGCCAAAATTGCACGTTCCCACAGCCAATCCGATTTTTTGTAGAAGATTGCTAGACTTGGGAAAACCTTGTCGACAACGGCTTGAATATTCATTTGCATTCGACAGAAGTTAGGCGGGAACGAAATCTCGTTCGTGGCGCGATTAATTGGAATTTTTCCATTTCCGATGTCAAAAAGTTGTTCTGAGAATGTTTGGGCAGACGGGTCTTGCAACAAATGCACACGTATGTTCGTCGATAGCGTGATTTTCTCGACTCGGTTCCAAAGATATGAAGCTTTCAAGCATGCGTTCAGATCATCTGCGGTCATTGATAACGGGCAAAGTTTAACGAAAATCACCAACAAAAAGAATAAGAGCGCCTCCCATCGGTTTGTAGTGTCCTCGAAAATCACGTAGAGTCCGATCAAGCGCTTCGAGCAATTTGTTTGAATGTACCGTTATTTTTTTATCAGCGTTTGAAAAAAACTCACAAATGTGCACAAAATGTAGGTATCTTAAATACAAGGGTACATAAAGTTTTTTATAATCAATTGATGATATAATATTATTTTTAACTTATTGCATAATGTTGCACCTTAGTAAGCGCGGAATATCTTCTGTTATCGAATGATGTAAATATTTTGTAAATAAACCGAAACTCGGATTTTTGAATCCAACATTTCGAAAGTTTTAAAATTTTGATATTGGATCATTATTAACATAGATTTTTTGCAAATATCTTCGGAACTACATAACCGATTTAAGAGTTTGATATCTCGTTTTGAAAAACATGACAACGGCTTTGAAAAAAATTAAATAAAATAAAAAAAGCAAAATATATGTATGTATGCTCGTATGTCATTGGTGATGCAATATGAAAATTTAATTTTGCCACGCCCCTGCGCCCGCAGACTGAAAAACCATGCAAACATTAATTTTTTTTATTTTTACCTCGCCTTCAGTAAGATGTCATATAAAACAGAATAACTAAATAGTTCAAAGTGTTTGAAATCAAATCATAAAAGCACAAGTGAAAATCGAAAACAATTTTTTGTCATTATTAAAAGTACAATTGTTATTCAATTAAATTACATTTTCTTTTTTTTTTCTTTCTTATTTTACATATATGTACATAGTTTTAAATTATTAAAAAAAGTTGTAAAGTCAGTAGATTTTTTTGTAGAAAAATTGTTTTAGCATATACATATGCACATATTTACAAATAATGTTTTTTAATTGTACATACTGATCATATTGAATCCGTTCAAAACAATTCCTTTTTTTTTTTTTTGTTTGAAGGATATATACCGAGGATATGTGTCACTTCCATCATATTCATCAAGATTACGTTTGATAAATTTGCCAACAACAAAAAGCCGTAGAATAATGCTTAACATCTCTTTTTTAGTAAATGTTATAAATGGAAATGTCTGCTCTGAATTTCTATTAAACAAATAATTATTTAGTGTTCCCCAACGTTCACTACGGCTCTATAACAATCTACTTTATGTTAAAACTTTTCGAACAAATTTTGCTATGGCAGATTCGTTTAGAAAATTACGAAATGTTTAATTTGATAGACTTTTCTTTGTATTCTTTGTATTTTAAAATTTTTTTATTTTGATATGGAACCATAATCGGTTAATTTCTCGAAAGTGACATTCCTGGCGCTATGCTGCCCCCTAACTAGGGCTTTTAAAATCCGCTTTCAAAATGCGTAAACCGCTCAATTTGAAAGTTTTACAGAGCAACAACATTTTTGCAAAATTTTAAAAAAATTTTACTTTGATATGGAATGCCCCATAATCGGCTACTTTCTCGAAAGTGGCATTCCTGGTTTTTGATAGCCCTAGTTGGAGTGGATTTTCTGTCCGTGGTTCTTTAAAATTTTAAAATTCGTTAAAAATTGACTTGTTAAGCGAAACATTGCTGTATTTTTGTCTTTGTTTACATTTTTTGTTGTGGTTTTACATGCACGGTTTTTTTATATGGTTCCAACAACAACATATATACATGCAAGGTGAATTTATACTAGGTGACAGCATAGCGCCAGCTGATTATTTTTTGCTCTATTCATGGTGAAATTGAAAATGTCAAAAAGTATTGTAAATTATTGTTTCAAGTTAGAATTTTTATTTTACATTAAAGAAAAATATTATACAAATTATTCAATGCTTATAATATACTTACAAAATTTTATAAATAAAGTATAAACAAAGTATTTTATTTCTACACTCCTCCTCTTTGTTTACAATTTATATAAGTCCTAAAAGTTTTCTTAATATTAACAATCGTGTTTTAGCAAGTGGTTTTGTTAGAATATCTGCTATCATTATATCAGTAGGACAATACTTAAGGTTTATAAACTTTTGAATACAATAATCCTTTACAAAATGATATTTTATGTCAACATGTTTTGTTCTAGCATTACATTTTTCATTTAAAACCATCTTAATGCAACTCTGATTGTCTTCCATAATTGTAATCGGTGTATTTACTTTATTATTCATTTCTTGAAGTAGTCCATGAATCCACTTTGCTTGTGTACAAGCTTCTGACAATGCTATGAATTCGGCTTCAGCTGTAGAGAGTGAAACACAACTTTGCTTTCGACATGACCAGCTAACAACTCCACCATTTAAATAAAATGCGTAACCACTATGCGATTTCCTATCAATTTTATTTTCACCCCAGTCTGCATCCACATATCCATATAACTGATTATTTTCTGATGCACTACTTAATCTTAACGATAATTTTGCTGATCCTTTCAGATACTTCATAACTCTCTTTACTTCATTCCAGTCTTCTTTAGTTGGTGCTTGAGTTTTCTGAGCTAATATTGCTATACTTGCTGTAATATCGGGTCTTGTATTTACTGATAAATAAAGAAGTGATCCAATAGCTTTTTGATACAGCTTATTATCTAAAAGTATTTCTGATTCTCCAATTTTGTTATATGAAGGTATTAATGGAATATCTGAGATTTTAAGTCTTGAAGTCCAAATTCATTTATAATTTTCTTGATATATTGTTCTTGACTAATTAAATAATGACCTTCTTCATCTTTTGTAACTTCCATTCCGAGATAGTGTTTAATTGGTCCCAAATTAGACATCGTGAATTTTGAACTTAACATATTAAAAATTTCTTCAATTAATTTTACATCTTTACTTGCCACAATTATATCATCAACATATACCAATAAATAATCTACATTCTCTTTTGATTTTCTTATATATAAACAAGGATCCATTAAACTTTGACTAAATTTGAATTCGATTAATGCCTTATGAATACATTGGTTCCACGAACGGGCAGCTTGTTTTAAACCGTATAAGCTCTTTTTAAGTAAGCAAACTTTATTTGGATACTCTTTTGATATAAAACCTGAAGGCTGCTTCATATATATCGTTTCATTCAAATCCCCATTCAAGAATGCTGTTTTCACATCAAAATGATATAAATTCATTTTCTCTTTTCCAGCTATCGAAAATAAAATCCTTGTTGTTGTTTGCTTAACAACTGGAGCAAATACTGCTTCATAATCAATACCAAATTTCTGATTATATCCTTGAACCACAAGTCTAGCTTTAAATCTTTCAATTTCTCCTTTTTCATTTGTTTTTTTCTTATATACCCATTTGCAACCAATTGCTTTTCGATCTGGAGGAAGATCAACAAGAACCCAAGTATTGTTTTCTTTTATCGATTTAAACTCCTCCTGCATAGCACCAATCCACTGTGATTTCTCCTCCTTAATTGAAATGGCTTCGTTGAAATTATTTGGATCTGGCGATATAATGGCAGAATTGATTTGAAATCGACTTGGAGGTATTCCTTTATTGACTCTATTAGACACGCGTTGAACAGTATCAGGACTTTGAATAGCATCTTCAAATATTTCTCCAGTACCAGACCATTCAGAATCAGAAATTTGGTGATCAGTTGTAAAACTATCTACACTTACTATCGTATTTTCTGAAATGGCATCAGCATCTTCAAAATAATTGTTCTCGTCTGGATTTGCTACTTCATTTTCTACTTCATTTTGGGTTTCATCAATATTTTCTAAATGTTCTTCATTATTTTGAGTAATATTCATAGGCAAATAAACAACTTCCTTATTATTATCTTGAATTTCATTATGTAAACTGTTGTTACAATTATTTGTAGAATCCATGAAAACAACATCACGAGAAATCTGTACCTTATTAGTTTTCGGATCTAAAATTCTGAATCCTTTTGAATGAAAATCATATCCAATAAATACGTTTCGAATCGCCTTTAAATCAAGCTTCTTCCTTTTTTCTTTTGGAACATGTACATAACATAAGGATCCAAATGTATGAAAGTTCTTTAGTGATGGTTTCTTTCCATATCTCATTTCGAAAGGCGTTTTTGATATACTCCTTGAAGGTAGACGATTTTGAATATAACATGCCATCATTAAAGCCTCACCCCAAAAATGTTTATTTAAACCGGAATCAATCAACATACATTTCACCATTTCTATTAAAGTACGATTCTTTCTTTCTGCGACCCCATTTTGCTGTGGACTATATGGTACGCTATATTGAATTTTAGTTCCACATTCTGATAAGAATTGTTTAACTTTTTTGCCCATATATTCTCCACCTCTGTCTGATCTTATAGCTTTCGGATAATGACCAACTTGATTCTTTATTAAATTCCAAATTTCAACTAATTTGCTATAAACTTCATCTTTTGTCTTTAAAAGATATACTGAACAATATCTGCTATGATCATCGATAAATGTTACAAAATATTTATAACCACTACAAGTTACAGGAGATATAGCGCCACATACGTCAGAATGAATAAGTTCAAAACAATTAGAAGACCTCGAAAAACTTTCTTTCGGAAATGGAGTTCTCGCAAATTTTCCTTGTAGACAAATTTCACATGTTTCTTTATCATTTTTGCATTCATTTATTTTTATGTCTGTAGCTAAATCATCTTTTAATAATTGTTTAATACCTCCTTCATTATGATGACCAAGAACTCGATGCCAATAGTGTATACAACCTTTATTACAATTCTGAACTGAAAAAACTTTTTCAGAAGTTGCATTAAGTGTGTACATACTATTTATAAGATATGCTTTACAAATAATCTTAGAATTCTTTTCTAACATACATTCATTTTTAATAAAACTTACAGTATAACCTTTCTCAGTAATTTTCCTAACTGATAATAAATTTGAATTGAAATCCGGAACATAGTAAACATCATTCATTATTAAAGACATATCTCCAATCTTGATTTTGCACATCCCTTTACCTTTAGCCTTAGAACTGTTTCCATTTGCAACACAAATTGATTGACCGTTATCATTATAGTTGATTTCACTAAATAATTTTTTATCATGGGCAATATGGCAACTTGCACCCGAATCTATTATCCATGAAGCTTGATTCCCGTTCTCCAAATTAGTCATCAAAACAAATTCATCTTCACCTTTATCTTCTATTTCTTCAATAATATTTGCAGACTTTTTATTATTTTTACACCACATTTGATATTTATGACAATCTTTTTTAAGGTGCCCAGGCTTCTTACAAAAGAAACAGGATTTGCTTTCTTGTTTCCTCACGACCTTTGACTTCAAAGCGGAAACATTCGACCCATCATCACGAGACAATTTTTTAAAATATTCTTCTAATAACTTTCCTTTAACAGTTTCCATTGTCAAATCTTTATCTGGTCTTACCTCAAGAGTAGTAATTAAACCGTCATAGCTTGTTGGTAAACTGCTAAGGATCATTGAAACTTGCCAATCTTCTGAGAAATTCTGATCTCCAATTGCCCGGAGTTTGTCGAATAATTCCATCATAGAATTTATATGAATTTCCATATTCTCACCCTCGCCTAACCGCATGCTGCATATTTTTCGCATTAGGTGCACTTTTGAACTTAATGTAACACGTTCATGTTGGTTTTGCAGTTTATTCCATGCATTTCTGGATGAGATTTCATTCCGAATATGAATAAGTTGGGAATCTTCTACACATAAACTTAAAACTGCAAATGATTCCATATCTTTCTTTCTCCAATTATCTGTGTCCTGAATTGGCTCTTGAATCACGGACCACAGATTTTCCTTTATTAGATACATCTTCATCTTGAATTTCCAATTATAGTAATTGTCTTGATTTAGCTTTTCTATACCACAAAATTTGGTTTCGCTCATCTTGATTTATAGCCCTTGATTTCTTGAATTCCTTTATTGAATGTAATCCTTAATAAAATCCTTATGAAACAACAATGGCCCATAACCTATTGTAAATTATTGTTTCAAGTTAGAATTTTTATTTTACATTAAAGAAAAATATTATACAAATTATTCAATGCTTATAATATACTTACAAAATTTTATAAATAAAGTATAAACAAAGTATTTTATTTCTACAAAAAGTTGTTTACAAATAGTCAAAGCAAAGACTATAAATATATAAAGATGTTGCACGCAGTGTATTTAAAATTGACAAAATTTTGTGCTTCCTCATGATGCGGGAGGGAAGACAAAAGGGAAAGAACCACAAAGAAAGAGCGTAACAATCTGTCGTTCTCTTGTTGAGTATAAGATCTTTTAATTCTCACTTATCATTGTTTGTGTGCATGTGTATGCATGTGTGTGTTGTACATTGCATTAAAAATGTAAAAATAAAATAAAAACCTAACAAAAGAATTTTTGTTTCTTACAATTTTTGTGCAAATAACTTTCGTCAATAATGTGACCGATTGTGTAATTGTAGGGTAAGAGTATGTGTTTTATTGTTGTACAGACAAAACTATATCGATTCGCACCGAATTATAATGCTATTTTTTAGACTATTCAATTATGTATGTATGTACTTACCATATATAATTTTATAGACAGTTCAATTATAAACTTCTGTCTATTTTTGTATAGAATGAAGTTGTAATAACTCGAATGTTTTTTTGTTTAGTATTTATTAAATTTATTTATCAGTGTTTCAAAATTTTAACTTTTTCTATATGTACTTGATAATTTGTATTTGTATGTTTCCCATGTGGAATGCTTCCGTAGTAAAATAAGAACTAGTAATTAAGAATCTTCATTCTGTATTTATAACATTCGTTATTCTCATCAAACCGTAAGGTGCATTGTATTTTTGGTGCAACTGACGCATTGCTCGTAATCATTTGTATAATTTTTTGCATGAACAAACATTTTTGAAGGATATGACAAAATTTGCGCTGGTTTATTAAATCTAAACGACATTTAACGCAAGATATTCGTTGAGCTATATATGTATGTAACCAACAAAATATCGACTTGATATTAATTCTATTGGCACATTGTTGGATGTAAAATAATCGGCGTCTTCATTAAAATGTTCTTTATTTTATATACTACTAGCTGACCGCCCCGGCTTCGCTCGGTATTTACTATTGATTTGTATTTCATAGAATAAGATGTATTCACAACCTGCCTGTTCTTATTTATTTGCAAATTTGTACAGCATACTTTAGGGGACTTTTTTTTTTATTAACCCTACACTTCATATTGTATCACTGGTGATACACAATTTTATTATTGGAATATTATTATTTATTATTATGTTATACATTTCCCTACTGCATAGTGTATTTACTGGTGATACATGTAAAAATTGCATAATATCTACTAAATTATTGTTTTAAATTTTTTTAAATATTTTTTCTGTAATCAGACGGTAATTTCCCCTTAAAAAACATTTTTTTCGATCAAATATAAAAAGTCATGCAGTGTAGGGTTAAAGTTGACTGGACTCACAAAAAAATTCCGAGTTTTACCCGGAATTTATGAATTTATTTTCTTTACAAACCATCTCCTTAGAATTTCGAATCGAATAAAAAAATCAGCCAAATCGCTCCAGCCGTTCTCACGTGATGCCATTACATACATGCACCATTTAATTTTTATATATATATATGTATATAGATTACTCCCTCGTGGTGATATTTTTGAAAAATACATGGTATTTGTGTCCTTCGAGACTCAGAACTATCTATGTTTTAAATTTGATTAGAATTAGGCAGATAGTTTCAGAGAGGAAAAAATTGTCCTTTACCTCCCTCGTGGTCCTATTTTTGAAAAAATATATAACCTTTGTGTCCTTCCAAACTCAGATCTATCTATGTTTTAAAATTTATTAAAATTGAGCAGATAGTTTCAGAGAGGAAAAAATTGTCCCCCTCCTGGTCCTATTTTTGAATTTTTTTTTTCATATAAACCATCTCCTGAAAATTTCAAAACTAATAAAAAAATTCCAGGCAAATCAATCTAGCCGTTCTCGAGTTATGGAGTGACAATCAAAATGTACACTTATTTTTATATATATAGATAGGAAGCCGCCGGATACATTTGGTATAAAAGCAATTGAAAGGATGGTTAAAGTGAAGTATAGTTAACAAATTTTCAAAGTTATAGAGAATTGACAAAAGAGGTTGTCTTCAGACCAAAATTGCAAATTGCCAAACTATTGCCTTTATACCAAATTTGTATATTTTTAATTCCGGTAGCTTTTTTGTTTACATATGTTTTATCATCCATAATGTTCCAAATATAAAGAAAACAATATACATAATAATATATATATAAATTAATTTTTATTTTATAAATATATAGATATGTATGTTTTTTCTCTCTATCACATTATGGGGTTAAGCACAACTGATAATCCACTTTTGTAAAAGTCACTTTTGACGATTCTGGTTAGTCTGTGCTATTTATGTCGACAAATGTTACGATTGTCGGATCGTTAAAAGTTAGTGAATCGCAGTACAGTTGTAAAGCACTTGTGAATTCATGTTCTTTAAATTACTTTCTGTACAACGGAAGCTTGTACAGTTTAACATTTTTGATTGTAAGTGAGATCGAAGAATACATATAGAATTTAAAACCTCGTGACTCAGTTTATGTCTTTTTTTTTGTACGGACGTCATTGGCATGTGGTAAACTCAGTAGAATTTTGAAAGGCAAGGCAATATCTATATATATAAAATTCAATGTATGTATGTATGTATGTATGTATGTATGTAACGTATAGACTCCAAAACGGCTGAGCCGATTTTGATGAAATTTTCACAGCATGTTACTGTGACTCTGGAAGGAATAATAGGGTACTTTTTTTTACCACGCCCACTTTTTTAAAATATTGTAATTGAAGACCAAACCTTTGGACCGATATTTTTGAAATTTTCACAGCATTTAACTGGGACTCTGGTATGATTAATAGGGTACGTTTTTTTTGACCACGCCCATTTTTACGCCCACTTTTTAAAAATTATGTAATTGCTCCCATATAGTTTTTAACAGATTTACTTCAAATTGTATACACATTATATACTCCAGGCGAGGTAAAAATAAAGATTTCTTAAGCCACGCCCCTTTCACGCCCCTTTTCACGTCAAATTTTTGAAAGTTTTATACTTTTTGTTCTCTATACAAATTTGTTCATTCCAACGTATTTTTTTTATTTGGTAGTATATTGCTCTTAATACTGTTAACGTCGCCATATAACTATGAACCACGCCTACTTCATCGCCCCCTTTTTTAATTCAGATACTTACGTATACCACTAACAATGTTTGCTATACAAAATACTTTTTTTGTAATATGTATTTACCTAAAGTTTTATATACTTTTTAACTACATACATTGTTTTATTACCAAATCCCCATTTTTCGCCCCATTTCACCTTAAATTATATTGCTTTTAATCTATATATACATATATATAAATGAATGTGTGTCTGTATGTTTGTGCTTAATAGGAGGCCAAACCCTTGGACCAATCTGCCTGAAATTTTTACAGCATGGTACTGTGACTCTGGAAGGAATAATAGGCTATATGAAGTTTTGATTATACAAACGGGGGTGGCACCGCCCATATAACCCACAAATTTAACCCGCCATATTTTGGGCATTTTTTGACGTACGTCGGTGATATTTGGTACATATGGTATTGGCATAATTAGGAATATGTACAAGGAGAAAAGTGAGTGGGACCACGCCCCTTTTTAGGGAAATTAAACATCGTAATATAGTCTTAACTACTGGACCGATCGTCATTAAATTTTCACAACAGGATATTCTTACGAAATAATAAATTCTTGACTATGTAAGTGGACAAAGGGGCATGGTCTCGCCTAAAGCATTGCAATTAAATAAATAAATGTTTGTAAATCTATATATATAAAATTCAATGTATGTATGTATGTATGTATGTATGTATTTATGTATGTATGTATGTATGTATGTATGTATGTATGTATGTATGTAACGTATAGACTCCAAAACGGCTGAGCCGATTTTGATGAAATTTTCACAGCATGTTACTGTGACTCTGGAAGGAATAATAGGGTACTTTTTTTTGACCACGCCCACTTTTACGCCCACTTTTTTAAAATATTGTAATTGGAGACCAAACCTCTGGACCGATATTTTTGAAATTTTCACAGCATTTAACTGGGACTTTGTTATGATTAATAGGGTAGTTTTTTTTTGACCACGCCCATTTTTACGCCCACTTTTTAAAAATTATGTAATTGCTCCCATATAGTTTTTAACAGATTTACTTCAAATTGTATACACATTATATACTTCAGGCGAGGTAAAAATAAAGATTTCTTAAGCCACGCCCCTTTCACGCCCCTTTTCACGCCAAATTTTTGAAAGTTTTATACTTTTTGTTCTCTATACAAATTTGTTCATTCCAACGTATTTTTTTTATTTGGTAGTATATTGCTCTTAATACTGTTAACGTCGCCATATAACTATGAACCACGCCTACTTCATACTTATACCACTAACAATGTTTGCTATACAAAATACTTTTTTTGTAATATGTATTTACCTAAAGTTTTATATACTTTTTAACTACATACATTTTTTTATTACCAAATCCCCATTTTTCACCCCATTTCACCTTAAATTATATCGCTTTTAATCTACATCTATATATATAAAATTCAATGTATGTATGTATGTATGTAACGTATAGACTCCAAAACGGCTGAGCCGATTTTGATGAAATTTTCACAGCATGTTACTGTGACTCTGGAAGGAATAATAGGGTACTTTTTTACCACGCCCACTTTTACGCCCACTTTTTAAAATATTGTAATTGGAGACCAAACTTCTGGACCGATATTTTTGAAATTTTCACAGCATTTAACTCGGACTTTGTTATGATTAATAGGGTACTTTTTTTTGACCACGCCCATTTTTACGCCCACTTTTTAAAAATTATGTAATTGCTCCCATATAGTTTTTAACAGATTTACTTCAAATTGTATACACATTATATACTCCAGGCGAGGTAAAAATAAAGATTTCTTAAGCCACGCCCCTTTCACGCCCCTTTTCACGCCAAATTTTTGAAAGTTTTATACTTTTTGTTCTCTATACAAATTTGTTCATTCCAACGTATTTCATTAAATTTTCGATCGTCATTAAATTTTCACAATAGGATATTCTTAAGAAATAATAAATTCTTGACTACGTAAGTGGACAAAGGGGCATGGCCTCGCCCACTAAACTAAAGCAGTGCAATAAATACATTAAAATTAAATAAATGTTTGTAAATATATAAATACGTTTTATTTTATAAAGAGGGGGGGTAGCGAAGCACACCGGGTTTAGCTATGAAATTATAATTGAAATTCTTCGACTTTGATATATACTATAACCAAAATGGTTCCAAATCCATATTTGAAAGATAATTTATTTATTTCTTCTTTTGAAAAATATATAAATATTAATCTTTTCACATAACATTTTAAATTTGTAAATTTTTTTAATTACTGGTACCAAGGGCTAATTTGGGATTTAAGAATTCCCTTTCTTTAAAAATTGAGTCTTTTCAAAGGCAGTCTCTTCTGTATTTCTTCTAGTGAGGTAATGTAAAACTTTAAGCAATCAGACTTAATCTGGTTTGAATTTGATTTTGGGAAGGTCTTTAGCAACTCTTCGCATTCATGGCCACTACTATTCTCAATTTATATAAATGATCTAGATAAACAATTGTTACACTGTAATGTTCACTTATATGCTGATGATGTACAACTCGATAGTAGTAGTTCCTTGCTAAATATAAATGATTGTGTTGAGCAAATAAATCTTGATTTACAGCGTGTTCACACATGGGCAAATGCAAATAGTTTGTGTATTAACCCCTCGAAGTACAAATGCTTGATAATAAGAAAAAAAACACAGAAACTGTCGCTTGAACCTATTATATTGTTGAACAACCAACGAATTGAAATTGTACAAAAAGCTAAAAATCTTGGCATTCTTTTTAACAACACTCTCACATGGTCTGATCATGTAACTGCTGCTGCTGGGAAAACATATTCAATGCTGCGAGCGCTATGGAACACCCAACAAATCACACCGCTTAATATTCGAATATTACTTGCAAAAACGTACATCATGCCAATTTTAGTATATGGATGCGAATTGTTTGCAAGTTGTGACTCAACAAGCCAGGGAAAACTTGAGAAAACTTTCAATGCTGTATTGAGATATGTTTTTAATTTAAGAAAGTATGATCATATTTCCCAATTTAAAAATAAGCTTTATGGTGTTTCTCTGAGTAACCTGTTGAAAATTAAAACCCTAATGCTATTACACAAAATAATATTTAAACATGAACCAGTGTATCTTTTTGACAGGATATCCTTTATGCGTTCAATAAGATCTTATGATATAATTCATACTAGATATAGAAGTCAGGTTTCTGAGCGTCATTTTTACGTCAATTCAATCCGCCTTTGGAACTCGCTACTACCTGCCAATAAATCCATCAGCAACGCCTTGCTTTTTGAAAAAGCGTTATATAAATTATTTACCCCAAATTAATACTGTTCTTCTTATTATATTCGTATTTAACTAATTTAAGCTTATTTTTTATTTCTAGTAATTAATTATTCTTCATAATAATATTTTTTTTTTTTTCTTACTCAATTATGTACTTACAATACAAAAACCAAATACTTATATAATTATAAGACGTGTGTCTTGTTGTATTGGAATCGAATGAATAAATAAATAAATAAATGTCTTCTATTTGTTTAGTCACATGTGTGATTTAATATTGCAAGTAACACATAGCTCCTCCTTTTAATAAAATTTTTTCATGTCAGTTAAATTAAATTTTTATTTACATGCAAAGGAAAAATTCCCTACATTTGGACGAAAATAAAAAATCTGTCTTTTTCCCTACAGTCTGATTTTTGGAGAAAAATTCCCTGCAAGTAGGGAATTTTCCCTACATCTGACATCACTGATTGACCACATGCTATATTTTTTTATGGTTTTATAACCTTTAAGTTTGTCGTGGTGGAGTACCAAACAAAACTAATTTTTGATATTGGTGGATACCATTAAAACTCAGGAGGGGAGTTCGGGAAGTCCGGTTTCCCATACGAAGGTGTAGGTCAGTGGATCTTCCTTGACGAGACTCCTTTAGGCGTAAGCCGGATATTGGTAATGGCGTTATGATATATATGTATCATGGCCAAGTAAATCCTCCTGGTAAGGAGGTAACTTAAATAAATACAAATAAAAACTAAATGTTTAGTTTAAAAAATATTAGCTGACCCGGTCCGCGTTGCTGGCCCTAAGCAAACATTAGTATTGTATTACCACACGATTTGAATTGAGCTTTTAACGAAATTTACGGCCTTTAAATAAAAATCCATGGAATACCTATCATAAAGTTTTTTTTACAGAATAACTTACATATAGTGTAGATATGGGCTCAATCAAAAAAGAAACGCATGTATTTAAGTCAAATTGGAAATTATATTTATATCAGGAACCGTAACTGTTATGACTTTTATCGAAAAAGTCAAGAAAAAAAGTTATTTCTTAACTTTTATTTTTTAAGGCAGAAATAAAAGTTATTTCTTAACTTTTATTTTTTAAGGCAGAAATAAAAGTTATTTCTTAACTTTTATTTTTTAAGCCAAAAATTAAAAGTTATTTTTGACTTTTATTATTTTACTCAAAATATTTTATTTATTTTTTTATTTATTTATTTCATTCAATTTTTTAACTTTTAATTTTTTAAGGCAAACATAAAAGTCTTGAATTAAATATTGCATAGTAATGCGCTAGTTTTATGTTAAGACGCAAAGGGAATTGGAGCCGCTTGAATTGGAATGGTAAATCGTTGGAAATCATCGAAATTCGTGGAATAAGTACGTCTTCACCTTTGAATCTGCCACCGATGATTGTTGCCTCGATTAAATTTGGTGAGCAGTTTTTTATGGCGAATCTGGTTCCGTTGCATAACTTTGGTGCGTTTAAGTTGCGAATAAGATTTACCGGTGATCCAACTTTTAATGGTAGCACATGCGGTGGCAATCCGGGTGGTTCCAATGAATTCAAAAATTCAGTGGGATAATAGACGGCTTGTTCTTCATCCATTACTGTGCCGATCGATTTCTATTTGATTAATTTGCGGGCAGTTTCAATTGAATTTGTTCATTGTACGTTCGCACAGCCAATCCGAATTTTTGTAAAAGATTGTTAGACTTGGGAATACCTTGTCGACAATCAGTAATCAGTGAAGTAAATCTGTAAAAACCATTGCAGAAGAAATTAATCAATTTAAAAAAGTGGGCGTTAGAGTAGGCGTGGTCGTACCAACTGAGAAACCTTCCCGGACTCATACACAACAACTTTGCCGAAGATCATCACATGATCAAATGCATACATACAAACATACATACAAACATTAATTTTTGGAGATGTGAATTTCACCCAATTTTAAAAATCGATGTCTTCCGATTTGGATGCAATTTGCACCAAGGTTAGTACTATTGGATAGTAGGCCAGCGACAAATTTTCAGCTCCATCAGTCAAGAACTGCCGGAGTTAGACGGGGTCAAAGTTGGACATTTTGGTCTATTTTGGTCATACAGGGTTTTTTTTAAATGAGTGTAACTTTTTACCTATTAGTCCAAGCAAACATTGTCCAAAGGACTTTAGATAGCTATTTCTTCAATCATTCCAAAAATGTTTTTTTTTAATTTTTTTTCAATTTGAGCCCTTTTTTTCAAAAGAAAGCTTATACAATTTACTTTAAGGCCTTTATAATCGCTTAATGGGATGTGAGTGGATATATATCAAAAAAATTATTTTTTAACTCAAGAATAGTATTTTTCAATATTTGGCACATGTGAAATATGAAAATATGTAGTGCATATGGTACAAATTGAAACACTTTCTTCTTTGAGTTGGAAATTTTTTTTTAAAGATACCCCACTTGCATCCTATTAAGTGACCACAAAGCTCTTAAAGGAAATGGTCTAAAGCTTCTTTTGAGGAAAAGTAAAAAAATTTCCATTTTGAAAAAAAAAAAATAAAAAATGGGGGAAAATTAAAATGATACATGTGCCAAATATTGAAAAATCCTATTCTTGAGTTAAAAAAAAAATTTTTTAAATTTCAAAACTTGCTATCACAATAGTCAAAATATATGATGTTATTCAATTTATGTGGGAGGGGCCACGCCCACTTGAAATATATATAGCCGAAAACCTAATTTGGAATATAACCTTTCAAATGAAACCGATTTGGGCCAAATCGGTTGGATAGTTTTAGAGTCAATAGAGGACAAACATACAAACATTGTATTTTTTATATATAGATTCTAACTACAACTAATGTAGCTTTGTAGCTACTACAATTTCCTGTGTATCAACGGATAACGGTTGTTTGGCTGCAATTCATCTCACTTGTTCGATGAGTGTCGTTCGGTTGTTGTTGATCGGTGTGTGGTAATGTGCTATGATGCTAAATGGTTGTGTATAATTCTTGCTTACACTGCTCATGTACTTATCTTCTTCCTTTACATCTCTCTGTTGATGCCCTATGTCAGGAGTGCCCAAGCCATATACTCTTGGTGCTCTTTTGTATTTGTAAAAACTCTTAGCTATAGGCTGTGTGTTTTGTAAACTCATTACAGCACTCAGCAGTAGCAATACGAAATACACAAACAACTTTGCCTTATTTGTTTTTTTGTCGTACTCTATACACGCAAGCACAAAGAAACAACACTTTCGTATGCTCTACTGGTAAACATTGGTGACTGCGATCGTCAATGTAGATTTTGTTTCTGTTTAACGTATGATACCGTTTAAGAAAGTGTGTTGTTTCTTTGTATGTATTGGCTTTTACAACAAAAAGTACTGAATAACAATTATTTTTTATTTAAATGTATTGGTGTTTGCTCTTCCATAAGCAACTTTTGGGCACTCCTGCCCTATGTTAATCCTCTCTGCTGATACACTTTGTTGACTCTCTGCTTTGGACACACTCTGATGTTAACACCCTCAGGTAGTGTTGTATCCATCGGCCTCCAGTTAATCTGTAATGAAATAAACCCGTTTTGGCGTTTGTAATCCCCCCCACGTGGATGGATGTCATCCATCCTCTACTCAGTAAAACGAATAATATTTCCTTTATATTTTTTTCTATTTATTACAAAAAAATACACCTTTGTGGGTTAAAATTCCCAGAATTTTAGTTCACAACCTTAGTAAGCGCGGAATATCTTGTGTTATCGAATGATATAAATATTTTGTAAATAACTCGAAAACTCGGATTTTTGAATGCAACATTTCGATAGTTTAAAAATTTTGATATTGAATCAATATTAACATTGGTTTTTTGTAAATAACGTTGGAACTACATAACCGATTTAGGAATTTGATATCTCGTTTTGAAAAACATGACAACTTTAAAAAAATAAAATAAAAAAAGCTAAAAAAAAAAAAATAAATATGTATGTATATATATGTCTTTGGTAGTGCAATATGAAAATTATATTTTAACACGCCCCTTCGCCCGCAGACCGAAAATCAAAAATCAGACTTCACAGTATCACCCGCATGAATATTCTAAAGATTCATTGAAAATTTCCAGTATTCGTTGCTTTCAGTGAATGAAAACATAAAGAAAGAGTAAAAACAATACAAAACCTAATGAGAAAATAAATATTTTTTGGTTGTTGCTTTATGTGCGATTTGTTGACAGTAAACTAGTAAAGTTTGATATTTGTTGTTAGGTTAGGTAGGAAGGCTGGTGTGAGTCACCTCACACCCTCACCCAGATACCAATATGGTCCATTGCGATGCCTTAGATTCTCTACCAAATGTCTGACTAGTTTACATGTGTCTTACTGGTCTATATATGTCTGACTGGTCTACAAATGTGTGACTTATCTCCATATGTCTGACTGGTCTACATATGTCTGACTCGTCTACCCAGAGTCTTTGGCGGGAATCGAACCCGCAACCCTTTGACTGATAGTCCGGCACTCTATCGCCTAGTCTATCGGGGCACCCTTGATATTTTTTTTAGTATGTAAAACTTATACAATCAGCATTGAAACCATTCATACCAATCGTTAACCATTCGTACCAATCGTTAAGTATTCGTTGCTTTTGGGAGTATACGTTTGCATTTGTACAAGACATGCAATGCAAGCATCATTTTTCGTTACACTCCGTTTTGTGAATAATGACATGTATTGCTTTACGGAATTGATTTATGTTGTCAACATGAGGTTTGTTTTTTGTGATTGTATTCAAAATCTAAAATTAACCAATCAATCCGTTCTCTGGTATGTACATCCTGTAATGAAAATGATGATTGATGATTGAATGATTGATTTTTATACAATTTTCGAATTCCCTTGAATTGGGAACGACAAAGGTAAATGATTGATCTGTATAATTAAGTTTTTATATTTCTCAGGTTCCACAATACATTCTAGATGACGCTTACACTCGTCGAGAGTATTGCAAAATTGTTTGCACTCAACCACGGCGTATTGCGGCGATATCTATATCTCGCCGAGTTTCTCAAGAACGTAAATGGCCAGAAGGTTCTTTAGTTGGTTACCAGGTACGACTACTACTGGTAATTGTAATGAAAAACTCCCAATAAATCTCTCGCAAATTTCAGGTTGGACTACATGTAAATATAAGCGAAGATACTAGACTTTTATATTGTACCACCGGTGTGCTGTTGCAAAAATTAATAACTGAAAAATCCTTGGGCAGTTTTACGCATATTATACTGGATGAGGTGCATGAAAGAGATCAAGAAATGGATTTCTTATTAATTGTTATTAGACGCTTCTTGACTACAAACTCAAAGCACTGCAAGATAATATTAATGTCGGCCACAATAAATTCCTTAGAGGTGCGTAATTTACATATAATATACATATATGTATTTAAGATTCTATTTTTCTTTAACAGTTTTCCAACTATTTCAATATAAAACGTGAACGAGCTCCTATTTTGAAGGCAGATTCTAGACGTTTATTTCAAGTAAAAGATTTTTATTTAGATGATTTGGGACGCATTAATAATGCAGTAAGTTTTATGGATTAAAGAAAAGAATATTTATGTTAACATATTCTTATTTTTTATTACAGAATGTTGAAATTGATGTTACGGAACCGGGCATAACTTCGGAAATGTATAGATTAGTTCTGAAACTAATTATAGTCATTGATAATATTGAAAAGCAAGAGCTATCTTTAAGTTTAAATGCGCAATCACACGCGGCTAATAACAGCACATCTATTTTAATATTTCTACCCTGCATCAATGAAATAGACCAAATGTGCAAAAGATTGGAATTACTTAATAATTCGGAAGAGTAAGTAAGGCCCCGATTATAGTTCGCAACACTAACTCCCTGTCCCACGATGTCGAACGATAACGTTCGCTTAGATAAGACTTAAGACACAAACTTTTTATCGTATCTATTTTTTTACTCAATCAAGTTTGTTTATTCCACAATCAAGTTTGTGTCTTAAGTCTTATCTAAGCGAACGTTATCGTTCGACATCGTGGGCCAGGGGGTAAATGTTGTGTTGTCTCGACAACAACACAACATCAAAATACTTAGTGTTGTGAGTGGTAATCAGGCATAACACATATCATTTAATACAAATAATATTTTTGTATTGCCATTTATTTTACCCTTCTAGAAATACCCCCAAATTAAGTCCCATACGTTTACACTCTCTAATATCACGTGAAGAGCAAAATGAAATATTCCGCCAGGCTCCCTTGGGATATCGTAAAGTTATATTGGCCACCAATATAGCAGAAAGTTCTATAACTGTACCCGATGTTAAATATGGTTAGTTGCTAGTGTTAAATTTCTAGTTGTAGTATTAATATTTTTTTTTTATATTTTCAGTTATTGACTTTTGTTTAACCAAAGCATTGGTTACCGATACTGCCTCAAATTTTACTTCTTTGCAATTACAATGGGCCTCCAAGGCCAATTGTAAACAAAGAGCCGGTCGTGCTGGTCGTCTTATGAACGGTCGTGTTTACCGTCTGGTGCCCAGATATTTTTATGAGGTTGGTTTTTTACTTTTTAAATTGTTCTTGCTACCAACGCCATTTTTTTTAATTTATTCATTCATTTATTTTGTAATTTTAAGCCTTCGCGGTCGAAAAAATATATTACATAGTAATATAATAATATAATAATAATAAGTTTCCATTTTCTTTAACAGAACTATATGAATGAATTTAGTATTCCGGAAATGTTACGCTGTCCTCTAGAGAATGTGGTCTTAAAGGCCAAACTACTTGATATGGGACCACCACCTGAAATTCTAGGCTTGGCCATGAGTCCTCCAAATTTAAGTGATATACACAATACCATATTGACTCTGAAAGAAGTGGGTGCTTTATATACCACTGTAAATGGTGCTTATTCAGTGCAGGATGGTGATATAAGCTATATGGGACGTATTATGGCTGCTTTACCTTTAAATATACGCTTAAGTCGTTTAATTGTTTTCGGTTATATATTTAGCGTTTTGGAAGAAGCTATTATTATAGGTATTATATTTGAAATTTATATTTTGGGAACTTGGTTTTAATATTAATTTCACTATTATGTTATTTGTTTAGCTGCCGGTTTAAGTGTTCGTTCTATTTTCCGCTTTGAAAGTTCAGCGCCTCAAAGTGATTGTGATGCTTATATACAGAAGCTGATGTGGGCTGATGGCTCGGGTTCCGATTTATTTGCCATTTTAAGGTCTTACAAGGTAGGATTTTATCACAAGAGGGATTTCTATATGAAAACTGCCTTGTCTTGTGAATACGGTATTCTTATATGACAACTTTCCTATGAAGAAGTTTTTATTACATGAAAACTATCTTTTTTGGTAATTACATTTAAGCTTAAGGTCTTTTTTATAAAATTTTTTTTGTAATTTTATTTCAATATTCTTATATGACAACTTTCTTATGAAGAAGTTTTTATTACATGAAAACTATCTTTTTTGGTAATTACATTTAAGCTTAAGGTCTTTTTTATAAATTTTTTTTTGTAATTTTATTTCAATATTCTTATATGACAACTTTCTTATGAAGAAGTTTTTATTACATGAAAACTATCTTTTTTGGTAATTACATTTAAGCTTAAGGTCTTTTTTATAAAATTTTTTTTTTGTAATTTTATTTCAATATTTCGCTACTCTTTAAGTAGCTTCTTCAGGAAAAAATTTGTGAAGACGGTTTTCTTATACAGTAGACTCGCGGTAACAAATACACCGCCTTACGTGAACACCGGTTAACATGAACATATTTTTTTTTACACTGACTACTCTGTAGCGTGAACAAGGTAATAAAGCCTTATAACGTGAACAAATTTAAAATGTATTCAACATAGAAAATGTTTTCATTTCTACATTTTTCGGCTATCGGAATCGTTTTTTTAAAGGGGCTTCTCCGCAAATAATTGCTTATGTAAATATACCGTCATTTTTTCTGTGGTTTGACACACTACACGTGCGCTGCTGATTTGGCATAATTTAATGTAAAGTGTTTCGTAAAAAATGTCACGAAGACTACCAGAATTCTTGTCTTTAACAGAAAAAAGTGGATGTAAGAGAAAAACTTAAAGGAGGATCAAGCGTAACTAGCTTAGCAAAGCAGTGCATTGTTGCAAAGTCAACAATTTGTGCTATCAACAAGAAACAAGAGAAAATTAACAAAACATATTCTGGTCCTGGAATGTGGAAGACTTTGAAGACTTTGTTGTGAGCTTCCAAAAATGGAAAATGGTTCTTAAAAGAGCGACAAAAAAATATTCTGTCAACGGACTGATGGTTAAAAAAGCTAAGTTTTTTAATGCAAAAATTAAAGAAACGAGTGAGGGATGGTTGCAACGATTCAAGAAGCGGTATGGTGTTCGTTTTATTAAAATAAGTGGAGAAAAGTTATATTTTAAACCTGAACTTGTGATCCCTTTCAAGAACAAGCTGCAAGCCAAAATTAAAGAGCTAGGTCTGTCTCACAATCAAATCTCCGAGAAAAGGCCGTGTTCAGCAATTTGCAAAAAAAAAAAGAAAATCCAGAAAAAGATAACCCACTTTTTTCAATAATTTTTATGTAAATTTTTTCTTAAATTATAAAAAATATATGAATTTGATTTAAATACTTGTCTAATTTACATTTGGAAAATTTAAAGAATTACACCTTCGTAAACATGAACAACTTCGAAAACGTGAACACGCTTGGTTTTTAATAGTTCACGTTACCGCGAGTCTACTGTATGAAAACTGTCTTGTGAAGATGGATTTCTTACATGAAAACTCTCTTGTGAAGAAAGTTTTCACAAGACATATCGAGCCCTTTGATATCGATTTTCGTTTTTTTTATTGAAAACGAACATTTACTATCTCCCGCATCATCTCTCAAAATTTCACATCTGAAAAATGTACCGTTACGAATATACAGCAAAAACAATTTTGATGTAAGTGCATATGATTTGTTTGTTTACTTTCAATTATAAATCAATTATAAATGTTTTATAATGAATCACTAGGATTCCAAAGATTGGAAAACATACTCCCAGGCACTGTTTCCAAATTCATTAAAAATTTCGTTTCCAACTTTACGCTCAGCATCATTTGAAAAATATAATCCTGTTATTAAACTTAAATATGGATATTTTGATAATTCCGTAGTTAAGGAATATGATATGTACTCTATTGCAAGGACAAGACGCACCACTGTTATAATAACAAATGGGCCGCTTCCTTTATATAAGAATCAATTAAAAATTTCATCCAGAAAGTACAAAAATCTAAAAACACTTTGTGATAAAAACACAATATGTACCTGAAAAGTTTCACAATGAGTTTTTAAAATTACCATGCGATGAGTCTGTTGAAGACTGTCTTCCCGAGACAGACCAAGAAGAAGATGACGTTTAATTTTATTTTCATAATTATCATTTTAATAGTAATTAGCAGAACATCTTTTAGTTTTGTTTTTATGTTTTAAATAATAACTAGCTAAACCCGGTGTGCTTTGCTACCCCCCCCCCTCGTCATAAAATAAAATAAAACGTATTTATATATTTACAAACATTTATTTATTTAATTTTAATGTATTTATTGCAATGCTTTAGGCGAGACCATGCCCCTTTGTCCACTTACATAGTCAAGAATTTATTATTTCGTAAGAATATCCTGTTGTGAAAATTTAATGACGATCGGTCCAGTAGTTAAGACTATATTACGATGTTTAATTTTCCTAAAAAGGGGCGTGGTCCCACTCACTTTTCTCCTGGTACGTATTCCTAATTATGCCAATACCATATGTACCAAATATCACCGACGTACTTAAAAAAATGCCCAAAATATGGCGGCTTAAATTTGTGGGTTATATGGGCGGTGCCACCCCCGTTTGTACAATCAAAACTTCATATAGCCTATTATTCCTTCCAGAGTCACAGTAACATGCTGTAAAAATTTCAGGCAGATTGGTCCAAGGGTTTGGCCTCCTATTAAGCACAAACATACAGACACACATTCATTTATATATATATAGATTAAAAGCAATATAATTTAAGGTGAAATGGGGCGAAAAATGGGGATTTGGTAATAAAAAAATGTATGTAGTTAAAAAGTATATAAAACTTTAGGTAAATACATATTACAAAAAAAGTATTTTGTATAGCAAACATTGTTAGTGGTATAAGTAAGTATCTGAATTAAAAAAAGGGGGCGATGAAGTAGGCGTGGTTCATAGTTATATGGCGACGTTAACAGTATTAAGAGCAATATACTACCAAATAAAAAAAAATACGTTGGAATGAACAATTTTGTATAGAGAATAAAAAGTATAAAACTTTCAAAAATTTGGCGTGAAAAGGGGCGTGAAAGGGGCGTGTCTTAAGAAATCTTTATTTTTACCTCGCCTGGAGTATATAATGTGTATACAATTTGAAGTAAATCTGTTAAAAACTATATGGGAGCAATTACATAATTTTTAAAAAGTTCGCGTAAAAATGGGCGTGGTCAAAAAAAAGTAACCTATTAATCATATCAGGGTCCCAGTTAAATGCTGTGAAAATTTCAAAAATATCGGTCCAGAGGTTTGGTCTCCAATTACAATATTTTAAAAAAGTGGGCGTAAAAGTGGGCGTGGTAAAAAAAAAGTACCCTATTATTCCTTCCAGAGTCACAGTAACATGCTGTGAAAATTTCATCAAAATCGGATCAGCCGTTTTGGAGTCTATACGTTACATACATACATACATACATTGAATTTTATATATATAGATAGAAGATAGATAGATTAAAAGCAATATAATTTAAGGTGAAATGGGGCGAAAAATGGGGATTTGGTAATAAAAAAATGTATGTAGTTAAAAAGTATATAAAACTTTAGGTAAATACATATTACAAAAAAAGTATTTTGTATAGCAAACATTGTTAGTGGTATACGTAAGTATCTGAATTAAAAAAGGGGGCGATGAAGTAGGCGTGGTTCATAGTTATATGGCGACGTTAACAGTATTAAGAGCAATATACTACCAAATAAAAAAATACGTTGGAATGAACAAATTTGTATAGAGAACAAAAAGTATAAAACTTTCAAACATTTGGCGTGAAAAGGGGCGTGAAAGGGGCGTGACTTAAGAAATCTTTATTTTTACCTCGCCTGGAGTATATAATGTGTATACAATTTGAAGTAAATCTGTTAAAAACTATATGGGAGCAATTACATAATTTTTAAAAAGTGGGCGTAAAAATGGGCGTGGTCAAAACAAAGTACCCTATTAATCATACCAGAATCCCAGTTAAATGCTGTGAAAATTTCAAAAATATCGGTCCAAAGGTTTGGTCTTCAATTACAATATTTTTAAAAAGTGGGCGTGGTAAAAAAAAGTACCCTATTATTCCTTCCAGAGTCACAGTAACATGCTGTGAAAATTTCATCAAAATCGGCTCAGCCGTTTTGGAGTCTATACGTTACATACATACATACATACATTGAATTTTATATATATAGATTTATAGCTTTTAGTTTATTTTATTTTATATTTTTATGAAAAACAATGAATTTAACCTTGAAAATTTTGTTTTTACATGTTTAAGTACAAATCAGTTAAAATGATAAAAAACAACCTCTTTTTTTTTGAAAAAAAAAAAAAGATGTAAGCGCCACAAATTGAGATAGTAGCTTGATCTTGTGAGGGCAATTGAAATTAATTGCATTAGATAGGGTGGACAAAACAATAATTACATGTAAAATTTCATGGTAATACGTGTGCTGATAGCAAAGAAAATTAAAAAAAATCCTTCTCCTGTAAAATTTTGGTTTTGGTGCTTACATCTTTTTCGCGCAAAGGGCTCGATATAAACATCTATTTAATTTATTTTACAGCTTTGGAAATCAATGTGTGAGCCAAGCGGCATACGCGGGGAAGAGTCTGAATATGAATGGGCTAAAAAATTTCACATAAGTGTACGTTCGATTAAAGAGATGCATTTGTTGGTGGAAGAACTTAAAAAGCGACTAGACAACATGAATTTCAAAGAGCAGACCACCCATCAGCATGTACACTGGATGGAACGAGAAAAAACAATTATACTGAAGATTGTAATTGCTGGCGCCTTCTATCCCAATTACTTTACTCGTTCCTCACTCAATGATACAGAACGAGATCGCAAAATGTATCATGTCCTCAATGGCAATGATCCCTGCCGCACTGTCTATTTCAGAAATTTCAATAACAAACATGTGGGTGAACTGTATTCACGAGCTATAAAAGATATTTTCAGAGATGTTCACATACAAGCTAAAGATATAGAGGTACGTTTTCAGCCAGGTTCGGAAAAAGTGTTTGTGACATTTAAGAAGAATTTAGAAGATGATAATGACGATAGTAGTAGTCGTATAGTGGTGCCGGGAAAAGCGTGCGTTGAGATTTATAAGGCTGTTAAAATGCGTTTTTCTAAGATGAAAACCATTATAAATGTTATGGAGTAAGTTTGAAATTCGAAAAAAATTTATTTTATTTACATTAAACTATTCTTATTTTTTAATCAAGTGTTAATATGGGTATAAAATATGCCGAAGAAAAGGGCTTAGTACGTGTGAAAGATGGTGAATGGCAGCTTGTACAGGAATCTCTAAAACATGCTGATCTAATTGTGCTACCTTCAGTATTTCAAACAAAATTAAGAGGCCAAATAACACATGTAAGATAAACCTTTTATTAATAATCAGGATCTAAATTTATCGAATGTTTTAAAAATGGTTAATGAATTTATGAATTGATTATGAGTGAATTTGAGTTTAAATTTATATTGAATTTTAATGATTTTAATTTATTTATAACTTTTAGATTGAACATTGTAGTAAATTCTTTGTGTTGCCCTCATCTGAAACTGAACGTTTACGTGACATACACGATGCTCTCAATGATCCACGAGAATTGAAAGCAGGCGTATTTGATAGCCCCGCTTCAGTATCCAAGGGCATGATTTTGTCCGCACCACTTGACGATAAATATAGACGTGCCAAAGTAATATCCAATGCTCGAACCTTGCAATTTCAAGTAAGTTTATTTTGCTAATGATAGTTTTAAAAAGTAATTGTTAAGGTGCCATCAGACGGGATGTATTTTACATATGTACTGTCACTTTTCTTACCCATATGTAATTCCGTATGTACAGTCAAAGACTAAAGTTTAAATACACCTCAAAAATTGATTGTTTAAAGAAAAGTAAAAGTTTCAGGAAAACTTAAAGTATACAGTTTTATTTAGTTTTATAAATAACAAAATACAATAACAAAAAATATAGACTTCATTACGAACAGAACGGTAATTCTTAAAAATACGATAAAATTCACTCGACAAAAGTTTAAATACATCTTGGAATGTTAATAAATTTTTTTTTAGATAAATTAAAAAAGAAAACATTTCAATACTTTTTGGACCGCCATGGCTATCAATAACTGTATGCAAGCGGCGTGGCATAGAAAGTACCAAGTTTTCTGTTTCAGAAGGCGATATTTCTGACCAGATTCTTTTAAGAGCTTCTTTAAGCGACTTTTTGCTCGTTATTGAAGTTGCTACTAATTTGCGCATCATTATATCCCAAACGTGCTCAATTGGGTTTAAGTCTGGTGATTGACGTTGGCTATGGAGCTGTCTGGGATCAGAATAAAGCAACCACTCTTTCACAGAAAGTGCGGTGTGCTTGGGTTCGTTATCCTGTTGAAAGATCAAACGGGATCCAAGGCCAAATATGTCGACGGATGCTTGCAAATTGCTTTCCAATATACTCTTTTAAGTATGTTGATTCATGATCCCATCAATAAACTCCAAATTTTCAACCCACGCTGCTCCAATCGCTCGCCAAACTATTACATTGCCACCACCGTATTTTACCGTAGGAACCAAATTTTGGGTTTGAAGGGCAGTGTTTGGCTTGCTCCAGACCTTTGCACGGCCATCGCTTCCAAATAAATTAAATTTGCTCTCGTCTGTAAAAAGAACTCTTTCCCAAAACTCAGCGTCTTTGTTTCTGTACTTATGTCCAAACTCCAGTCTAAGTTTTCTGTTTTTTCACTTATTAGTGGCCTTTTTCGGGGAACTCGGCTTTTATATCCATTTTCTCGCAATGCTTTTTGAACATTTCTTGGATGAACATGTTTATTATAGTTATTAGCGATATCATCTGCAAGTTTTGGTGCACTTATTCTTGGATTCTTTTTCACTTCTTTTACGATGTGGTTAACATCACGATTGGTAAGTTTTTTTGGACGACCGCTTCTTGGAATATTTGCTACGGATTCATTTTCCTTATATTTTCTAATTATATTTTGGATACTTGAAAACGGCACATTTAATAATTTTCTTATTTCCCGATAAGATTTTCCTTCGTTGAAACGTTTTATTATTAAATGTTTAATGATGGACTCAATTTCTTTATCTTTGCCCATAATTTTCGACAAAACTTGTAATGCTGACAATAAAAAGATTACTAATACAAGTTCTGGCTTGTAAGAACATAATTTCACCGAAACATAAAGTATAATTGTATTTTGTTTTTGAGAAATGAAAGAGAGTTCTTTGTTTTGCAAGATGTATTTAAACTTTTGTCGAGTGAATTTTATCGTATTTTTAAGAATTACCGTTATGTTCGTAATGAAGTCTATATTTTTTGTTATTGTATTTTGTTATTTATAAAACTAAATAAAACTGTATACTTTAAGTTTTCCTGAAGCGTTTACTTTTCTTTAAACAATCAATTTTTGAGGTGTATTTAAACTTTAGTCTCTGACTGTATGTCAAAATTTCCATTTTACATACGATTCATTATTTTTGCTATCACACCTGCTTATGTTTTTCCGTATGACATAACCTATAAATGTAAACAAAAGCTGACTTTTTAACGTGTATAAATTTCAAGAATTGCTTCTTTTGGCCAATCTAACTGCAATAAATATAATAAACATAATTTAATTTATTAAAAATTAATTTTCTTTAATTTTTTTTACAATATATTTTTTCAAACAATTTTGTTTATGTTTGTCACAGGAAAATAGAGCGTGTTCTAATCGAAAAAATTACATATGTATTTCCACATGTATTTTACATATGCAAAGTTTCATATGTATCACACGATGTGTACAACTTTTACAGATGGAAAATTTGACAGTACATATGTAAAATACATCCCGTCTGATGGCACCTTTAATAATTAAAATTCTGTATTGTATTTAAGGTATTTTTCATTGACAATGGCAGCATTGGCATCGTTGACTTTGCGGAATTACGTTGTTTTTCTCCCAAACTTGTCTCTTTAGCCGAAATACCACCACGTATCTTTGAATGCCGTCTTGCCATGGTCCAGCCTTCTACTGTGCAATCGCCCAATGGCAAATGGTCTGATGATGCCAATGAACTGTTGCAGAAGTGTGCCAATGCGGGTACTGTTGAATTGGAAGTATTCTCGGTAGTGGATGCGGTGGCCAATGTTATAATTAAAATGGATCATACCACATTCAATGATATTTTGGTTGACAAACAATACGCACGAAAATGTGAAGAGAATTATTTGTCAAAGGTTAGTGATTTAAAGTAAAAAGCAGATTAACAAACGACCATTGCATAGTTACAGTTTAATTCATTCAATAAATATGTTTCTTCTTACCTTCAAACAGATCGATTACGGTGTCCGTTTACGAAAACAATCTTTAAGCAGTTGTTACCTTGACGAGGATCATATGCGACAAAATGAAGACTATTTACGTGCCAATCAATTGAGCTATGACTTTGATATTGCACCGCCACCAAGACAACTATGTAATAAACTCATTAAATTGCGTGGTCCCTATTCACCATTGGAAACCAAAATCTATTCCGCTATTAGAGTGGGCGTATGGAAGTGTGTGCAAATGGAACGAGATTCGGTAAATTCAGTCTTACTCGATACAGATCCTCAAGATGTGCACGAGCGTTTGATGGTGGCAGCCGACGTTACGGAAACACAATCTGGTGAAACTATAATAGCACGCGCCACAACATTAATGCCAAATATCCATGGTTTTGGAGCACTAATGACCATGATGTTTTGCCCCACCATGCAAATAAAACGCAATAAAGAGCGCACAAAATATGTGGCCATTTTGGCGGGTCTAGGCTATGATGAACATACCTACAAGCCATTGTATGCTGAACATGATGTTGTTCTCAATTTGGACGTGGAGATAGAAAAAGAAGATGTTCAAATGGTAAAATCGATAATTAATAATTTAAAGATTTTTGTTATTTATTGGTGGTATTTATAGATTAATCAGTTGCGTTATTGCATGGATGCTATGCTGTTTACGGATCATGGCGATGAACGCCCAAATATCCTGCCTAGTCAAATGGCAGATTTACAAGCCAAAATTAAAGAAATTGTTATCAAGTAATGTTTTTTTGAGTTACTTTCTGCAATGCAAACAAATTTAGAAGTAAAATGTGTGTGTAATTAAATTTCAAAATTGATAGGCCAGAGTTTTGTTGAAATGCTAACATAGCACTGTTAAATGTTGACAATCAAGATAAGTGTATTCAAAACGAAACATGTAATGGCCGCATAGTTGGATGAAATAGACCACTAACCAAAGTCAAAACATAATTGTCTTGGAAATTATTTGGATTTTTGTTGAAATTTTAAATTGACAAATATTTTTGAGGAATTTAAATTTTTTGGAAACGGGAGAAAATGCGCAGAAGAAACTAGCTGGATTTTATAGTTATAGTGTTCTTCTATCATAATCTGGACATAAACTTTAAAAAAATAAATTATATGGGGAGATAAATCTAAAGCTATGTGTGCGGTTTTCACGGACGTTTCCCAAATGGAAGTAGGTACAGGAGCCGATGTGGTAATCATAGAATCCGATAATAGGACTTGCTATAGACTTCCCGACGAATGTAGTGTCTTCCCAGCGATATTGAAAGCTTTGGAATTAGTAATTGCCAACATTGAAAGGGTGACAATGTATGTGTATTGTCAGACAGACAGCGCTGAAAGCTCTAAGGAACCAGAATGTCGGTTCCTGAAAGTGCTGATGAGTCTTTATACCGATCCTGGAACAACTGAATGTACTTTAAGGTCTCAAGGGCTATATGAGCCAAACTAGACCCTCAGGCACCGAATTACTGTTAGGATTGAACCTGTGGGGCCATTGCCCTATGCTGCATAAGCAACAGATGCAAATGTTTAGGCAACTATTTCTTTGCTAGACTTGATGACTTGACCAATTGTAAAATTAGCAATACCACATGAGGTCTCCGAGTAGATGTGTGCACAGGGTTGCACACAATCCTTCATAACCTAAACTAACGCGATTAGAACGTAATATAATTTATTGAGAAGCTGTCAGCGGTAACAATAGCCAACAAAGCAAGATTTTATAAGTTTTTTATTTTAATTTTTTGAAATTCAAAATTTAATATTTTTGGGAAGATGAATATGAATTCTAGGGAAATGACTTGCTGCTTTTTCTGTTCTCCAGTTTCCCTAGAATTCAAAAACATTTCAATTATTTAATAGTTTCTTTTAATAAGCAATAAGGTCACTTTAATTTTATATACAAATATTTAATTTATTTATATATATTTATTTCCAACATTTCAATTATAAAATTTAAAAAATATATTTATAAGACATTTACGATTAAATTTTTTTTTTTTTTGAAATGCCAATTAGGTCCCATTTCCATCATTAATAATCCATGTCGACCTTGTTTTACAACGTTTAACAGTGCTATGTTAGCATTTAAATAGAAATCTGTTAAGCCAAAACTGGTTTGTGTTTAAGGTTTTAATTTTCTAAATTTCATTTCATACACATAGTATTAAAATGCATTTTTTATTCGTATAAATTCAAATTCGTTTCGATTTATTGTTTTTTTTATCCCCTTTTTATAATAGACTCTTGTGCATAAACCGAAAATACACAGAGACGCATTGTGATGAAAACGACAATGTCTGGCAATACCATGAGCCTAGTGAAATTCTTGAAACTGTTTGTATTTTGGACGAACGCACCATATTTCCCATGTTATCGGCTTTACGTTTGTACGATGAGAAATATGATCGTATACAATCTTTACAAATGCATTGTGCCGAATTGCATAAATTAAGACAATTGTAAGTATTTAAAAATTAAATAACATTTACTACAAATATGATAAAAATTTATGTAAAAGTATGAAGTTGGGTTATCAGAAAAACAAGCGAAACGAACGTTTGGCAAGCTATTCCTAAAATCTTCAAAATACTATATTTAGTCTTTGCTAGTCCATTACCTACTGAGATTTTAATATTTACCACGTTTTATATAATTTATTTTTCTCTTACTTTCAGTGACCGTTCCATTCAACCCATTACATGTTTGTTGTGTAATCAACCTTTAGAAAATGTTGCTCAATTACGCATACATTTGATCTCGCAATTGCATCGCGACCGTGAACAGCAAATACACTTTAAACCTTCCAAAAAATAAGGTATTTTATTGCTTTAGCATAGAATGATAAAGTTTACTTTAGTTTATCAATAATTTTCTTGGCTTAACTGAATTTCTATCAGTTTTGTTTTACTTTATTTACCAATGAAATGGTTTTGTTTTTTTATGTTTTTTTAGACTTATAAATTGCTATTTAATAAATTTATAAATGATTTTCTTAAAACATTACATTTACTACTCCACTGTCTGCTCTTTTACTTAATAAATAAGTAAGCTAGAATTTTAGATCAGTTTAAAAAAAAACTCTTATATCACGGTGTAACTATACAAGGTGAGTGCAAATCGGCAACAAATACAACACAATACAGAACCAACAGGCATTTTGTTTGTGTAAAATAATGTACATACTACCGTCAAAATCATTTGACAAAATATTACTTTTGACATAAGTAAATTGTAAACAAAGTCAGCTGTGCACTCACCTTGTATAGTTACACCATGTCTTATATATTTAAAAATACAAATGAGTTGGTAAATTAATATTTCAGATATATACATATTCATAAATTCATAATTCAATTCATAAAAAAGTGTAGTTTCATGTTTCAAATGTAACGTAGTTTTATATATTTAACTGCGTTCTAATAAAAAGTCGGATAGCCCCTGACCAAGAAAAACTTCATTTAGGCGTTTTGGCATTGATAAAACCAGGGGGGTTATTGTGTATATATGTATTTCGATTTGAAGCGAAAAAATTACGAATCCGTATTGTGTAGTACGATTTTCGTAAATTTGTTTACGAACATTCGGAAATTCATTTACGAATACATATGTACCTACTTTATTTTGTGGTATTTGTATGTCTCTTACAAAAAATTGTTTTTGTAAATTCAATTATGTAATACGAAAATAAGTATCAAAATCGTTACTTATGTTCGTAAATCGTTTGAATGCTATTTTGCTTGTGAAAGCGAAGAAAAATTTTTAAATGTACATTTAAAAAATATAAATTAAATTTTTCATTTAAAAGTTGATATGACAAAACAATATGAAATACCGGTGGAATTTATTGTTTAGCATTCGTTTGGTAAAATAATACAGAAACAAATGTGAAAAGTAAATGAATTTAATTGTTATGAAATAAAAAAATTTTAAAAAATATTTTATTAAATTTAGAAAAACTGTGTTTACAAATGCATTAACTTATACATACAATTATTTATACGAGTTACTAGGTGTGCATAGCCATTGTTGGCAATAACGGCGGGGCAGCGCTTCGGCATGGAGTTAATTAAGTTTTCATATCTTTTATTTAGGTATTTTCTCCCACGACTGCTACACTACAGCCCAAAGATGCTCTTTGTTAGTCGGTTTTATTTGAGATACCAAAATGGCACGTTCCCAGAGCCAATCCCAAATTTTGTAGAAGATTGTTAGACTTGGGAATACCTTGTCGACAACGGTTTGAATATTTATTTGCATTTGACAGAAGTAAGGCGGGAACGAAATCTCGTTCGTGGCGCGATTAATTGTAATTTTTCCATTTCCGATGTCAAAAAGTTGTTTTGAGAATGTTTGGGCAGACGGGTCTTGAAACAAATACACACGCATGTTCGTCGATAGCGTGATTTTCTCTACTCGGTTCCATAGATATGAAGCTTTCAAGCATGCGTTCAGCTTATCTACGGGCATTGATCTTGGAATAACGGGCAAAGTTTGACGGAAATCACCAACAAAAAGAATAAGAGCGCCTCCCATCGGTTTTTAGTTTCCTCGAAAATCACGTAGAGTCCGGTCAAGCGCTTCGAGCAATTTGTTTGAATGTACTGTTATTTTTTATCGGCGTTTGAAAAAAACTCAAAAATGTGCACAAAATGTAGATATCTTAAATGCTAGAGTACATAAAGTTTTTTTTATCATCGATTGATAATATAATATTATTTTTAACTTATTGTACATTGTTGGACCTTAGTAAGCGCGAAATATCTTGTGCTATCGAATGATGTAAATAGTTTGTAAATAAACCGAAAACTCTGATTTTTTAATGCAACATTTCGAAAGTTTTAAAATTTTGATATTGGATCGTTAATAACATAAGTTTTTTGTAAATATCTTCGGAGCTACATAACCCATTTAAGAGTTTGATATCTCGTTTTGAAAACCATGACAACGGCTTTCAAAAAAAATTAAATTAAATATAAAAAAGCAAAAAAAAAATGTATATACATATGTTTAGTAATGCAATATTAAAAATGGATTTTTCCATGTCCCTCCGCCCGCCGACCGAAAATCAAAAATCAGAGTTCACAGTGTCCCCCGCCTGAATATTCTGAAGATTCCCTTAAAAAATCATCAAAATCGGCCCAGCCGTTTTGGAGTCCATACGTTACATACATACATACATCCTATTTTATATACATACTAGCTAAACCCGGTGTGCTTTGCTACCCCCCCCCCCCCCCTCGCAAGAAAATAAAATAAAACGTATTTATATATTTACAAACATTTATTTATTTAATTTTAATGTATTTATTGCAATGCTTTAGGCGAGACCATGCCCCTTTGTCCACTTACATAGTCAAGAATTTATTATTTCGTAAGAATATCCTGTTGTGAAAATTTAATGACGATCGGTCCAGTAGTTAAGACTATATTACGATGTTTAATTTTCCTAAAAAGGGGCGTGGTCCCACTCACTTTTCTCCTGGTACGTATTCCTAATTATGCCAATACCATATGTACCAAATATCATATTTTGACGTACGTCAAAAAATGCCCAAAATATGGCGGGTTAAATTTGTGGGTTATATGGACGGTGCCACCCCCGTTTGTACAATCAAAACTTCATATAGCCTATTATTCCTTCCAGAGTCACAGTACCATGCTGTAAAAATTTCAGGCAGATTGGTCCAAGGGTTTGGCCTCCTATTAAGCACAAACATACAGACACACATTCATTTATATATATATAGATTAAAAGCAATATAATTTAAGGTGAAATGGGGCGAAAAATGGGGATTTGGTAATAAAAAAATGTATGTAGTTAAAAAGTATATATGTAAAACTTTAGGTAAATACATATTACAAAAAAAGTATTTTGTATAGCAAACATTGTTAGTGGTATACGTAAGTATCTGAATTAAAAAAGGGGGCGATGAAGTAGGCGTGGTTCATAGTTATATGGCGACGTTAACAGTATTAAGAGCAATATACTACTAAATAAAAAAAATACGTTGGAAGTATCTGAATTAAAAAAGGGGGCGATGAAGTAGGCGTGGTTCATAGTTATATGGAGACGTTAACAGTATTAGGAGCAATATACTACCAAATAAAAAAAATACGTTGGAATGAACAAATTTGTATAGAGAACAAAAAGTATAAAACTTTCAAAAATTTGGCGTGAAAAGGGGCGTGAAAGGGGCGTGGCTTAAGAAATCTTTATTTTTACCTCGCCTGAAGTATATAATGTGTATACAATTTGAAGTAAATCTGTTAAAAACTATATGGGAGCAATTACATAATTTTTAAAAAGTGGGCGTAAAAATGGGCGTGCTCAAAAAAAAGTACCCTATTAATCATACCAGAGTCCCAGTTAAATGTTGTGAAAATTTCAAAAATATCGGTCCAGAGGTTTGGTCTCCAATTACAATATATTAAAAAAGTGGGCGTAAAAGTGGGCGTGGTAAAAAAAACATTATCTCTTTTTTTTAGGCTACATTTAATGTGTATTAAACTGTTACACGTATTTAATGACATTTTGTTTCTAATTTTATTTTTGAATTAATTCATGACACTAAAACTCCTCTCAACTTCTGCGTTTGAGTACGGATATGTCAATATGTGTAAGGCAAAACTGGATAATTTAAGGAATGGTTTATTACCAATAGCATTTTTGTAATTATGAACACCGATCCAAAACTTGTCAGTTCTTTCAGTATTATTCCATTCACATGTTTTTAAACTTAGAAGACAATTCTCTAAACAATCAATTTCTTTATCATCAACAATAAACTCTTTAAAGCTTGGTAGAAGGCTTTTCATATTATTCGAAAAAATATTTTCAGTACTTAGTAACGATATTTTTTTAAATATTTGTATGTTGGATGGAAGTTTTGCCTAATTTCAATTATGACGGTTAAATTTGTAGAATAATTTTCAAAGCACATCAATTTGAAAGAAATATATGTATGTAGATTATTTTAGATTCCTCTTCTTTTTATAAATTGTAATGCAAACTAACGTTATTTCGATATTATTAGATCAAAGGAAGAAAAAGTACGAAAAAACTAAAATGTAGCCATATCGAGCATAAAGTAAGAGGAGTAAAGTAAGAGGTTTGGTCTCCAATTACAATATATTAAAAAAGTGGGCGTAAAAGTGGGCGTGGTAAAAAAAAGTACCCTATTATTCCTTCCAGAGTCACAGTAACATGCTGTGAAAATTTCATCAAAATCGGCTCAGCCGTTTTGGAGTCTATACGTTACATACATACATACATACATTGAATTTTATATATATAGATAGATATAGATTAAAAGAATTATACGGTAAAGTGCAATAACTCCCAAATGAAATAAGTCCCATGAAAAATGAAATAACGCCCAACTGAAAAAAATTAAATAACTTCCAAAGGCAAAATGAAAGAAGTCACAATTTTTTGGGACTTATTTCAAAAAGTAAAAATAAATCCCAATAAAAATAAATTTACTCCCAATGAAATAAGTCCCAACAAAAATGAATTAACTCCCAATTTTTTTGGTTTCCTTTGCGAAGCCGGTGTTCTGTATACTATGGAAAAGAAAATTCTTCCGCCCGGCCGTAGGCCGGCAATACAGGGATTCTGCACTATGCGAAGCCGGTGTTCTGTATACCATGGAGGAGAAAATTATTCCGCCCGTCCGTAGGCCGACAATACAGGGATCTGTACTATGCGAAGTCGGTGTTCTGTTTTTTTTTTTAAATTTTTTTTCAATTTGGGCCATTTTTTTAAGAAAGCTTATACAATTTACTTTAAGGCCATTATAATTGCTTAGTGGGATGCTAGTGGGATATCTATCAAAAAAATTATTTTTTAACTCAAGAATAGGATTTTTCAATATTTGGCACATGTATCATTTTCATTTATATATTAACTAGCTAAACCCGGTGTGCTTTGCTACCCCCCCCCCCTCGTCATAAAATAAAATAAAACGTATTTATATGTTTACAAACATTTATTTATATAATTTTAATGTATATATTGCAATGCTTTAGGCGATACCATGCCCCTTTGTCCACTTACATAGTCAAGAATTTATTATTTCGTAAGAATATCCTATTGTGAAAATTTAATGACGATCGGTCCAGTAGTTAAGACTATATTACGATTTTTAATTTTCCTAAAAAGGGGCGTGGTCCCACCCACTTTTCTCCTGGTACGTATTCCTAATTATGCCAATTCCATATGTACCACACATCATTGACGTAGGTCAAAAACTGCCCAAAATATGGCGATTTAAATTTGTGGGTTATATGGACGGTGCCACCTCCGTTTGTACAATCAAAACTTCATATAGCCTATTATTCCTTCCAGAGTCACAGTAACATGCTGTGCAAATTTCATCAAAATCGGTTCAGCCGTTCTGGAGTCCATACGTTACATACATACATACATTGAATTTTATATATATAGATACTAGCTAAACCCGGCGTGCTTCGCTACCCCCCCCCCCTCGTTATAAAATAAAATAAAACGTATTTATATATTTACAAACATTTATTTATTTAATTTTAATGTATTTATTGCAATGCTTTAGGATATTTTTAGTTTGCCCATACACATATACACGGGATATTAACATTCAGCTTTGTTAACAGTCATCGCAAACACTAACCGAACAGGAAAAAATTGTTTAAAATCGAATGGTAAATCTGTTGGTAACATTGGAATGCGTAGCAAATGTACATCTGAACCTTTATATTTTGCTGTTGTAATGGTCGCTTCTATTAAATTATTTCTCAGTTTTTTTACTGCAAGTCGGTGCCATTGCAAATCCGTGGTGATCGATATTACGCAGTAAAGTAATTGGCACTCCAATTTTAAGTTGTAGCACATGTGGTGGAAAGCCTGGTACATCGAGTGAATTTAAGAACTCAACGGGATAATTAACGACCTTACGGGTTGCTTGATTGATTTGACGCATTTCAAAGTGATATCAATCTTCTCCATATGGGAAAATAATAGTCAAGAATTTATTATTTCGTAAGAATATCCTATTGTGAAAATTTAATGGCGATCGGTCCAGTAGTTAAGACTATATTACGATTTATAATTTTCCTAAAAAGGGGCGTGGTACCACCCACTTTTCTCCTGGTATTCCTAATTATGCCAATACCATATGTACCTCATATCATTGACGTAGATCAAAAAATGCCCAAAATATGGCGATTTAAATTTTTGGGTTATATGGGCGGTGCCACCCCCGTTTGTACAATCAAAACTTCATATAGCCTATTATTCCTTCCAGAGGCACAGTAACATGCTGTAAAAATTTCAGGCAGATTGGTCCAAGGGTTTGGTCTCCTATTAAGCACAAACATACAGACACACATTCATTTATATATATATATAGATTAAAAGCAATATAATTTAAGATGAAATGGGGCGAAAAATGGGGATTTGGTAATAAAAAAATGTATGTAGTTAAAAAGTATATAAAACTTTAGGTAAATACATATTACAAAAAAAATATTTTGTATAGCAAACATTGTTAGTGGTATACGTAAGTATCTGAATTAAAAAAGGGGGCGATGAAGTAGGCGTGGTTCATAGTTATATGGCGACGTTAACAGTATTAAGAGCAATATACTACCAAATAAAAAAAATACGTTGGAATGAACAAATTTGTATAGAGAACAAAAAGTATAAAACTTTCAAAAATTTGGCGTGAAAAGGGGCGTGGCTTAAGAAATCTTTATTTTTACCTCGCCTGGAGTATATAATGTGTATACAATTTGAAGTAAATCTGTTAAAAACTATATGGGAGCAATTACATAATTTTTAAAAAGTGGGCGTAAAAATGGGCGTGGTCAAAAAAAGCACCCTATTAATCATACCAGAGTCCCAGTTAAATGCTGTGAAAATTTCAAGAATATCGGTCCAAAGGTTTGGTCTTCAATTACAATATTTTAAAAAAGTGGGCGTGGTAAAAAAAAAGTACCCTATTATTCCTTCCAGAGTCACAGTAACATGCTGTGAAAATTTCATCAAAATCGGCTCAGCCGTTTTGGAGTCTATACGTTACATACATACATACATACATACATACATACATACATTGAATTTTATATATATAGATATAGATTAAAAGCACTATAATTTAAGGTGAAATGGGGCGAAAAATGGGGATTTGGTAATAAAAAAATGTATGTAGTTAAAAAGTATATACAACTTTAGGTAAATACATATTACAAAAAGAGTATTTTGTATAGCAAACATTGTTAGTGGTATAAGTAAGTATCTGAATTAAAAAAAGGGGGCGATGAAGTAGGCGTGGTTCATAGTTATATGGCGACGTTAACAGTATTAAGAGCAATATACTACCAAATAAAAAAAATACGTTGGAATGAACAAATTTGTATAGAGAACAAAAAGTATAAAACTTTCAAAAATTTGGCGTGAAAAGGGGCATGGCTTAAGAAATCTTTATTTTTACCTCGCCTGGAGTATATAATGTGTATACAATTTGAAGTAAATCTGTTAAAAACTATATGGGAGCAATTACATAATTTTTAAAAAGTGGGCGTAAAAATGGGCGTGGTAAAAAAAAGTAACCTATTAATCATACCAGAGTCCCAGTTAAATGCTGTGAAAATTTCAAAAATGTCGGTCCAGAGGTTTGGTCTCCAATTACAATATTTTAAAAAAGTGGGCGTAAAAGGGGGCGTGGTAAAAAAAAAGTACCCTATTATTCCTTCCAGAGTCACAGTAACATGCTGTGAAAATTTCATCAAAATCGGCTCAGCCGTTTTGGAGTCTATACGTTACATACATACATACATACATACATACATACATACATTGAATTTTATATATATAGATAGATATATATAGATTAAAAGCAATATAATTTAAGGTGAAATGGGGCGAAAAATGGGTATTTGGTAATAAAAAAATGTATGTAGTTAAAAAGTATATAAAACTTTAGGTAAATACATATTACAAAAAAAGTATTTTGTATAGCAAACATTGTTAGTGGTATAAGTATCTGAATTAAAAAAAGGGGGCGATGAAGTAGGCGTGGTTCATAGTTATATGGCGACGTTAACAGTATTAAGAGCAATATACTACCAAATAAAAAAAATACGTTGGAATGAACAAATTTGTATAGAGAACAAAAAGTATAAAACTTTCAAAAATTTGGCGTGAAAGGGGCGTGGCTTAAGAAATTTTTAATTTTACCTCGCCTGGAGTATATAATGTGTATACAATTTGAAGTAAATCTGTTAAAAACTATATGGGAGCAATTACATAATTTTTAAAAAGTGGGCGTAAAAATAGGCGTGGTCAAAAAAAAGTAACCTATTAATCATACCAGAGTCCCAGTTAAATGCTGTGAAAATTTCAAAAATATCGGTCCAGAGGTTTGGTCTCCAATTACAATATTTTAAAAAAGTGGGCGTAAAAGTGGGCGTGGTAAAAAAAAGTACCCTATTATTCCTTCCACAGTCACAGTAACATGCTGTGAAAATTTCATCAAAATCGGATCAGCCGTTTTGGAGTCTATACGTTACATACATACATACATACATACATTGAATTTTATATATATAGAAGATATATAGATTAAAAGCAATATAATTTAAGGTGAAATGGGGCGAAAAATGGGGATTTGGTAATAAAACAATGTATGTAGTTAAAAAGTATATAAAACTTTAGGTAAATACATATTACAAAAAAAATATTTTGTATAGCAAACATTGTTAGTGGTATACGTAAGTATCTGAATTAAAAAAGGGGGCGATGAAGTAGGCGTGGTTCATAGTTATATGGCGACGTTAACAGTATTAAGAGCAATATACTACCAAATAAAAAAAATACGTTGGAATGAACAAATTTGTATAGAGAACAAAAAGTATAAAACTTTCAAAAATTTGACGTGAAAAGGGGCGTGAAAGGGGCGTGGCTTAAGAAATCTTTATTTTTACCTCGCCTGGAGTATATAATGTGTATACAATTTGAAGTAAATCTGTTAAAAACTATATGGGAGCAATTACATAATTTTTAAAAAGTGGGCGTAAAAATGGGCGTGGTCAAAAAAAAGTACCCTATTAATCATACCAGAATCCCAGTTAAATGCTGTGAAAATTTCAAAAATATCGGTCCAAAGGTTTGGTCTTCAATTACAATATTTTTAAAAAGTGGGCGTGGAAAAAAAAAGTACCCTATTATTCCTTCCAGAGTCACAGTAACATGCTGTGAAAATTTCATCAAAATCGGCTCAGCCGTTTTGGAGTCTATACGTTACATACATACATACATACATTGAATTTTATATATATGTATAGATAGATAGATGTAGATTAAAAGCAATATAATTTAAGGTGAAATGGGGTGAAAAATGTGGATTTGGTAATAAAAAAATGTATGTAGTTAAAAAGTATATAAAACTTTAGGTAAATACATATTACAAAAAAAGTATTTTGTATAGCAAACATTGTTAGTGGTATAAGTAAGTATCTGAATTAAAAAAAGAGGGCGATGAAGTAGGCGTGGTTCATAGTTATATGGCGACGTTAACAGTATTAAGAGCAATATACTACCAAATAAAAAAAATACGTTGGAATGAACAAATTTGTATAGAGAAACAAAAGTTTAAAACTTTCAAACAAAATTTGGCGTGAAAAGGGGGCGTGGCTTAAGAAATCTTTATTTTTACCTCGCCTGGAGTATATAATGTGTATTAGACCTCGCCTCAAAATTTTTTTTTCGAATTTTGCATTTGGGGATTGGTTAAATATGCCATTTGATGTAAAAATTCATGTGGTAAAATTTGAAGTCGATCAGAGTGTGCCAACCCGTGCCACGCTGAGGTCAAAGTTCAAAATATATAGAAAACAATCGTTTTTTCATTGATGACAAGTTATTTATTATAAAAAAAACATGCAGTTCATATAATGTTTTCTTAATTTGCAATTTTTTATATTCAAACATTTCATTAACAAAAAAGAAGAGAATTAATATTATTAAATTATTATAAAAGCGACGATTTAGTATATGCTGGGAGTTCCTTTCGGTAGTTCTTAACAACATGAAGCAAGTACTGCTTCTCTTCTTCGCTATGTGTTAAGGACCGGTTAAAATCTGTAATAAGTTTGACTTTTCTCTCAGCAGCACCATTAACAACATTAATATTTTTCAGAATTTGAACGCCTTTAATGTATTCTGCTCTTGAAGGATCCAAGTTTAAAAAATTGGTGTCTATTTCCAACTTTGAAATCTTCCAACTTAAAAGTGTTCCATTCCCGTGAAAAACGTTCAAATATACCAACTTCTGGACCACTAGATTTTCCAAAATATACCTCAAAAACAGCTCGCAGTAAGATGCCTGCACGGTAACCACATCCAACTCCGATCTAATTTTTTCTCCAGCAACATTGCTGCCCTATTATGTTGACCAGTGTTGGTAGCAGTTGTGTCAAAGCACACCATTTCTAATGAATTTATCATGTTCATTTTTGTTAAATAATCATATATTGATTGTGTGATTGCTGCTCCAGATCCAACTTTAATAATTGGAATGACAATTAAATTTTCAATTTTTTCTGCAGTTAAAACAATAGCTAGGCGGTCAACTTTTTCTTTTCCAGCCATTGCAGAAAGTAGTTTACCATCCCAAGTTAATTGTCATTCCAATTATTGAAGTTGGATCTGGAGCAGCAATCGCACAATCAAAATCAAAAAACGGTGAGTTAAATAGATGATGTTTACAGATTGATCGTGGACAATGAGGATTGCTGATGACGCCCTTGGCAGGGTAGAAAATGCATTTCAATTTGCCAATTGTTCCAGTAATTTGCAATAGTATTCTTGAAAAATTCGAACTATTAGCCTGAATAAAAAAAACTTTTCTCTTAAAAAGATAAATATTAGTTCAATTCCTTCTCTAATTAATAAGGAACACTTTTAAGTTGGAAGATTTCAAAGTTGGTATTATGGATGAAGAAGTGCAACGTGCTGTAAGTGTCGAAGAATGTAACTTCAGCAAATATTTTTGTATTAAACATTTAGGAAAAGACAATATTCGACATTATTATAAAGAGTTATTACAACTTACTTATATTTTTCTTGGTGGCAGCTTCCCAAATTTCGCATTTCATGCACCTGCGGCAACATCCCATGCAAGATTTAAAAATATATGCTTTACAGACAGTTTCAAATGTCTTCCAGCCAGGGGCCAAATTACCGCATTCGTGATCGAATGAGCTATCGTATCGAAAAATGATTTCGATATCAAAATTATGATAAAATGTTCTAAATTTCTTACTCGTTATCGAATGCCATAATCTCAAATAAGAAAATTACGATCAATTTTACTCGATATCGAATGCGGTAATTTGGCCCCAGTTGAATGGTTTGCGAAATATTTGTATATTTCTGGTACGCCTGTATGTTCCGTACTGGTTCAGAACCACTTATGCTGTCGAAGCACCAAAGAACGATTTACAGCTGGTTATAAAGATTGCAAGTTATATTGAAACCAAACATATCAATACCATTATTAGCAAAAATCCGAAACCACATATGGTATTTATCGGAAGAGTTAGTTGCACTTGCGTTTTTTGATTGCAACGTACCCTTTGACGTAAAAAAAATGGTTGCAGCACTTGCAACTGAGATCGAAACTGAGGAAGGCAATGTAATTTCCACTGCCTAAAAAAGTCTGCGCTAGTATTGAAGAATTAAAAGAATTTCAATCTAAAGATTTGAGTTGCTTTGTAACACATAAAATAAAACTTTTTTTGCACGTTTGGAAATAGACACCAATTTTTTAAACTTTGATCCTTCAAATTGGCACGAAAGATCAGAATACATTAAAGGCGTTCAAATTCTGAAAAATATTAATGTTGTTAATGATGCTGCTGAGAGAAAAGTCAAACTTATTACAGATTTTAACCGGTCCTTAACACATAGCGAAGAAGAGAAGCAGTACTTGCTTCATGTTGTTAAGAACTACCGAAAGGAACTCCCAGCATATACTAAATCGTCGCTTTTATAATAATTTAATAATATTAATTCTCTTCTTTTTTGTTAATGAAATGTTTGAATATAAAAAATTGCAAATTAAGAAAACATTATATGAACTGCATGTTTTTTTTTATAATAAATAACTTGTCATCAATGAAAAAACGATTGTTTTCTATATATTTTGAACTTTGACCTCAGCGTGGCACGGGTTGGCACACTCTGATCGACTTAAAATTTTACCACATGAATTTTTACATCAAATGGCATATTTAACCAATCCCCAAATGCAAAATTCAAAAAAAACTTTTTTTCCATATAAGTGAGGCGAGGTCTAATGTGTATACAATTTGAAGTAAATCTGTTAAAAACTATATGGGAGCAATTACATAATTTTTAAAAAGTGGGCGTAAAAATGGGCGTGCTCAAAAAAAAGTACCCTATTAATCATACCAGAGTCCCAGTTAAATGTTGTGAAAATTTCAAAAATATCGGTCCAGAGGTTTGGTCTCCAATTACAATATTTTAAAAAAGTGGGCGTAAAAGTGGGCGTGGTAAAAAAAAAGTACCCTATTATTCCTTCCAGAGTCACAGTAACATGCTGTGAAAATTTAATCAAAATCGGCTCAGCCGTTTTGGAGTCTATACGTTACATACATACATACATACATACATACATACATACATTGAATTTTATATATATAGATATAGATATAGATTAAAAGAATTATACGGTAAAGTGCAATAACTCCCAAATGAAATAAGTCCCATGAAAAATGAAATAACGCCCAACTGAAAAAAATTAAATAACTTCCAAAGGCAAAATGAAAGAAGTCCCAATTTTTTGGGACTTATTTCAAAAAGTAAAAATAAATCCCAATAAAAATAAATTTACTCCCAATGAAATAAGTCCCAACAAAAATGAATTAACTCCCAATTTTTTTGGTTTCCTTTGCGAAGCCGGTGTTCTGTATACTATGGAAAAGAAAATTCTTCCGCCCGGCCGTAGGCCGGCAATACAGGGATTCTGTACTATGCGAAGCCGGTGTTCTGTATACCATGGAGGAGAAAATTATTCCGCCCGTCCGTAGGCCGACAATACAGGGATCTGTACTATGCGAAGTCGGTGTTCTGTTTTTTTTTTAAATTTTTTTTCAATTTGGGCCATTTTTTTAAGAAAGCTTATACAATTTACTTTAAGGCCATTATAATTGCTTAGTGGGATGCTAGTGGGATATCTATCAAAAAATTTATTTTTTAACTCAAGAATAGGATTTTTCAATATTTGGCACATGTATCATTTTCATTTATATATTAACTAGATAAACCCGGTGTGCTTTGCTACCCCCCCCCCTCGTCATAAAATAAAACAAAACGTATTTATATGTTTACAAACATTTATTTATATAATTTTAATGTATATATTGCAATGCTTTAGGCGATACCATGCCCCTTTGTCCACTTACATAGTCAAGAATTTATTATTTCGTAAGAATATCCTATTGTGAAAATTTAATGACGATCGGTCCAGTAGTTAAGACTATATTACGATTTTTAATTTTCCTAAAAAGGGGCGTGGTCCCACCCACTTTTCTCCTGGTACGTATTCCTAATTATGCCAATTCCATATGTACCACACATCATTGACGTAGGTCAAAAACTGCCCAAAATATGGCGATTTAAATTTGTGGGTTATATGGACGGTGCCACCTCCGTTTGTACAATCAAAACTTCATATAGCCTATTATTCCTTCCAGAGTCACAGTAACATGCTGTGAAAATTTCATCAAAATCGGTTCAGCCGTTCTGGAGTCCATACGTTACATACATACATACATTGAATTTTATATATATAGATATATATATAGATTAAAAGCAATATAATTTAAGGTGAAATGGGGCGAAAAATGGGTATTTGGTAATAAAAAAATGTATGTAGTTAAAAAGTATATAAAACTTTAGGTAAATACATATTACAAAAAAAGTATTTTGTATAGCAAACATTGTTAGTGGTATAAGTATCTGAATTAAAACAAGTAAGAGTGCTATATTCGGCTGTGCCGAATCTTAAATACCCTTCACCTAAGCGTAATAAGAAATACAGAAACTACACTAGACTAGAATATCCTAATTCTGTGTTTTCTATTCAGTCTTAGTGCAAATTTTATTAGTATTTGATATATTGTTTGAAAGACAATTTTACGACCAACATAATTTATGTTAAATATTTTGAAATTTTGTCTAATTTTTACCATTTTTAATTGATTTAATTACCAACTCTTACCATAATTTACAGAGTCTGTCTGATGTTCATAATAATCTTCAGTGTAATTTAACAAACAGAGTATAAAAAAGGGGTACAATTCGGTTTTAGTGATTTTGCTCAAAAAAAAAAAAAAAAAAACAAAATGAAATAGGGCTTTTAGAGGAGATAACACTATATATACGATATATATTAGTATTAACGTGGATTTCGAGAGTGGACCTTATGTGGGGGATATAGTCAAATATGGACCGATATTCTCAAAATCCAGCAGTTAGATTTAGGCATGTATGTAAATGATCCGTGTAAAATTTTGGATTGGTACCCTTATTTATAAGCGATTTATGAGTATTAAAGTGATTTTCGGAAGAGGGCTTTATATGGGGCATACGGGTAAAAATATACCAAAATTCACAAAATTTTGTGGGATGATTTTTGTATATATTTAAATGATCTGTGCAAAGTTTTGAGTCGGCACCGATATTTATACAATATATATAGGGAAAAATGTATTTTTCAAATGTGGTCCTTGTATGGGAGCTATGACCAATTTGGGGCCGACCACCATAAAATTTAGTACAACAATTTATTTGCCTATAAGGAGTATTTATGTCAAATTTTAGCCGTTTAACATTATTTATATCTGTTTTATACGTATTTAAGTGAATTTTGGAAGTGGACTTTATATGGGGTCTATGGTCAAACATGGACCGAACTAAAAAAAATTTCGTTTTGCGATTTCTTTTTGCATAAAACTTATTTTTGCTGAATTTTGTCTTGATATTCCAATTTTATAGGCATTTATGTATAATTGAGCAATATTTCGGGAAGATTTTTGTATGGGGGCTATGACCAATTCTGGGCCGACCACCATAAAATTTAGTACAACAATTTATTTGCCTATAGAGATTATTTATGTCCAATTTTAGCCGTTTACTATTGTTTATATCTGTTTTATACGTATTTAAGTGAATTTTGGAAGTGGACTTTATATGGGGTCTATGGTCAAACATGGACCGAACTAAAAACAAATTTCGTTTTGAGATTTCTTTTTGTATAAAACTTATTTTTGCTGAATTTTGTATTGATATTCCAATTTTATAGGCATTTATTTATCATTAATCCATATTTCGGGAATATATATATTTGTATGGGGGCTATGAGAAATCATGGACCGATTCTTACAACGTATACAAAATTTCATTGTATTATCTGCAATATATTTCAAAATATTGCAATAAAATGGACGAAAAATATCAAATTTTTATGGAGGTGGTCTCACATATTGGTTCATAACTCTGGTTGACCTAAACCGATTTTGCTGATTTTAAATAGCAAACTTCTCGAAAGCACTTCTGACAGAATTATTGAAGGTTTGGATCCCGAGTATATCTGGGGACTTCAAAAAACTGATTTCAACAGACAGACAGACCGACAGACAGACAGACAGACGGACATGGCTTAATCGACTTCGCTATCTATAAGGATCCAGAATATATATACTTTATAGGGTCGGAAAATTTTTTTCTGGAAATTACACACGGAATGACAAACTTATATATACCCTTCTCACGATGGTGAAGGGTATAAAAAGGGGTACAATTCGGTTTTAGTGATTTTGCTCAAAAAAAAAAAAAAAAAAAAAAAACAAAATGAAATAGGGCTTTTGGAGGAGATACCAGCAAAAAAAAAATTTGTTGGCGGTCACGCCTATTTTCGAGGGGGCGGGCCCGTAAAGTTGAAAATATATAGGCCTATATCTCGGGAACTACTGGGTGCTTGATAATTTGTAATACACTAAATAAAAGGTATTAAAAATACCTTTCCAACGATATATATCATGATTATAAAATATGGACCGAATATGGGTTAAATCCGAAAAAAATATTTTTTGACCCGAATTTATTAGTTTTTTGGAAATGGTTCTATATGGCAGCTATGAAAAATTATGGGCCGATCTTCTTAAATTTTGGAACAGTTATTTTCATGCATATGAGGATATTTCACCTCGAATTTAAACATAATAACGGTATATTTAAGATATATATTAGTATTAACGTGGATTTCGGTAGTGGACCTTATGTGGGGGACATAGTCAAATATGGACCGATATTCTCAAAATCCAGCAGTTTGATTTAGGCATGTATGTAAATGATCCGTGTAAAATTTTGGATTGGTACCCTTATTTATAAGAGATTTATGAGTATTAAAGTGATTTTCGGAAGAGGGCTTTATATGGGGCATACGGGTAAAAATAGACCAAAATTCACAAAATTTTGTGGGATGATTTTTGTATATATTTAAATGATCTGTGCAAAGTTTTGAGTCGGTACCGATATTTATACAATATATATAGGGAAAAATGTCTTTTTCAAATGTGGTCCTTGTATGGGAGCTATGACCAATTTTGGGCCGACCACCATAAAATTTAGTACAACAATTTATTAGCCTATAAGGAGTATTTATGTCAAATTTTAGCCGTTTAACATTATTTATATCTGTTTTATACGTATTTAAGTGAATTTTGGAAGTGGACTTTATATGGGGTCTATGGTCAAACATGGACCAACTAAAAAAATTTCGTTTTGCGATTTCTTTTTGCATAAAACTTATTTTTGCTGAATTTTGTCTTGATATTGCAATTTTATAGGCATTTATTTATCATTAAACCATATTTCGGGAATATATATATTTGTATGGGGGCTATGAGAAATCATGGACCGATTCTTACTATTTTCCGCACACTTTCTTCTTTTATAGCACAAACAACGTATACTAAATTTCATGGTATTATCTGCAATATATTTCAAAATATTGCAATAAAATGGACGAAAAATATCAAATTTTTATGGAGGTGGTCTCACATATTGGTTCATAACTCTGGTTGACCTAAACCGATTTTGCTGATTTTAAATAGCAAACTTCTCGAAAGCACTTCTGACAGAATTATTGAAGGTTTGGATCCCGAGTATGTCTGGGGACTTCAAAAAACTGATTTCAACAGACAGACCGACAGACAGACAGACAGACGGACATGGCTTAATCGACTTCGCTATCTATAAGGATCCAGAATCTATATACTTTATAGGGTCGGAAAATTTTTTTGTGGAAATTACACACGGAATGACAAACTTATATATACCCTTCTCACGATGGTGAAGGGTATAAAAAAGGGGTACAATTCGGTTTTAGTGATTTTGCTCAAAAAAAAAAAAAAACAAAATCAAATAGGGCTTTTAGAGGAGATGCCAGCAAAAAAAATTTGTTGGCGGTCACGCCTATTTTCGAGGGGGCGGGCCCTTAAAGTTAAAAATATATAGGCCTATATCTTGGGAACTACTGGGTGTCTGATAATTTGTAATACATTAAATAAAAGGTATTAAAAATACCTTTCCAACGATATATATCATGAATATAAAATATGGACCGAATATTGGTTAAATCCGAAAAGAATATTTGTTGACCCGAATTTATTTGTTTTTTGGAAATGGTTCTATATGGCAGCTATATCAAATTATGGGCCGATCTTCTTAAATTTTGGAACAGTTATTTTCATGCATATGAGGATATTTCACGTCGAATTTCAACATAATAACGGTATATATACGATATATATTAGTATTAACGTGGATTTCGAGAGTGGACCTTATGTGGGGGATATAGTCAAATATGGACCGATATTCTCAAAATCCAGCAGTTAGATTTAGGCATGTATGTAAATGATCCGTGTAAAATTTTGGATTGGTACCCTTATTTATAAGCGATTTATGAGTATTAAAGTGATTTTCGGAAGAGGGTTTTATATGGGGCATACGGTTAAAAATAGACCGAAATTCACAAAATTTTGTGGGATGATTTTTGTATATATTAAAATGATCTGTGCAAAGTTTTGAGTCGGTACCGATATTTATACAATATATATAGGGAAAAATCTCTTTTTCAGATGTGGTCCTTGTATGGGAGCTATGACCAGTTCTGGGCCGACCACCATAAAATTTAGTACAGCAATTTATTTGCCTATAAAGAGTATTTATGTCAAATTTTAGCCGTTTAACATTATTTATATCTGTTTTATACGTATTTAAGTGAATTTTGGAAGTGGACTTTATATGGGGTCTATGGTCAAACATGGACCGAATTAAAAAAAAATTTCGTTTTGAGATTTCTTTTTGTATGAAACTTATTTTTGCTGAATTTTGTCTTGATATTCCAATTTTATAGGCATTTATTTATCACTAGCTAAACCCGGTGTGCTTTGCTACCCCCCCCCCCTCGCCAGAAAATAAAATAAAACGTATTTATATATTTACAAACATTTATTTATTTAATTTTAATGTATTTATTGCAATGCTTTAGGCGAGACCATGCCCCTTTGTCCACTTACATAGTCAAGAATTTATTATTTCGTAAGAATATCCTGTTGTGAAAATTTAATGACGATCGGTCCAGTAGTTAAGACTATATTACGATGTTTAATTTTCCTAAAAAGGGGCGTGGTCCCACTCACTTTTCTCCTGGTACGTATTCCTAATTATGCCAATACCATATGTACCAAATATCATATTTTGACGTACGTCAAAAAATGCCCAAAATATGGCGGGTTAAATTTGTGGGTTATATGGACGGTGCCACCCCCGTTTGTACAATCAAAACTTCATATAGCCTATTATTCCTTCCAGAGTCACAGTACCATGCTGTAAAAATTTCAGGCAGATTGGTCCAAGGGTTTGGCCTCCTATTAAGCACAAACATACAGACACACATTCATTTATATATATATAGATTAAAAGCAATATAATTTAAGGTGAAATGGGGCGAAAAATGGGGATTTGGTAATAAAAAAATGTATGTAGTTAAAAAGTATATATGTAAAACTTTAGGTAAATACATATTACAAAAAAAGTATTTTGTATAGCAAACATTGTTAGTGGTATACGTAAGTATCTGAATTAAAAAAGGGGGCGATGAAGTAGGCGTGGTTCATAGTTATATGGCGACGTTAACAGTATTAAGAGCAATATACTACCAAATAAAAAAAATACGTTGGAAGTATCTGAATTAAAAAAGGGGGCGATGAAGTAGGCGTGGTTCATAGTTATATGGCGACGTTAACAGTATTAGGAGCAATATACTACCAAATAAAAAAATACGTTGGAATGAACAAATTTGTATAGAGAACAAAAAGTATAAAACTTTCAAAAATTTGGCGTGAAAGGGGCGTGGCTTAAGAAATCTTTATTTTTACCTCGCCTGAAGTATATAATGTGTATACAATTTGAAGTAAATCTGTTAAAAACTATATGGGAGCAATTACATAATTTTTAAAAAGTGGGCGTAAAAATGGGCGTGCTCAAAAAAAAGTACCCTATTAATCATACCAGAGTCCCAGTTAAATGTTGTGAAAATTTCAAAAATATCGGTCCAGAGGTTTGGTCTCCAATTACAATATTTTAAAAAAGTGGGCGTAAAAGTGGGCGTGGTAAAAAAAAAGTACCCTATTATTCCTTCCAGAGTCACAGTAACATGCTGTGAAAATTTAATCAAAATCGGCTCAGCCGTTTTGGAGTCTATACGTTACATACATACATACATACATACATACATTGAATTTTATATATATAGATATAGATTAAAAGAATTATACGGTAAAGTGCAATAACTCCCAAATGAAATAAGTCCCATGAAAAATGAAATAACGCCCAACTGAAAAAAATTAAATAACTTCCAAAGGCAAAATGAAAGAAGTCCCAATTTTTTGGGACTTATTTCAAAAAGTAAAAATAAATCCCAATAAAAATAAATTTACTCCCAATGAAATAAGTCCCAACAAAAATGAATTAACTCCCAATTTTTTTGGTTTCCTTTGCGAAGCCGGTGTTCTGTATACTATGGAAAAGAAAATTCTTCCGCCCGGCCGTAGGCCGGCAATACAGGGATTCTGTACTATGCGAAGCCGGTGTTCTGTATACCATGGAGGAGAAAATTATTCCGCCCGTCCGTAGGCCGACAATACAGGGATCTGTACTATGCGAAGTCGGTGTTCTGTTTTTTTTTTTAAATTTTTTTTCAATTTGGGCCATTTTTTTAAGAAAGCTTATACAATTTACTTTAAGGCCATTATAATTGCTTAGTGGGATGCTAGTGGGATATCTATCAAAAAATTTATTTTTTAACTCAAGAATAGGATTTTTCAATATTTGGCACATGTATCATTTTCATTTATATATTAACTAGCTAAACCCGGTGTGCTTTGCTACCCCCCCCCCCTCGTCATAAAATAAAACAAAACGTATTTATATGTTTACAAACATTTATTTATATAATTTTAATGTATATATTGCAATGCTTTAGGCGATACCATGCCCCTTTGTCCACTTACATAGTCAAGAATTTATTATTTCGTAAGAATATCCTATTGTGAAAATTTAATGACGATCGGTCCAGTAGTTAAGACTATATTACGATTTTTAATTTTCCTAAAAAGGGGCGTGGTCCCACCCACTTTTCTCCTGGTACGTATTCCTAATTATGCCAATTCCATATGTACCACACATCATTGACGTAGGTCAAAAACTGCCCAAAATATGGCGATTTAAATTTGTGGGTTATATGGACGGTGCCACCTCCGTTTGTACAATCAAAACTTCATATAGCCTATTATTCCTTCCAGAGTCACAGTAACATGCTGTGAAAATTTCATCAAAATCGGTTCAGCCGTTCTGGAGTCCATACGTTACATACATACATACATTGAATTTTATATATATAGATATATATATAGATTAAAAGCAATATAATTTAAGGTGAAATGGGGCGAAAAATGGGTATTTGGTAATAAAAAAATGTATGTAGTTAAAAAGTATATAAAACTTTAGGTAAATACATATTACAAAAAAAGTATTTTGTATAGCAAACATTGTTAGTGGTATAAGTATCTGAATTAAAACAAGTAAGAGTGCTATATTCGGCTGTGCCCAATCTTAAATACCCTTCACCTAAGCGTAATAAGAAATACAGAAACTACACTAGACTAGAATATCCTAATTCTGTGTTTTCTATTCAGTCTTAGTGCAAATTTTATTAGTATTTGATATATTGTTTGAAAGACAATTTTACGACCAACATAATTTATGTTAAATATTTTGAAATTTTGTCTAATTTTTACCATTTTTAATTGATTTAATTACCAACTCTTACCATAATTTACAGAGTCTGTCTGATGTTCATAATAATCTTCAGTGTAATTTAACAAACAGAGTATAAAAAAGGGGTACAATTCGGTTTTAGTGATTTTGCTCAAAAAAAAAAAAAAAAAAAACAAAATGAAATAGGGCTTTTAGAGGAGATAACACTATATATACGATATATATTAGTATTAACGTGGATTTCGAGAGTGGACCTTATGTGGGGGATATAGTCAAATATGGACCGATATTCTCAAAATCCAGCAGTTAGATTTAGGCATGTATGTAAATGATCCGTGTAAAATTTTGGATTGGTACCCTTATTTATAAGCGATTTATGAGTATTAAAGTGATTTTCGGAAGAGGGCTTTATATGGGGCATACGGGTAAAAATATACCAAAATTCACAAAATTTTGTGGGATGATTTTTGTATATATTTAAATGATCTGTGCAAAGTTTTGAGTCGGCACCGATATTTATACAATATATATAGGGAAAAATGTATTTTTCAAATGTGGTCCTTGTATGGGAGCTATGACCAATTTGGGGCCGACCACCATAAAATTTAGTACAACAATTTATTTGCCTATAAGGAGTATTTATGTCAAATTTTAGCCGTTTAACATTATTTATATCTGTTTTATACGTATTTAAGTGAATTTTGGAAGTGGACTTTATATGGGGTCTATGGTCAAACATGGACCGAACTAAAAAAAATTTCGTTTTGCGATTTCTTTTTGCATAAAACTTATTTTTGCTGAATTTTGTCTTGATATTCCAATTTTATAGGCATTTATGTATAATTGAGCAATATTTCGGGAAGATTTTTGTATGGGGGCTATGACCAATTCTGGGCCGACCACCATAAAATTTAGTACAACAATTTATTTGCCTATAGAGATTATTTATGTCCAATTTTAGCCGTTTACTATTGTTTATATCTGTTTTATACGTATTTAAGTGAATTTTGGAAGTGGACTTTATATGGGGTCTATGGTCAAACATGGACCGAACTAAAAACAAATTTCGTTTTGAGATTTCTTTTTGTATAAAACTTATTTTTGCTGAATTTTGTCTTGATATTCCAATTTTATAGGCATTTATTTATCATTAATCCATATTTCGGGAATATATATATTTGTATGGGGGCTATGAGAAATCATGGACCGATTCTTACAACGTATACAAAATTTCATGGTATTATCTGCAATATATTTCAAAATATTGCAATAAAATGGACGAAAAATATCAAATTTTTATGGAGGTGGTCTCACATATTGGTTCATAACTCTGGTTGACCTAAACCGATTTTGCTGATTTTAAATAGCAAACTTCTCGAAAGCACTTCTGACAGAATTATTGAAGGTTTGGATCCCGAGTATATCTGGGGACTTCAAAAAACTGATTTCAACAGACAGACAGACAGACCGACAGACAGACAGACAGACGGACATGGCTTAATCGACTTCGCTATCTATAAGGATCCAGAATATATATACTTTATAGGGTCGGAAAATTTTTTTGTGGAAATTACACACGGAATGACAAACTTATATATACCCTTCTCACGATGGTGAAGGGTATAAAAAGGGGTACAATTCGGTTTTAGTGATTTTGCTCAAAAAAAAAAAAAAAAAAAAAACAAAATGAAATAGGGCTTTTGGAGGAGATACCAGCAAAAAAAAAATTTGTTGGCGGTCACGCCTATTTTCGAGGGGGCGGGCCCGTAAAGTTGAAAATATATAGGCCTATATCTCGGGAACTACTGGGTGCTTGATAATTTGTAATACACTAAATAAAAGGTATTAAAAATACCTTTCCAACGATATATATCATGATTATAAAATATGGACCGAATATGGGTTAAATCCGAAAAAAATATTTTTTGACCCGAATTTATTAGTTTTTTGGAAATGGTTCTATATGGCAGCTATGAAAAATTATGGGCCGATCTTCTTAAATTTTGGAACAGTTATTTTCATGCATATGAGGATATTTCACCTCGAATTTAAACATAATAACGGTATATTTAAGATATATATTAGTATTAACGTGGATTTCGGTAGTGGACCTTATGTGGGGGACATAGTCAAATATGGACCGATATTCTCAAAATCCAGCAGTTTGATTTAGGCATGTATGTAAATGATCCGTGTAAAATTTTGGATTGGTACCCTTATTTATAAGAGATTTATGAGTATTAAAGTGATTTTCGGAAGAGGGCTTTATATGGGGCATACGGGTAAAAATAGACCAAAATTCACAAAATTTTGTGGGATGATTTTTGTATATATTTAAATGATCTGTGCAAAGTTTTGAGTCGGTACCGATATTTATACAATATATATAGGGAAAAATGTCTTTTTCAAATGTGGTCCTTGTATGGGAGCTATGACCAATTTTGGGCCGACCACCATAAAATTTAGTACAACAATTTATTTGCCTATAAGGAGTATTTATGTCAAATTTTGCCGTTTAACATTATTTATATCTGTTTTATACGTATTTAAGTGAATTTTGGAAGTGGACTTTATATGGGGTATATGGTCAAACATGGACCGAACTAAAAAAAATTTCGTTTTGCGATTTCTTTTTGCATACAACTTATTTTTGCTGAATTTTGTCTTGATATTCCAATTTTATAGGCATTTATGTATAATTGAGCAATATTTCGGGAAGATTTTTGTATGGGGGCTATGACCAATTCTGGGCCGACCACCATAAAATTTAGTACAACAATTTATTTGCCTATAGATATTATTTATGTCCAATTTTAGCCGTTTACTATTGTTTATATCTGTTTTATACGTATTTAAGTGAATTTTGGAAGTGGACTTTATATGGGGTCTATGGTCAAACATGGACCGAACTAAAAAAAAATTTCGTTTTGAGATTTCTTTTTGTATAAAACTTATTTTTGCTGAATTTTGTCTTGATATTCCAATTTTATAGGCATTTATTTATCATTAACCCTTTCACCCCTGAGTTTTTTCTCGAAATCTGGAAGGTTTTTTTAATTTTTGACGGCAAATTCGGTTATAGGGCAAACATATAAGATGTTGGGTGTACATAAAAAGTCGGATATCCTTACCGTTGTCCTGGGATATATAGTCCCAATAAGATTTTACAGTGGGACAATATGTCCCAATAAAGCTAAAATAAAAAAAAAACATCATCGGCAACATCATCTTCGGATTCATCACTTGAGTCGGTTATATTATCTTCTTCTTCGTCATCTGATGGAGTATAGTTGGATCCGGAATCACTGAAGTCAGTACCATCATTTTCGCTATCATCATCTTCAAACATAATCTCGAGCATTTGCTCTTCCGACAATATCTTCCTTGCCATCCTTGCGGAATAAAAAAACAAAACTTGTATTTGCAACGATATATTGGGATAATAAATCCCACTGAACAATCTTATTGGGACAATATGTCCCATAAGCAAAAAAGACTCTCTAACACTTTACAGTTCGAAAAATGTTTTGCTGCAAAGTGTTAAAAACGATATTACACTACTTACCTTTTGTTATTTTATAAAATTGTGAATAAAAACACAAAAACTGGAGCTTTATTGACAAAATTATGAGACGATTAGCGAAAAACATGTGCTCTCATATGAAAAAATTGCTCATAAATGACATACCGTTATAATTTAACACATATTTTTTTTATTTACACAGCTTCAAACTTTATTGGGATACATTAGTTATAAGAATATAATTGGTAGAAAAAAGTTATATATAGGAAACATTGCTGGGACATATAATCCCAGTAGGGGCGAAAGGGTTAAGCCATATTTCGGGAATATATATATTTGTATGGGGGCTATGAGAAATCATGGACCGATTCTTACTATTTTCCGCACACTTTCTTCTTTTATAGCACAAACAACGTATACAAAATTTCATGGTATTATCTGCAATATATTTCAAAATATTGCAATAAAATGGACGAAAAATATCAAATTTTTATGGAGGTGGTTTCACATAAAGGTTCATAACTCTGGTTGACCTAAACCGATTTTGCTGATTTTAAATAGCAAACTTCTCGAAAGCACTTCTGACAGAATTATTGAAGGTTTGGATCCCGAGTATATCTGGGGACTTCAAAAAACTGATTTCAACAGACAGACAGACCGACGGACATGGCTTAATCGACTTCGCTATCTATAAGGATCCAGAATATATCGAGCCATAACCGCCGAAAAAATGTATCCCACAAACTCAAAATTTTACAGGGGAAGGTTTTTTTTAAATAAAATCAGTTTGAATAAAGCCATTATTTTAAAATTTATAATGTAAATATTGTTTTGTGTAATACATTTAATTTTAATAATTTTAAATGATGTTGAACTATCGATTTCGATTAAAAAACAACAATCAATTATGGTGTGGGATACATTATTTTGGCGGTTATGGCTCGATATATACTTTATAGGGTCGGAAAATTTTTTTGTGGAAATTACACACGGAATGACAAACTTATATATACCCTTCTCACGATGGTGATGGGTATAAAAAGGGGTACAATTCGGTTTTAGTGATTTTGCTCAAAAAAAAAAAAAAAAAAAAAAATTAAATAGGGCTTTTGGAGGAGATACCAGCAAAAAAAAAATTTGTTGGCGGTCACGCCTATTTTCGAGGGGGCGGGCCCGTAAAGTTGAAAATATATAGACCTATATCTCGGGAACTACTGGGTGCTTGATAATTTGTAATACACTAAATAATACACTTTCCAACGATATATATCATGATTATAAAATGTGGACCGAATATGGGTTAAATCCGAAAAGAATATTTTTTGACCCGAATTTATTTGTTTTTTGGAAATGGTTCTATATGGCAGCTATGAAAAATTATGGGCCGATCTTCTTAAATTTTGGAACAGTTATTTTCATTCATATAAGGATATTTCACCTCGAATTTCAACATAATAACGGTATATTTAAGATATATATTAGTATTAACGTGGATTTCGGTAGTGGACCTTATGTGGGGGACATAGTCAAATATGGACCGATATTCTCAAAATCCAGCAGTTTGATTTAGGCATGTATGTAAATGATCCGTGTAAAATTTTGGATTGGTACCCTTATTTATAAGAGATTTATGAGTATTAAAGTGATTTTCGGAAGAGGGCTTTATATGGGGCATACGGGTAAAAATAGACCAAAATTCACAAAATTTTGTGGGATGATTTTTGTATATATTTAAATGATCTGTGCAAAGTTTTGAGTCGGTACCGATATTTATACAATATATATAGGGAAAAATGTCTTTTTCAAATGTGGTCCTTGTATGGGAGCTATGACCAATTTTGGGCCGACCACCATAAAATTTAGTACAACAATTTATTTGCCTATAAGGAGTATTTATGTCAAATTTTGCCGTTTAACATTATTTATATCTGTTTTATACGTATTTAAGTGAATTTTGGAAGTGGACTTTATATGGGGTATATGGTCAAACATGGACCGAACTAAAAAAAATTTCGTTTTGCGATTTCTTTTTGCATACAACTTATTTTTGCTGAATTTTGTCTTGATATTCCAATTTTATAGGCATTTATGTATAATTGAGCAATATTTCGGGAAGATTTTTGTATGGGGGCTATGACCAATTCTGGGCCGACCACCATAAAATTTAGTACAACAATTTATTTGCCTATAGATATTATTTATGTCCAATTTTAGCCGTTTACTATTGTTTATATCTGTTTTATACGTATTTAAGTGAATTTTGGAAGTGGACTTTATATGGGGTCTATGGTCAAACATGGACCGAATTAAAAAAAATTTCGTTTTGCGATTTCTTTTTGTATAAAACTTATTTTTGCTGAATTTTGTCTTGATATTCCAATTTTATAGGCATTTATTTATCATTAAGCCATATTTCGGGAATATATATATTTGTATGGGGGCTATGAGAAATCATGGACCGATTCTTACTATTTTCCGCACACTTTCTTCTTTTATAGTACAAACAACGTATACAAATATACATGGTATTATCTGCAATAGTTTTCAAAATATTGCAATAAAATGGACGAAAAATATCAAATTTTTATGGAGGTGGTCTCACATATTGGTTCATAACTCTGGTTGACCTAAACCGATTTTGCTGATTTTAAATAGCAAACTTCTCGAAAGCACTTCTGACAGAATTATTGAAGGTTTGGATCCCGAGTATATCTGGGGACTTCAAAAAACTGATTTCAACAGACAGACAGACAGACAGACCGACAGACAGACAGACGGACATGGCTTAATCGACTTCGCCATCTATAAGGATCCAGAATATATATACTTTATAGGGTCGGAAAATTTTTTTGTGGAAATTACACACGGAATGACAAACTTATATATACCCTTCTCACGATGGTGAAGGGTATAAAAAGGGGGCGATGAAGTAGGCGTGGTTCATAGTTATATGGCGACGTTAACAGTATTAAGAGCAATATACTACCAAATAAAAAAAATACGTTGGAATGAACAAATTTGTATAGAGAACAAAAAGAAACTTTCAAAAATTTGGCGTGAAAAGGGGCGTGCCTTAAGAAATCTTTATTTTTACCTCGCCTGGAGTATATAATGTGTATACAATTTGAAGTAAATCTGTTAAAAACTATATGGGAGCAATTACATAATTTTTAAAAAGTGGGCGTAAAAATGGGCGTGGTCAAAAAAAAGTACCCTATTAATCATACCAGAGTCCCAGTTAAATGCTGTGAAAATTTCAAAAATATCGGTCTAGAGGTTTGGTCTCCAATTACAATATTTTAAAAAAGTGGGTGTAAAAGTGGGCGTGGTAACAAAAAAGTACCCTATTATTCCTTCCAGAGTCACAGTAACATGCTGTGAAAATTTCATCAAAATCGGCTCAGCCGTTTTGGAGTCTATACGTTACATACATACATACATTGAATTTTATATATATAGATAGATTTTGTTAAATTATTTATTATTTTTTTTTATTGAATCTTCATATATTGAAATGACAATAAGTATTCAAATCTTAATACTAAAAAGAAAATAATAAGCCCAGCCAGTGCTAGACAAAAATTTTTATGATACTAAAAAAAATTTCACATCAACTGATCCAGTCATCTGTTTTGCGCTTGAGTTAAAGCAAGGGTATGCCTCCTTCTCAACCGATTGTGGCCACTAAAGTTAAGGATGTCTCGTGCAAGTGGGTTTGGATGGTGTTCAAGTTTGCTGACGTACTTTGACGCATATTTTGTAAATTCGACTTTTACTAATGGCACGCCTAGATCTTTGTGGATTCGAGAATTTTTAACATACCATGGAGCTGCAGTAATTATACGTAGAATTTTATTTTGACCCCTTTGAATTTTTTCAATGTTTGATGCTGAGGCAGTGCCCCATAATTGAATTCCATAGCACCAGATTGGCTTTACAACAATAGTTTGCAATCCAACTTTAGTGAAGAATTTCTGCCAATTAAGTTGGACTGCTCTCATCTGTGCAAGTTTCGCTTCAATATGAGACTTCCAAGGTAAACGGCGGTCGAGCAGCGTTACCGTTGTTGCGACTAAAGTCGCAATTTGACCCTTTTACAGATGCCTTGCCACTTTTTGTGTACTTTTTTTGTTTTACTTGATACATATTAGTTTTTTATTATATGAAACTTATGTTAAAAAATTAATAAATTGTTGAATATATGTACATATATGAAAACATATCATATACAACATTTAAATAAAAAAGATACGATTTTTATTTTTGTTTAGTTTATTTTCCATCTTTTTAAAAGTGGTGCCCCTTTTTAAAATCTTTTTGAGCGACTTATTTTTAAGAAATCCCCTTTTTGTGCGACTTTCTTAAATTTGCCAACGGTAACGCTGCGGTCGAGGTGAATGCCGAGGTATTTGGCTTCATTATGTTGAGGAATAATTTGATTACTTATTTTGATGAACGAGCAAGTTTCTTTTCACAATGTGAAAGTGATATGAATACATTTTTGTTCATTTACCCTGATTTTCCAAAGCTCTAGTTTATAAACATAATTCTGCAAATTCAGTGATGCAACTTGTGGTCCTTATGGACGCTGATAAAGGCTGTATCGTCTGCAAAAGTTGACGTGTGGATTTTGGTGTCTGACGGCATAAATCAAATATAAAGTAGAACCCAGTATGCTACCCTGTGGCACACCTGATTCAATTGGCTGAGCGGTACTTAAAAAATTGCCTTCTTTGATTTTAAATTTGCGACCGTATAAATAACTTTCCATGAGTTTATGGGTGTTAGCAGGCAGAGTTAATTTTATTTTGTGCATTAAACCGTCATGCCAAACTTTGTCGAACGCTTGGGACACATCAATGAAAAGGGCGGATCAGTATTTTTTGTCTTCAAACGACACTCTTATCACATTTACCAATCTGTATGTTTGTTCGATGGTGCTGTGTTTAGCTCTGAAGCCGAATTGATGATACATGCAGTGTCATTCAGAATTGGAGTCAACTTAGTCGTTAACAATTTTTCGAACAGTTTAGAAATTGTCGGCAGTAGACTAATTGGCCTATATGACTCCACTTTGGTGTGGTCCTTCCCTGACTTAGGAATCATAGACACCTTCCAATCTGCAGGATAGCATTCTAGGCGTAAAATAGCGTTGAAGATAAAGAGGATAATTCTTCTAGCTACACGAGGTAACTCCACAAACATTTTATTGCTGATTTTATCCATACCTGGAGCCTTTCTAAGGTTCAAAGTACCAATAGCGCTTTGGACATCACGAAAGTTTAGTCTTAGAGTGTTACGCGCCGTTAAATTGCTTTCAAATGAAAATCAAAATTAACGATCCAAATGACCGGTTAAGGGGGTATAAAGCTGGCCCGCTAGCTCATTGAGCAAAATTTCATCTCAACCAGGGTTTGGCACGTAAGCATATAACACACTTCACACCCCTGGAAGTATGTTTAAAAAAAAAATATTTCGAAAAGGAATCTAAAAAGCACTTAAGGAGGAAAAGGAAGAATTGATTATATTGATATCCCTGAGGGATAATATGGCCAGATGGTTGCCATATAGGGGTACACTTATCCCTTCCCCAACCTATGACTGGCGAAGTACCCTGAATCTAACCTGTCCCGTTTACAAAACAATCGACTACATTACGCTTACCAGCTGTGGTTTCTTCCTAGCATCCATTTAAAAAAAAATTTAGCAACTCATTTTTTTAAAATTTTTGTTATGTAATTCAATTCTCATCTTTTTATTTATTTCATTGTTTTGTTTGTTTTTTTTCTTTCTAAATTTTATAAATGTTAGTGTTTACATGTAATTTGGTTAGTTTATATCTAAAGTAGTATAAAGGAAAAATAAAAGGAAAAGAAGGATCTTATAAGTAACTTAATATTAACTTACTTTACAAACTACTTAATTTACGTGTCGTTGTAGTTACTGGTTGTGATGAGGTTGTTGCAAATTCATGTTGTTGTTCAGGTTGTCATATCTCATGTTGTTGTAGCGCATGTTGTCGTACCCCATGTTGTTGTAGCTCATGTTGTTGTTATATTTGTTGATTTAGTTTGTTGCTGTGGTCATACTTGTCGTAATTCTTGTTGTTGTTGTAACTGGCTTTTTGCATCTCAGTTATTTATAATAATAATTTTAGTATGTGTGCAGTTATTTTCTTAAACACCTTTATTTTTGTTTAATTGTTATTTTACACTTTCTTTTTTTGTTAATAATTTTCTTTTTTTACTAAATAATTAATAGGATTTTCTTGTAATGTACACATTTATTTCGTTCTTGTTTGCTTTAATTTAAATTGTTTACGGGTACATTCTTTTTTTTGTTGTTTGTTTTTTAATATTTATTAAATATTTGTATTACCCCGCCTTGATTTTATTTAATATGCCATTTTTAGTTTTTAATAAAATTTGTTGGTTTTATGTTGGGTTAACAATTACCTCTGCGTTGTTTCAAGCGTATTCTTCAGGTGTGTGTGTGTGTTTTGTTCATTATTTTATCTAGTATTAACTTTTGCCTTGATGTTTTATTATTAACTTTTTTTGAAATTAAAAAAAAAACACAGTTTTGGAAAAATAACTCTTTGGGATCAGAGGCAAGTTTTTTTTTTGTTTTTGGTTTTTTTCCTCTTGCTAAAATCACCCATAACATTTCGTTAACATGTAATTTAGTTTTGTAATTTTTTGTATAGTTTAGACAAAATTTAACACATGCCAACACTCAACACATTCCAAACTTAACTAACATTTTGTTAGTAATATTCAACCAAAACTGCCAACAACAAAAAATTCACCAATTATTTTGAATTATTTGTTTTAAAAGCACGTTGCATTGTTTTTTTGTCAATAATTAGATGCGTTTACAAATTACTTTTGTTGCATATATAAATAACTTAAATTGTAAATTTTCATGTATTTCTAATGTTCTATATAAATGTTTTACAATTAAGTTCATTTATTACTTATTATTTGTTTATTAAATGTATCGTATTTTTTTGTTTAAAAACATGCTTTTTCACACTTTTGTTTAATTTTCATTTTATTTTTTTACAATTTTATAAACTTAGTAAAATTTGTGTTAATTATAACTTTATTTTTAATTTCCCGCACGACTACTTCACACATTAACTATTTTTCCGCAACTCAACTGCACTGTTTCACTATCTTTTTCCAACTAACTTTTTAAAACTTCTTGCTGTCTGTACAACTTCACAGAAAAGCCAAAATGAAAAACATAACTGTTTCCGCATTCCTAACATATTTGGCATTCCTTATGTTGTTCTTGTGAGCGAGATGATACACGCGAATTAAAGAACTGTATTTAATTACGTTCAAAAAAATTCAACCGTTTAGGTTGAACACCAATTTATTTCTCAAATATTATTTTGTTTACAATGGTTTTTTATAATTTTCTTAATATTATTTACAATGGTTTTTAATATTAATTACTAGGAAAAAGAATACAATGCAATTTAAGCTAAATTATAAATATTGTGAAATGTTATGTTTGCATTTACTTGTTTTTGATATTAATTACTAGGAAAAAGAATACAATGCAACTTAAGCTAAATTATAAATATTGTGAAATGTTATGTTTGCATTTACTTGTACGGAAGTTCAGTTTATTGATCTTACGTACAAGTCAAAAATATGAATTGGGCCAAAAATGAAATTTGGAATAATTCTAGAGAATTCAATTGGAGCAATTTCCTGTCTAGTGTATTGGCCTCTTTGTTGTAATTGGTAGTGTGTACGTAACTCCTCCCTGCCCAGTTTGAAGCGTAGGGACAGAAGGAACTGAAGGGACTGCAGCTTCATTGTGGACTTCTTGTTTAATATTTAACTTGTATACTCTTCTCAAGATATAAATTGTTACTGCAATGATAATTAGCCATATGAAGGATTCAATTAAGTTCTGCACATCTAGTCTGGATGATATTGAAATAATCTCGTTTTGCTGGTTGATGTTATAATCTGATAGCTTTTTTAGGGTAATAGTTTTCATCTCAGTTGAAGCATGAATTTGGGAGGTTGATACTGGGGCAATATATACGTCATCCCAGAATGTATTGATGTCGTCACCATAGGTTATATTATTTACGTATACTTCACAGTGTTTGTAATGCACAACGCCTGTTCCATGCAAGGAGTGGTTGTTGATTTTGCAAGTAGTCTCGATCTGTGTTTTAGGAATATTAATGAATACGATTAAGTTAGGTTCTGGTTGCCAAATTGATTGTGTCTCGCCGACGTCGTTGGTAACACACTGTGCATCCTGGTTTTTAAAGAGACGGCCGATACAACTAGAGTTGGAGATTGCTTCTTCATTTTTAAATTTTGAACACAAAAATATATTTTCTATTTTGGAACATTTCTCTGATATATATAAAATTTTAAATTCATTATACATTAAGTAAGGTTCACTTATAATAATCTTAGTTCTATTAATGGGTAAGGGAATTACATGATAAAATTTGTAGGGTTTGGGATCAAGGTTGGGGATCAGTACATTAAAAATAATATTGGATTCGTTGTAATAAGCCTGGAGTCCTAGTAATTCGTATATGTTTTCTATTGATTTGGTTTTAATAGATTCGTCCTCTAAATGTTTGCTAATCTGTTCTATTTCCTCTGGGTGTAAAATTAATTTAGGAATTATGTTAAGTTTTGCCAAAATAATTGCCTCCGAAATGTCGTTAATATGACTTGTTAGTATATCAATATTGTAGTTAATTTGGTTAAGGTATTGACTTTCTCTGATTGAGAATTCTGAACTTTTTATTATGTGGTTAGTTAGATTTGCCTGTTTGTTTAAAAAATGCTGTATGGTTTCTTGCATCTCATTTATGTGATTGGTTATATTGGAAAATCTCGCAACCATATTTAGGTTAAATCTATGGTCCTTTGTCAAGGTCTTCTGAAATTCTATTTGATTAAATTTGAGTTGTTCAATTTGATCATTTATTTTATGAGCGTCATATGCGTCCATGTTTCCTGTAATAAATTTAATTGCATGTCCAACTCCGTCAATCAGTCCTCGTTTGCTGCGTTTGGTCATTAAACTGTTTAATTTTAGTTTCAGTTCTCTGAGTTTCAATTTTGTGGTTTCAGTCTGGGTTCCTGTTGAACTGTTTCGTTCGAAGGTCCTAAGAGTGTTGTTGATGTTTTCAATGTTTTCCCTATATTTATCCAGATTAATCACATGAATGAGGTTGCTGTATCCTGTTATGTGTCTTGCTGGTCCCAAGTCTATTGGCAAAACACCCATGTTACATGTTAGGTCTCGAATCTCAATATATTGTGCCGTAATTAAAGTGGCCCTAAAAAGAAGATTTTTTTCGTTTCTTTTTTAGTCGGGATTTATGTATTTTTTGGTTATTGGTGGTAGTAATTGTATGCAAATTGTCTTCTTTTACTTTATGTTTGGAAAATCTGGAAGTGATTTTATTACGTCTACTATTTTTTCTATATATTGTTTCATTACTTTGCATAGGCTCTGGATCTTCCCTAGATTCATTTAATTTGTTTGTACGATTAAGAGCGGAAACCTCTAATTTTTCTTTAATTTTTGGGTATAAAGTTTCTTGAAATTCATTAAGTTTTCTCAAGTAATCATGTTCATTGTTGAATTTTAGATTTTTATCAAATTCGTATGTTCGGCCATGAAAGAGCTCAAAAGGGGTTAGTTTTGTGGCCGAATGTACTGAGTTATTATATGTTAATACAACCTCTGTCATCAACTCTTGATGGTCGGACTCCATTCTGCGGGTTTTTTTTTTCTTCCAGAATGAGTCTATAAATTTCGGTGAACGTAGAATGGAGTCTTTCGACAGGTGAGTTGCTACTTGTTTGTTGAAATGAAGTATGGTGTAGTTCAATACCATATTGTCTGCAGAATTCTTTGAAAATATTGCTTGTAAACTCAGATCCTTGGTCACATATAATTTTCTTAGGAATGCCGTATGAGCTCAGAAATGATTTAAGTGATTTAAGTACTGTTATGTATACTATTCCTGTTTACAAGAACGTATGCTGCTGCGAATTTTGAAAATTTATCTATAATTGTTAAATTTTGATGATTATTTATTGTGTATAAGTCGATATGCAGTGTATCTAATGGTTTAGAGGGGGTTTCGGGTAGTCTGAATTTTATTTTGGGTGGTTGTCTATCGTACTTTAGAGTTTGGCATCTATCGCAATTGTTAATAGTTTTAGTAATTAATTCTTTCATATATGGAAAATAATATTTTCTTTTCAAGTGCTCGTAGCACTCGTTAATTCCTCGGTGGTTACTATTTTCATGATATTCTTTTACCAAATTTTCTTGGTCATCGTTTTGTCTAATATCTTCCAGAAATTTTGTACATCTTAGTAATTTAAAAAGTTTATTGTGTGAGAAATATTTTGAATAGATATCCTGTACTGTCTTAAAAATGTTGTCATCAGTATATATTACTGTTAGCTTGTTAGGTGGAAAATATTTTTTAAATATGTCTATCATTACTTGTTCGTTAAAATTGGGTCGTCTAATTATTCGTCTTTGTCTGTTTCTGAAAATTGTTTCTATTGTCATTGGGCTTCCCAATGCTGTTTTCTCTAGGACTATTTGTAAATTAAATTCATTAAGTGGCCTTTCAGATATGAAGATGCCATCGTCAAAGTTCTCGTCGGAGGAATGGATTGTGGTACCCTGTGTACCTTGATTTGAAGTAGTGTCATTAATATTAATATCCATATGATTTACGTCAATTTTTACACGACTAAGGGCATCGGCGTTTGTGTTCATTGGACCTTTTTTGTAATGGATCTCGTAGTCGTACTCCTCCAGCTTTAACCTCCATCTCACTAGTTTGGAGTTGGGGTCCTTTAGACTCATTATCCAAGTTAGTGGACGATGATCGGTAACGATTTTAAATTTTCGGCCATATAAATATGGTCGGAAATATTTAGTGGCCCATACTATTGCTAGCAGTTCCTTTTCAATTGTAGAATAGTTTATTTCAGATTCGCACAATGTACGGCTAGCGTAGCATATGGGTCTGTCGCTGCCAATTGGGCCTTGTGATAAAATGGCGCCTATCGCAAATCCGCTGGCATCCGTGGTGAGTACAAATGGTTTAGAAAAATCGGGGTATTGAAGAATTGGATCATTAGATAATATATTTTTACATGTTTCAAAGGCGTGTATATAATTCTGGTTGAAGTCTATTTTACTGTTTTTCTTAAGGCACATTGTCAGAGGCTTAACGATTTTCGCAAAATCCTTGATGAATTTCCGATAGTAGCCTACTAACCCCAAAAAGGATTTAATTTCTTTCGGCGTACTGGGAATTGGGAAATTTCGTATTGCTTCCAACTTTGCAGGGTTTGGTTTAATGCCCTCTGTTGAAACAATGTGTCCTAAAAATGCAATTTCTTTCCTTAAAAATTCAGATTTGTCCAATTGTATTTTGAAATTCGCAATTTCCAATCTTTCGAAAACCTGTCTCAAATTGTTAATATGCTCCTCTAATGACGTAGAAAATATGATTATATCATCGAGATAAACAAGACAGATTTTACCTACAAGATCTCTCAAGACATTGTCCATGACTCTCTGGAAGGTGGAGGGTGCATTTTTCAGCCCAAATGGCATCCTTATGTATTCATAATGCCCTCCTTCAACGGTAAATGCAGTCTTTTGGACGTCTTTTGGATCCATTTCGATCTGATGGAAACCGCTGGCGAGATCCAAGGTCGAAAAATACATGCATTTTCCTAGTTTATCCAGAATATCTGAGATATTCGGTAAAGGGTATCTGTCCGAGATTGTTTTCTCGTTCAGTTTCCTATAATCAATAACAAGGCGCCATTTTTGTTTCCCGCTGGCGTCTTGTTTTTTTGGAACTACCCAAACGGGTGAACTCCATGGAGAATATGATGGCTTAATTATGCCTTGTTCTAACATGTTCGTTATCTGTTTCCTGACTTCTTCCTTATGAATATAAGGATAGCGATATGATTTAGTATAGATTGGAATTTCGTCTACTGTTTGTATAGTGTGTTTAATTTGGTTTGTAAATGTAAGATTCTGATTATCTTTATAAAATACAGAGTAAAACTGTTGGCAAAGTTTAAGGAGAAGTTTCTTTTCTTCTGCATTTAAGTGATCTAACCGTAAGGAAAGTTTCGTATTTTCCTCTTTATAATTTGCTACATACTCAGGGTTAATACAATTGAGTTCTACATAGTTTGAGGAATTATAAGGCTCTGCTTTCAAAGGTTGTTCAAGATGTAATATTTGGTCGTGATTTGAACTGTTGGTTACTTCCATATTACTCAGCCAATTATTTGCATTGTAAATGCCTTCGGAGATTTCTAGTTGTGTCGAGATTTTTGTTTGTGTAAAAAAGATTTCGCCTTTTTCTACATCAACAGGAAGTTGTAAAATCGTTTTAGAGTTAGCAGGTATTAGATACTTATGCGATGTTATGGTAGGTTTTATTTGTAAAGGGATGGTGCTTTTTGGAGTAATTAAGATATTATTCTGCAAGTCGATATTTGCTTTAAGTTCCTGTAATGCATCGATTCCTAGGAGCCCGTCAAAGTAGTTGTGAAACTTAAAAATTAGAAATTCTAAATGACCCTTTTCTCTAAATTCTGTGAATATTGGCAATTTAGTTTTTGTGTTCAGAGTGTATTTGTTGGATACAGTCGTTATAGTCACGGGTGGACAGTTTGTTTGGTTTTCTAATGGTATAAATTCGGGGTTGATAAATGATGAGGATGCACCTGAATCTATTAAAAATCTTAATGGGCGGCCAAATGGGGATGATATCAATATAAATGGCAATTTAGTTCCATGTTTGTTTATATCTATGTATCCCGTGGGATTTTCAAGGCTGATACTTGAAAATTTCCAGTATCATCTATATTGGCCATATTTGACATTTCTTGATTTGGATAATTATCCGCAGATTGCACAATGTTCCGGAAATTTGAATTTATTTGAGGTTGGAAGTTTTGTCTGATCGTACCTGCTCTATTGTATGAATACATATTTGGAACTTCATGGTGTGCGTCAAAGTTGTGGAAATTTGAGTTGAAATTCATTCGAGGTTGAAAATTTTGCCTGATCATATCTGTCCTGTTGTATGAATATATGTTTGGTACTTCGTGGTTTTTATCTAAAATTTGATCGAAGTTGTGAAAATTTGAGTTCAAATTCGTTCGGGGTTGAAAATTTTGCCTGGTCATACCTGTCCTGTTGTATGAATTGGGAACATTTTGTCTAAAATTTGATCGCATTGTGTTATTATCAGTCAGTTCTGTCTTTAAAGGCATTATAGCATTACTAATGCTATGATTATTGTTTCCAAAATTATTGTTATTAAAATAGCGATTTGTATTATATTGAGGATTTTGGAATTGCCTTTGTCCTAACTGGATTTGTCCGTAATATGGTCTCTGAATCTTATTCTGCTGAATTTGATAATCTCTTCTATAAAAAGGTTGTGCCTCTCGGGGGTAAAGTTTCGATTGGTGTGGTTTGTAAGGCTTCTGGTCTTGTTTAGCCGAAATAATATTCTGCTCTTTTATGCAGTAAGAGAGTGCTACTGGAAGTGTTTCGGGACG